>CM038676.1:98319599-98804328 GCA_021605205.1 Aegilops longissima | reverse complement strand
TCACTCGGAACCTTTCCAAGTCCGAATATAGTCGTCCAATATATCGATCTTTACGTCTCGACCATTTCGAGACTCCTCGTCATGTCCCCGATCTCATCCGGGACTCGAACTCCTTCGTACATCAATACTCATAAAATTGTCATCGTAATATTAAGCGTGCGGACCCTACGGGTTCGAGAACTATGTAGACATGACCTAGAACTATTCTCGGTGAATAACCAATAGTGGAACCTGGATGTTCATATTGGTTCCTACATTTTCACGAAGATCTTTATCGGTCAAACCGCATAACAACATACGTTGTTCCCTTTGTCATCGGTATGTTACTTGCCCGAGATTCGACCGTCGGTATCCAATACCTAGTTCAATCTCGTTATCGCAAGTCTCTTTACTCGCTCCGTAATACATCATTTCATAACTAACTCATTAGTTACAATGCTTGCAAGGCTTAGGTGATGAGTATTACCGAGAAGGCCCGAGATACCTCTTCAACAATCGGAGTGACAAAACCTAATCTCGAATTATGCCAACTCAACATATACTTTTGGAGACACCTGTAGAGTACCTTTATAATCACCCATTCGTTGTGACGTTTGGTAGCACACAAAGTGTTCATCCGTAAACGGAGCTGCATAATCTCATAGTTGCAGGAACTTTGTATAAGTCATGAAGAAAGCAATAGCAACATACTAAACGATCAAGTGCTAAGCTAACGGAATGGGTCATGTCAATCAGATCATTCAACTAATGATGTGATCTCGTTAATCAAATAACAACTCTTTTGTCTATGGTTAGGAAACATAACCATCTTTGATTAACAAGCTAGTCAAGTAGAGGCATACTAGTGACACTGCTTGTCTATATATTCACACATGTATTATGTTTCCTGTTAATACAATTCTAGCATGAATAATAAACATTTATCATGATATAAGGAAATAAATAATAACTTTATTATTGCCTCTAGGGCATATTTCCTTCAGTCTCCCACTTGCACTAGAGTCAATAATCTAGATCAGATCACCATGTGATTAACATCGATAGTTCACATCATCATGTGATTAACACCCATAGTTCATATCGCCATGTGACCAACACCCAAAGGGTTTACTAGATTCAGTAATCTAGTTCACATCGCTATGTGATTAACACCCAAAGAGTACTAAGGTGTGATCATGTTTTGCTTGTGAGAGAATCTTAGTCAACGGGTCTTTCATATTCGATCCGTTATGTATTTTGCAATTTTCTATGTCTACAATGCTCGCACGGAGCTACTCTAGCTAATTGCTCCCACTTTCAATATGTATCTAGATCGAGACTTAGAGTCATCCAGATCGGTGTCAAAACTTGCATCGACGTAACCCTTTACTTATTTAACCTTTTTCACTTCCATAATCGAGAAACATATCCTTATTCCACTAAGGATAATTTTGACCGCTGTCCAAAGGATCTACTCCTAGATCACTATTGTACCCCTTGCCAAACTCGGTGTAGGGTATACAATAGATCTGGTACACAGCATGGCATACTTTATAGAACCTATGGCCAAGGCATAGGGAATGACTTTCATTCTCTTTCTATCTTCCGCCGTGGTCGGGTTTTGAGTCTTACTCAATTTCACACCTTGTAACACGTGCAAGAACTCTTTCTTAGACTGTTCCATTTTGAACTACTTCAAAATCTTGTCAAGGTATGTACTCATTGAAAAAACTAATTAAGCGTCTTGATCTATCTCTATAGATCTTGATGCTCAATATGTAAGCAGCTTCACCGAGGTCTTTCTTTGAAAAACTCCTTTCAAACACTCCTTTATGCTTTTCAGAATAATTCTACATTATTTCCGATCTACAATATGTCATTCACATATACTTATCAGAAATGTTGTAGTGCTCCCACTCACTTTCTAGTAATTACAGGCTTCACCTCAAGTCTGTATAAAACTATATGCTATGATCAACTTATCAAAGCGTGTATTCCAACTCTGAGATGCTTGCACCAGTCCATAGATGGATCACTGGACCTTGCATATTTTGTTAGCACCTTTAGGATTTACAAAACCTTCTGGTTGCATCATATACAACTCTTCTTTAATAAATCCATCAAGGAATGCAGTTTTGTTTATCCATTTGCCAGATTTCATAAAATGCGGCAATTGCTAACATGATTCGGACAGACTTAAGCATAGATGCGAGTGAGAAACTCTCATCGTAGTCAACATCTTGAACTTGTCGAAAACCTTTTGCGACAATTCTAGCTTTGTAGATAGTAACACTACTATCAGCGTCCGTCTTCCTCTTGAAGATCCATTTATTTTCTATGGTTTGCCGATCATCGGGCAAATCCATCAAAGTCCATACTTTGTTCTCATACATGGATCATATCTCAGATTTCATGGCCTCAAACCATTTTGCAGAATCTGGGCTCATCATTGCTTCCTCATAGTTCGTAGGTTCGTCATGGTCAAGTAACATGACCTCCAGAATGGGATTACCGTACCACTCTGGTGCGGATCTCACTCTGGTTGACCTACGAGGTTCGGTAGTAACTTGATCTGAAGTTACATGATTAGCTTCCTCACTAATTGGTGTAGTAGTCACAGGAACTGATTTCTGTGATAAACTACTTTCCAATAAGGGAGAAGGTACAATTACCTCATCAAGTTCTACTTTCCTCCCACTCACTTCTTTCGAGAGAAACTCCTTCTCTAGAAAGGATCCATTCTTGGCAACGAATGTCTTGCCTTTCGGATCTGTGATAGAAGGTGTACCCAACATTTTGGGTATCCTATGAAGACGCATTTCTCCGATTTGGGTTCGAGCTTATCAGGATGAAACTTTTTCACATAAGCATCGCAACTCCAAACTTCAAGAAACAACAACTTTGGTTTCTTGCCAAACCACAGTTCATACGGTGTCGTCTCAACGGATTTAGATGGTGCCCTTTTTAACGTGAATGCAGCTGTCTCTAATGCATAGCCCCAAAACTATAACGGTAAATCGGTAAGAAACATCATGGTTGCACTATATCCAATAAAGTACGGTTATGATGTTCGGACACACCATTATGCTGTGGTGTTCCAGGTGGCATGAATTTGTGAAACTATTTCACATTGTTTTAATTGAAGACCAAACTCGTAACTCAAATATTTTACCTCTGCGATCATATCGTAGAAACTTTTATTTTCTTGTTACGATGATTCTCCACTTCACTCTGAAATTCTTTGAGCTTTTCAAATGTTTCAGACTTATGTTTCATCAAGTAGATATACCCATATCTGCTCAAAAACATCTGTGAAGATCAAAAAAATAATGATACTTGTCATGAGCCTTAATATTCATCGGACCACATACATCAAGATGTATGATTTCCAACAATCTGTTGCTCGCTCCATTGTTCGGAGAACGGAGCTTTAGTCATCTTGCCCATGAGGCATGGTTTGCAAGCATCAAGTGATTCATAATCAAGTGATTCCAAAAGCCCATCGGTATGGAGTTTCTTTATGCGCTTTACACCAATATGACCTAAACGGCAGTGCCACAAATAAGTTGCACTATCATTATTAACTTTGCATCTTTTGGTTTCAATATTATGAATATGTGTATCACTACTATCGAGATCCAACAAATCATTTTTGTTGGTGTGTAACCATATAAGGTTTTATTCATGTAAACAAAACAACAATTTATTCTCTTACTTAAATGAATAACCGTATTGCAATAAACATGATCAAATCATATTCATGCTCAACACCAAACAACACTTATTTAGGTTCCGCACTAATCCCGAAAGTATAGGGAGTGTGCGATGATGATCATATCAATCTTGGAACCACTTCCAACTCTCATCGTCACTTCACCCTTAACTAGTCTCTGCTCATTCTCGCAACTCCGTTTGAGTTACTAATCTTAGCAACCTGAACTAGTACCAAATACCGAGGGGTTGCTATGAATACTAGTAAAGTACACATCAATAACATGTATATCAAATATACTTATGTTCACTTTGCCATCCTTCTTATCCACCAATCACTTGGGGTAGTTCCGCCCAAAGGACCAGTCCTTTGCAATAGAAGCACTTAGTCTCGGCTTAGGACCAGATTTGGGCTTCTTCACCTTGAGCAGCAACTTGCTTGCTGTTCTTCTTGAAGTTTCCTCTATCCCTTTGCCCTTTTCTTGAAACTAGTGGTTTTGTTAACCATCAACACTTGATGTTCTTTCTTGATTTCTACCTTCATCGATTTCATCATCATGAAAAACTCTGGAATCATTTTCATCATCCCTTGCATACTATAGTTCATCACGAAGTTCTACTAACTTGGTGATGGTGACTAGAGAATTCTGTCAATCACTATCTTATCTAGAAGATTAACTCCCACTTGATTCAAGCGATTGAAGTACTGCATAATCTGAGCACATGCTCACTAGTTGAGCGATTCTCCTCCATCTTTTAGCTATAGAACTTGTTGGAGACTTCATATCTCTCAACTCGGTATTTGCTTGAAATATTAACTTCAATTTCTGGCACATCTTATATGGTCCATGACGCTCAAAACATCTTTGAAGTCCCGATTCTAAGCCGTTAAGCATGGTGCACTAAACTATCAAGTAGTCATCATATTGAGCTAGCCAAACGCTCATAACGTCAGATCTGCTCCTGCAATAGGTCTGTCACCTAGCGGTGCATTAAGGACATAATTCTTACAGGCAGCAATGAGGATAAACCTCAGATCACGGATCCAATCCGTATTATTGCTACTAACATCTTTCAACACAATTTTCTCTAGGAACATATCAAAATAAACATTTGAAAGCAACAACGCGAGCTATTGATCTACAACATAATTTACAAAAATACTACCAGGACTAAGTTCATGATAAATTTAAGTTCAATTAATCATATTACTTAAGAACTCCCACTTAGACAGACATCTCTCTAGTCATCTAAGTGATCACGTGATCCAAATCAACTAAACCATAACCGATCATCACGTGAGATGGAGTAGTTTTCAATGGTGAACATAACTATGTTGATCATATCTACTATATGATTCACGCCGACCTTCGGTCTCCGTGTTCGAGGCCATATCTGCATATGCTAGGCTCGTCAAGTTTAACCTGAGTATTCGCGTGTGCAAAACTGGCTTGCACCCGTTGTAGATGGACGAGAGCTTATCACACCGATCATCACGCCGTGTCCGGGCACTACGAACTTTTAGCAACAGTGCATACTCGTGGAGAACACTTCTTGATAATTTTAGTGAGAGATCATCTTATAATGCTACCGTCAATCAAAGCAAAATAAGATGCATAAAGGATAAACATCACATGCAATCAATATAAGTGATATGATATGGCCATCATCATCTTGTGCTTGTGATCTCCATCTCCGAAGCACCGTCATGATCACCATCGTCACCGGCGCGACACCTTGATCTCAATCGTAGCATCGTTGTTGTCTCGCCAACTATTGCTTCTACGACTATCGCCACCGCTTAGTGATAAAGTAAAGCAATTACATGGCGTTTGCATTTCATACAAGCCGATAACTTGGTTACAAAACATGATCATCTCATACAATAAAATATAGCATCATGTCTTGACCATATCACATCACAACATGCCCTGCAAAAACAAGTTAGACGTCCTCTACTTTGTTGTTGCAAGTTTTACGTGGCTGCTACGGGCTTAGCAAGAACCGTTCTTACCTACGCATCAAAACCACAACGATAGTTTGTCAAGTTGGTGCTGTTTTAACCTTCGCAAGGATCGGGCGAGCCACACTCGGTTAAACTAAAGTGAGAGAAACAGACACCCGCGGTCACCTTTAAGCAACGAGTGCTCAAGCGGTGAAACCAGTCTCAGCGCGACGCTGGCGTAATGTCGGTCCGGCCGCTTCATCTCACAATACCGCCGAACCAAAGTATGACATGCTGGTAAGCAGTATGACTTATATCGCCCACAACTCACTTGTGTTCTACTCGTGCATATGACATCAACGCATAAAACCAGGCTCGGATGCCACTGTTGGGGAACGAGTAATTTCAAAATTTTCCACGCACACGCAAGATCATGGAGATGGCATAGCAACGAGAGGGGAGAGTGTATGTCCACGCACTCGTGAGACCAGAAGCGGAAGCGCTATAACAACGCTGTTAATGTAGTCGACGCCTTCACGATCCGACCGATTCAAGTACCGAACGCACGGCACCTCCGAAGTTCAGCACACGCTCAGCTCGATGACGATCCCCGGCTCCGATCCAGCAAAGCGTCGGGGATGAGTTCCACAAGACGACGGCGTGGTGACGATGATGATGCTCCACCGACGAGAGCTTCGCTTAAGCTCCACGACGATATGACTCTACCGGCGCAGGGCTTCGCCTAAGCTCCGCATGACGATATGACCGAAGTGGAATATGGTGGAGGGGGCACCGCACGGCTAAGGAACGATCCAGAGATCAACTTGTGTGTCCATGGGGTGCCCCTGCCCCGTATATAAAGGAGGGAGGGAGGAGGAGGCCGGCCCTAGGAGGGGCGCGCCATGGGGAGTCCTACTCCCACCGGGAGTAGGATTCCCCCTTCCTAGTCAACTAGGAGTCCTTCCATGTATTAGGAGTAGGAGACAAGGAAGGGAAGAGAGAAGGAAGGAAGGAGGGTTGCGGCCTCCCCTAGTCCAATTCGGACTAGGCCATGGGGGGGCGCGCGGCCTGCCCTAGGCAGCCCCTCTCTCTTTCCCGCAGGGCCCAATAAGGCCCAATACTTCTCCTCGGCGAATTCCCGTAACTCTCCGGTACTCGAAAAATACCGAATCACTGAACCTTCCAAGTCCGAATATAGTCGTCCAATATA
This sequence comes from Aegilops longissima, assembly GCA_021605205.1. Classification (NCBI taxonomy): domain Eukaryota; kingdom Viridiplantae; phylum Streptophyta; class Magnoliopsida; order Poales; family Poaceae; genus Aegilops; species Aegilops longissima. The sequence continues at coordinate 98,797,483 of CM038676.1, read as the reverse complement.
TCGATCTTTACGCCTCGACCATTTCGAGACTCCTCGTCATGTCCCCGATCTCATCCGGTCTCCGAACTCCTTGGTACATCAATACTCATAAAATTGTCATCGTAATATTAAGCGTGCGGACCCTACGGGTTCGAGAACTATGTAGACATGACCTAGAACTATTCTCGTGAATAACCAATAGTGGAACCTGGATGTTCATATTGGTTCCTACATTTTCTACGAAGATCTTTATCGGTCAAACCGCATAACAACATACGTTGTTCCCTTTGTCATCGGTATGTTACTTGCCCGAGATTCGACCGTCGGTATCCAATACCTAGTTCAATCTCGTTACCGGCAAGTCTCTTTACTCGTTCCGTAATACATCATTTCATAACTAACTCATTAGTTACAATGCTTGCAAGGCTTAGGTGATGAGTATTACCGAGAAGGCCCAGAGATACCTCTTCAACAATCGGAGTGACAAAACCTAATCTCGAATTATGCCAACTCAACATATACTTTTGGAGACACCTGTAGAGTACCTTTATAATCACCCAGTTACGTTGTGACGTTTGGTAGCACACAAAGTGTTCATCCGGTAAACGGGAGCTGCATAATCTCATAGTTGCAGGAACTTTGTATAAGTCATGAAGAAAGCAATAGCAACATACTAAACGATCAAGTGCTAAGCTAACGGAATGGGTCATGTCAATCAGATCATTCAACTAATGATGTGATCCCGTTAATCAAATAACAACTCTTTTGTCTATGGTTAGGAAACATAACCATCTTTGATTAACAAGCTAGTCAAGTAGAGGCATACTAGTGACACTCTGCTTGTCTATATATTCACACATGTATTATGTTTCTGTTAATACAATTCTAGCATGAATAATAAACATTTATCATGATATAAGGAAATAAATAATAACTTTATTATTGCCTCTAGGGCATATTTCCTTCAGTCTCCCACTTGCACTAGAGTCAATAATCTAGATCAGATCACCATGTGATTAACATCGATAGTTCACATCATCATGTGATTAACACCCATAGTTCATATCGCCATGTGACCAACACCCAAAGGGTTTACTAGATTCAGTAATCTAGTTCACATCGCTATGTGATTAACACCCAAAGAGTACTAAGGTGTGATCATGTTTTGCTTGTGAGAGAATCTTAGTCAATGGGTCTTTCATATTCTGATCTGTTATGTATTTTGCAATTTTCTATGTCTACAATGCTCTGCACGGAGCTACTCTAGCTAATTGCTCCCACTTTCAATATGTATCTAGATCGAGACTTAGAGTCATCCAGATCGGTGTCAAAACTTGCATCGACGTAACCCTTTACGACGAACCTTTTTTCACTTCCATAATCGAGAAACATATCCTTATTCCACTAAGGATAATTTTGACCGCTGTCCAGTGATCTACTCCTAGATCACTATTGTACTCCCTTGCCAAACTCAGTGTAGGGTATACAATAGATCTGGTACACAGCATGGCATACTTTATAGAACCTATGGCCAAGGCATAGGGAATGACTTTCATTCTCTTTCTATCTTCTGCCGTGGTCGGGTTTTGAGTCTTACTCAATTTCACACCTTGTAACACAGGCAAGAACTCTTTCTTAGACTGTTCCATTTTGAACTACTTCAAAATCTTGTCAAGGTATGTACTCATTGAAAAAACTAATTAAGCGTCTTGATCTATCTCTATAGATCTTGATGCTCAATATTTAAGCAGCTTCACCGAGGTCTTTCTTTGAAAAACTCCTTTCAAACACTCCTTTATGCTTTTCAGAATAATTCTACATTATTTCCGATCTACAATATGTCATTCACATATACTTATCAGAAATGTTGTAGTGCTCCCACTCACTTTCTAGTAATTACAGGCTTCACCTCAAGTCTGTATAAAACTATATGCTATGATCAACTTATCAAAGCGTGTATTCCAACTCGAGATGCTTGCACCAGTCCATAGATGGATCATGGACCTTGCATATTTTGTTAGCACCTTTAGGATTTACAAAACCTTCGGTTGCATCATATACAACTCTTCTTTAATAAATCCATCAAGGAATGCAGTTTTGTTTATCCATTTGCCAGATTTCATAAAATGCGGCAATTGCTAACATGATTCGGACAGACTTAAGCATAGATGCGAGTGAGAAACTCTCATCGTAGTCAACATCTTGAACTTGTCGAAACCTTTTGCGACAATTCTAGCTTTGTAGATAGTAACACTACTATCAGCGTCCGTCTTCCTCTTGAAGATCCATTTATTTTCTATGGTTTGCCGATCATCGGGCAAATCCATCAAAGTCCATACTTTGTTCTCATACATGGATCATATCTCAGATTTCATGGCCTCAAACCATTTTGCGAATCTGGGCTCATCATTGCTTCCTCATAGTTCGTAGGTTCGTCATGGTCAAGTAACATGACCTCCGAATGGGATTACCGTACCACTCAGTGCGGATCTCACTGTTGACCTCACGAGGTTCGGTAGTAACTTGATCTGAAGTTACATGATTAGCTTCCTCACTAATTGGTGTAGTAGTCACAGGAACTGATTTCTGTGATAAACTACTTTCCAATAAGGGAGAAGGTACAATTACCTCATCAAGTTCTACTTTCCTCCCACTCACTTCTTTCGAGAGAAACTCCTTCTCTAGAAAGGATCCATTCTTGGCAACGAATGTCTTGCCTTTCGGATCTGTGATAGAAGGTGTACCCAACATTTTGGGTATCCTATGAAGACGATTTTCGATTTGGGTTCGAGCTTATCAGATGAAACTTTTCACATAAGCATCGCAACTCCAAACTTCAAGAAACAACAACTTTGGTTTCTTGCCAAACCACAGTTCATACGGTGTCGTCTCAACGGATTTAGATGGTGCCCTTTTTAACGTGAATGCAGCTGTCTCTAATGCATAGCCCCAAAACTATAACGGTAAATCGGTAAGAAACATCATGGTTGCACTATATCCAATAAAGTACGGTTATGATGTTCGGACACACCATTATGCTGTGGTGTTCCAGGTGGCATGAATTTGTGAAACTATTTCACATTGTTTTAATTGAAGACCAAACTCGTAACTCAAATATTTTACCTCTGCGATCATATCGTAGAAACTTTTATTTTCTTGTTACGATGATTCTCCACTTCACTCTGAAATTCTTTGAGCTTTTCAAATGTTTCAGACTTATGTTTCATCAAGTAGATATACCCATATCTGCTCAAAAACATCTGTGAAGATCAAAAAAATAATGATACTTGTCGCGAGCCTTAATATTCATCGGACCACATACATCAGTATGTATGATTTCCAACAAATCTGTTGCTCGCTCCATTGTTCCGGAGAACGGAGCTTTAGTCATCTTGCCCATGAGGCATGGTTTGCAAGCATCAAGTGATTCATAATCAAGTGATTCCAAAAGCCCATCGGTATGGAGTTTCTTTATGCGCTTTACACCAATATGACCTAAACGGCAGTGCCACAAATAAGTTGCACTATCATTATTAACTTTGCATCTTTTGGTTTCAATATTATGAATATGTGTATCACTACTATCGAGATCCAACAAATCATTTTTGTTGGTGTGTAACCATATAAGGTTTTATTCATGTAAACAAAACAACAATTTATTCTCTTACTTAAATGAATAACCGTATTGCAATAAACATGATCAAATCATATTCATGCTCAACACCAAACAACACTTATTTAGGTTTAACACTAATCCCGAAAGTATAGGGGTGTGCGATGATGATCATATCAATCTTGGAACCACTTCCAACTCTCATCGTCACTTCACCCTTAACTAGTCTCTGTTCATTCTGCAACTCCCGTTTCGAGTTACTAATCTTAGCAACTGAACTAGTACCAAATACTGAGGGGTTGCTATGAATACTAGTAAAGTACACATCAATAACATGTATATCAAATATACTTATGTTCACTTTGCCATCCTTCTTATCCACCAATCACTTGGGGTAGTTCCGCTTCCAGTGACCAGTCCCTTTGCAATAGAAGCACTTAGTCTCAGGCTTAGGACCAGATTTGGGCTTCTTCACCTTGAGCAGCAACTTGCTTGCTGTTCTTCTTGAAGTTCCCCTCTATCCCTTTGCCCTTTTCTTGAAACTAGTGGTTTTGTTAACCATCAACACTTGATGTTCTTTCTTGATTTCTACCTTCATCGATTTCATCATCATGAAAAACTCTGGAATCATTTTCATCATCCCTTGCATACTATAGTTCATCACGAAGTTCTACTAACTTGGTGATGGTGACTAGAGAATTCTGTCAATCACTATCTTATCTAGAAGATTAACTCCCACTTGATTCAAGCGATTGAAGTACTCAGACAATCTGAGCACATGCTCACTAGTTGAGCGATTCTCCTCCATCTTTTAGCTATAGAACTTGTTGGAGACTTCATATCTCTCAACTCGGGTATTTGCTTGAAATATTAACTTCAATTTCTGGCACATCTTATATGGTCCATGACGTTCAAAACATCTTTGAAGTCCCGATTCTAAGCCGTTAAGCATGGTGCACTAAACTATCAAGTAGTCATCATATTGAGCTAGCCAAACGCTCATAACGCCTGATCCGCTCCTGCAATAGGTCTGTCACCTAGCGTGCATTAAGGACATAATTCTTCGTGCAGCAATGAGGATAAACCTCGATCACGGATCCAATCCGATTATTGCTACTAACATCTTTCAACACAATTTTCTAGGAACATATCAAAATAAACATTTGAAAGCAACAACGCGAGCTATTGATCTACAACATAATTTACAAAAATACTACCAGGACTAAGTTCATGATAAATTTAAGTTCAATTAATCATATTACTTAAGAACTCCCACTTAGACAGACATCTCTCTAGTCATCTAAGTGATCACGTGATCCAAATCAACTAAACCATAACCGATCATCACGTGAGATGGAGTAGTTTTCAATGGTGAACATAACTATGTTGATCATATCTACTATATGATTCACGCTCGACCTTTCGGTCTCCGTGTTCCGAGGCCATATCTGCATATGCTAGGCTCGTCAAGTTTAACCTGAGTATTCCGCGTGTGCAAAACTGGCTTGCACCCGTTGTAGATGGACGTAGAGCTTATCACACCCGATCATCACGTCGTGTCTGGGCACTACGAACTTTTAGCAACAGTGCATACTCAGGGAGAACACTTCTTGATAATTTTTAGTGAGAGATCATCTTATAATGCTACCGTCAATCAAAGCAAAATAAGATGCATAAAGGATAAACATCACATGCAATCAATATAAGTGATATGATATGGCCATCATCATCTTGTGCTTGTGATCTCCATCTCCGAAGCACCGTCATGATCACCATCGTCACCGGCGCGACACCTTGATCTCAATCGTAGCATCGTTGTTGTCTCGCCAACTATTGCTTCTACGACTATCGCCACCGCTTAGTGATAAAGTAAAGCAATTACATGGCGTTTGCATTTCATACAAGCCGATAACTTGGTTACAAAACATGATCATCTCATACAATAAAATAAAGCATCATGTCTTGACCATATCACATCACAACATGCCCTGCAAAAACAAGTTAGACGTCCTCTACTTTGTTGTTGCAAGTTTTACGTGGCTGCTACGGGCTTAGCAAGAACCGTTCTTACCTACGCATCAAAACCACAACGATAGTTTGTCAAGTTGGTGCTGTTTTAACCTTCGCAAGGATCGGGCGTAGCCACACTCGGTTAAACTAAAGTGAGAGAAACAGACACCCGCCGGTCACCTTTAAGCAACGAGTGCTCGAAGCGGTGAAACCAGTCTCGCGTAAGCGTACGCGTAATGTCGGTCCGGGCCGCTTCATCTCACAATACCGCCGAACCAAAGTATGACATGCTGGTAAGCAGTATGACTTATATCGCCCACAACTCACTTGTGTTCTACTCGTGCATATGACATCAACGCATAAAACCAGGCTCGGATGCCACTGTTGGGGAACGTAGTAATTTCAAAAATTTTCCTACGCACACGCAAGATCATGGAGATGGCATAGCAACGAGAGGGGAGAGTGTATGTCCACGCACTCGTGAGACCGTGAAGCGAAGCGTTATAACAACGCTGTTGATGTAGTCGACGCCTTCACGATCCGACCGATTCAAGTACCGAACGCACGGCACCTCCGAAGTTCAGCACACGCTCAGCTCGATGACGATCCCGGGCTCCGATCCAGCAAAGCGTCGGGATGAGTTCCACAAGACGACGGCGTGGGACGATGATGATGCTCCACCGACGCAGAGCTTCGCTTAAGCTCCACGACGATATGACTCTACGGCGCAGGGCTTCGCCTAAGCTCCATGACGATATGACCGAAGTGGAATATGGTGGAGGGGGCACCGACACGGCTAAGGAACGATCCGTAGATCAACTTGTGTGTCCATGGGGTGCCCCTGCCCCAGATATAAAGGAGGAGGGAGGAGGAGGCCGGCCCTAGGAGGAGGCGCCATGGGGAGTCCTACTCCCACCGGGAGTAGGATTCCCCCTTTCCTAGTCCAACTAGGAGTCCTTCCATGTATTAGGAGTAGGAGACAAGGAAGGGGAAGAGAGAAGGGAAGGAAGGAGGGGTTGCGGCCCCTCCCCCTAGTCCAATTCGGACTAGGCCATGGGGGGGCGCGCGGCCTGCCCTAGGCAGCCCCTCTCTCTTTCCCGCAGGGCCCAATAAGGCCCAATACTTCTCCCCGGCGAATTCCCGTAACTCTCCGGTACTCCGAAAAATACCCGAATCACTCGGAACCTTTCCGAAGTCCGAATATAGTCGTCCAATATATCGATCTTTACGTCTCGACCATTTCGAGACTCCTCGTCATGTCCCTGATCTCATCCGGGACTCCGAACTCCTTCGGTACATCAATACTCATAAAATTGTCATCGTAACATTAAGCGTGCGGACCCTACGGGTTCGAGAACTATGTAGACATGACCTAGAACTATTCTCGGTGAATAACCAATAGTGGAACCTGGATGTTCATATTGGTTCCTACATTTTCTACGAAGATCTTTATCGGTCAAACCGCATAACAACATACGTTGTTCCCTTTGTCATCGGTATGTTACTTGCCCGAGATTCGACCGTCGGTATCCAATACCTAGTTCAATATCGTTACCGGCAAGTCTCTTTACTCGTTCCGTAATACATCATTTCATAACTAACTCATTAGTTACAATGCTTGCAAGGCTTAGGTGATGAGTATTACCGAGAAGGCCCAGAGATACCTCTCCAACAATCGGAGAGACAAAACCTAATCTCGAATTATGCCAACTCAACATATACTTTTGGAGACACCTGTAGAGTACCTTTATAATCACCCAGTTACGTTTGTGACGTTTGGTAGCACACAAAGTGTTCCTCCGGTAAACGGGAGCTGCATAATCTCATAGTTGCAGGAACTTTGTATAAGTCATGAAGAAAGCAATAGCAACATACTAAACGATCAAGTGCTAAGCTAACGGAATGGGTCATGTCAATCAGATCATTCAACTAATGATGTGATCCCGTTAATCAAATAACAACTCTTTTGTCTATGGTTAGGAAACATAACCATCTTTGATTAACAAGCTAGTCAAGTAGAGGCATACTAGTGACACTGTTTGTCTATATATTCACACATGTATTATGTTTCTGTTAATACAATTCTAGCATGAATAATAAACATTTATCATGATATAAGGAAATAAATAATAACTTTATTATTGCCTCTAGGGCATATTCCCTTCAAGATTCATATGGTAATTTTATTTTCTTCCTAGGGAAGTGTTCCATTCCTTTCTTTAATGGGAATTGGAATCTAATATTCGCTTCCTTCATATCAATAATTGCACCAATCGTTCTAAGGAAAGGTCTGCCAAGAATAATAGGACATTAAGGATTGCAATCTATATCAAGAACAATAAAGTCTATGGGCACGTAATTCCTATTTGCAACAATAAGAACATCATTAATTCTTCCCATAGTTTTCTTAATAGTGGAACTGCAAGGCGCAAGTTTAGAGAGCAATCATCAAAATCACGGAAATCTAGCAAATCACACAAAGTTTTGGGAATAGTGGAAACACTAGCACCCAAATCACATAAAGCATAAAATTCATGATCCTTAATCTTAATTTAATAGTTGGTTCCCACTCATCATAAAGTTTTCTAGGGATGGAGACTTCCAACTCAAGTTTTTCCTCATAAGATTGCATCAAGGCATCAACGATATGTTTGGTAAAAGCTTTATTTTGACTATAAGCGCATGGAGAATTTAGCACGGATTGCAACAAGGAAATACAATCAATTAAAGAGCAACTTTCATAATTAAATTCCTTGAAATCCAAAATAGTGGGCTTAGCAACATCTAGGGTTCTACTTTCTTCAATCCCGTGCTCGAGCTGAGCGTCGGGCTGCCCTCTCCGCCTGGCCGCCAGACGGCCTCCGAGGCGGGCCACCACATCGTTTCCTCCATCTCCGCCGCAAACGCTGCCACCGATTCGACGGGAACAAGCAGCAAAGGCCCTCACAGATCCTTCAAGCGGCAAGATGGCCGCACCACTACTCCGTCGCCACCCCGTTGGTTCTTCGCACCAAGGCCCCATGGAGGCATGAGCGCGCCATCGCGCGTAACGAGCCTCTGCGCTACCACCTTGCCGACGACGCTTCACGAGGAGTGGCTCGACCTGTCGCCAAGCTCGTCTGCACGCAGGGGGCTCTCCAGCCGGCCCAACTCTCTCGCCTCCTCAACCAGCCACGAGCGACGGGGCTCATGGCGGCCTCCACCACTCATCCCCAAGACGGTGCTCTGAGACTCAGGCGCGCAGACCTCCATGGTGATCCACCGCGCCAAAGGCACGCTGGAAGAAAGAAGCTGCCAAGAAATCCCGCTGTCGCGAGAAGCTGCGCCGGCCTCCTCGCGCCACTCGTCAAGACCGCAGATTGCCTGCAGCCGCGCAGCGCCAACCCCGCCAAGACCAAGCTCCTCTCCCAAGCTGGCCTCGCAACTACAGCCGCTGCCGCGCTTTCACCCTCGGAAGGCGAAGGCCGCTTGGCTAGGCAAGTTCAAGCAAGAATTGCCTCCTCACTACGACGGCACCGCCGAACCCGCGGAGTTCCTGCAGCTTTACGAGCTGAGCATCGAAGCAGCCAACGGCGACGAAAAAGTCATGGCAAACTGGTTTCCCATGGCTCAAGGATGGGGTCCGCCTTGGCTCCTCGAACATGCAGCATGGCTCAATCTCCTCCTGGGACGAGATGCGCAACCGCTTGCCGCTAACTTCCAGTGGCACTCATGATCGCCCACCAGCCGCAGCGATCTGTGCCAAGATCAAGCAACAGCCAGAGAAACTCTCCGTAAGTACATCCAGCTTCAACAACACCCGCCTCAAGATTCCCAAGGTCACGAACAAGGCCATCATCTCCGCGCTTCTCCGACAAAGGTCCGTGACGCCAAGATGAAGGAAGAGCTGGCTATCCACGAGGAGCTCTGCACTTCGTGAGCTGCTCAACTCGGGCGTACCAAGCGCGCAAGAGCTGAGGAGGGGTGTCTCTCTCTCCTCGAGCTGCCAGCTGCAGGAGCGGAAGAAAAGAAGACCAAGGCCAAGGACGTGAAGCGCAAGGAGGCAGTGGTGCTCGAAGCGGAGCCCGACACCAAGAGAGGCAGAGATCATCCTGAGTCGTCCAAGAACGGCCGGCCTTTCTGTGCCTTACACAACCTAAACACCCACAACACCAGCGACTACCAAGAGCTCAGAGCCATACGAGAAGGACGCTACGGTCGACGCCCCGAGCGCAACGACCGGGGCTACGGCCGTGGAGGAGGACGTGGAGGCGGACGCTGGGACGACCGTGGCCCGCGCCAGGAGTGGCGCGACCGGCCTCGCGAGGACCGCTGGCAAGACCAACCGTAGCGAGGCCACCTGGAGGGACCCGCCTCGTGAGGATCACTCCCAGGGCAATGCCGGTCTTCCCCCGCTGCCGCCACCAAGAAGGAACGACGACCACCACCTGGACGAGGGGGCTGGGGGCTTCCAGGAGCCGCGTGCGATTGCTTGCATCTTGGGCGGTGCTCAAGCCCCAGCCTCTCAGGTCTTCAAACAGTTCGCCATGAGGTGAACGCGTTCTCCCCAAGCTCGAGGCCACACGCCCGCCAGTGGTCCCAAAGTACCATCACCTTCAACTCGTAGACCAGCTCAAGCGCGCTGCCACCGCAGTGCACTCCCTATGATGTGCTCCCTACCATCAGAATGTGCAAGTCACCAAGAATCTCATCGACAGCGGTGCAGGGCTCAACGCCCCATCCGTCGACATCGCTCGACAACCTTCAAGTGCCCTATGAGCAACTCCAGCCCACCAAGCCTTTCTCAGGAGTGACTGATGGTTCCACCACATCGATAGGGCAAGTCCATTTGCCCGCCACCTTCGGCAAGCACGACAACCACCGCACCGAGCTCATCGACTTCGACGCCTCGCGACATCCGCCTTAGCGCATAACGCCATCCTCGGTATCCAGCCCCGCCAAGTTCATGGCAGCCATTCACCGCGGCTACAATGTTCTCAAGATGCCGTGAAGCGGAGGAATCATCATGGTCCCGTGTGAAGAAAGGGATGCGGTGTGCTCTCTTGATCGCGCCTTCCAAGCCGCAGCAATCGACGACCTCGACAGCAGAAGGCGCAAGGCCTCCGAGACCGTCCCCAAGAAGAAGTTGTCGCGGGCGAGGACCCTGTGGAGACAGCGCCAGATCAGAGCCTCGACAGATCAGCGCCCGCTCTAGGGGCCCCTCCATCCATCGATAGGAAGGCGCGCCCGCGCCTCCTCGGGCAGGGCTCGGGGCTCTTCCTCGAGGGTCTCTGACCTTGCCAACCTCATGAGGGAGGCGCTTGGGCACCACTTGGAAGCGTGCTTCACGGCATGCCTTCCTCAGGAGAGCACAGGGCAAGGAGTGCCCAACACCCAGGAGTTCATCACCAAGACCACCCAGGAACTACAAGAAGCAAGAGCCATGCACAGCAACAGCCGCTCACAAGGCGCAGCTCCCCATCCAGGTGAGGATGCCGGGTTGCGCCTTTGCGTCGACGTCCCAGGGCTCAACAGGGTCGCATCTCAGGAGCGCTTCTGTCCATCACGTGCGGGTCGCTTGTAACGCCCCCGATGCGGCTATATCTCCCACGTGTCGAGGCACGACTTAGAGGCATAACCGCATTGAAAGCAATGTCGCAAGTGAGGTAATCTTCACACAACCCATGTAATAATTAAGGGAAAGATACATAGTTGGCTTACAGTCGCCACTTCACACAGTACATAAGTAAACATACATCATTCAGAGTACACTCAAGGTCCGACTACGGAACCGAAAATAAAAGAAGATACCCCAAATGCTAACACAGATCCCTCGAATCATCCCAACCGGGCACCACTACGATCATCCGAAACGACACATAGTAACGACCACGCCTCGTCGAACTCCCACTTGAGCTCGGTGGAATCATCTGCACTGGCCTCATCAGAACCTGCAACTGTGTTTGGAAGTATCTGTGAGTCACGGGGACTCAGCAATCTCACACCCGCGAGATCAAGACTATTTAAGCTAATAGGAAGGACATGTTTTAAGGTGGAGCTGCTGCAAGCGACTAGCATATATGGTGGCTACATCGCAAAGAGGGCGAGAAGAGAAGCAAAGCACGGTCGTGAAACTAGTATTGATCAAGAAGTGATCCTGAACTACTTACGACAGACATAACTCCAACACCGTGTTCTCTTCCTGACTCCCGCCAAGAGACCATCACGGTAACACACGCGTTGATGTGTATTTTATTTGAGGTCAACTTTGGGTTTTCTACAACCGACATTAACAAATTCCCATCTGCCTCATAACCGCGGGCACGGCTTTCAAAGATATTACCCGCAGGGTGTCCCAACTTAGCCCATTATAAGCTCTCACGGTCAACGAAGGATTATTCTTCTACCGAAGACCCGATCAATCTCGAATCCCGGACTACAAGACATTTCGACAAAGAATAAAACAAGACCAGAAGACCACCCGACCGCGCCGACAAATCCCGATAGGAGCTGCACATATCTCGCTCTCGTGGCACACCGGATAAGCTAAGCGCACAGAACCGACGTAATCCATGTTGCCAAGGAATGGTCCTGCACGGTGTTTAGTTTGGACCAACGCCGAGGAGCACCGCCCGGGTTTAAAATAAGATGACCTCGGCTCGCAAAACCCGGGGAAAAGGCTTAGGTGGCAAATGGTAAAACCAATGTTGGGCCTTTGCCGGACGAGTCTTATTCAAAGCGAACTGTCAAGGGGGTCCCATAAATCACCCAACCGTAAGGAACGCAAAATCAAGGAACATAACACCGTATGACGGAAACTAGGGTGGCAAGAGGAACAAAACACTGCATAAGGCCGAGCCTTCCACCCTTTACCAAGTATATAGATGTGTTAAACATAGCAGATATATTTATATATTGTGATAGCCCCAACAAGTAAACATGTTCCAAAGAGGAACAACATCTCCATGTTCCAACAAGGAACAAACCTCAGCTTCACCGCAACTAACAACGCTATAAGAGGGCTGAGCAAAGCGGTAACATAGCCAATCAACGGTTTGCTAGGAAAGGATGGTTAGGGCTGACATGGCAATATGGGTGGCATGATATAGCAAGTGGTAGGCATCGCAAGATAGGCATAGCAAAAGAGCGAGCAACTAGCATAGCAAAGATAGAAGTGATTTCGAGGGTATGGTCATCTTGCTCGCAATGTTCTCGAGTTGTCAAAAGCTTGATCCTCGAAAACGTTCTCAACAGTTCCTCGCTCACGCACTCGCCTCCCGCTCTACCCAAAACAACAACACAAACAAGGGACCACAATAAATCACGTGCAATGCACAATCAACATGATGCAACATAACATGATATGCGGAAGTGATATGCAAAGCGATAAAGGCCCGAAGGTAATGGAAAACCAGCATCATCTTGGCAAACCAAGCATGCCATCGAAAGATGAGATGATTTCGTAGAAATCGATATAGAGATCACCGAAACGGATGCACGGGTTGGATATGACGGCAAAACAAGAATGGTGAGAAACCTACATAACAAAGCATGATGAACAAAGCCATGCACGGTGCAAACTACCTCATAGCAAGATTCAAATAAATATGCCCATGAAAACAACACATAACCATGATGCAAAAGACATGATCATAAACTTGTCCAAATGCAGAAACTAATGCCACCACTGAGTTGGTGGGATTTTTCACCCCAAAACATATATAATATGCTAGGGTTACCGTAGAGAAATCATCACAAAAGCATTAAGTCAAAACCTGCCCTAAAAGGAAGTTGACAGAAATGGCAATTTCCAGATTTGGAAATGTCCAGAAATGGACTTGCTTAAAACAGAAAAGAGACAAGGCTGGAAATGGAAACGTAGGGGAAAAAGAAAAAAAATATGCATGGAGGAGGGCGCTGAGAGGCTGACATGGGGGGCCCTACTGTCATAGAGACAGGGGTTTAACAGGTTCAAAAAGGGGGGAAGAAAACAGCCCTGGGATTCAACCCGGTCTCCCGGTGGAAACCCGCACTGCTACCACCTGGCTAGGGCGGCGCCGATCGACAGAGAAGGGACCTCGCCCTTATCTACTGCTGCTGCAGAGGAGACGACCAAGAAAAGAGCGAAAAACTGAAATAAAAGGGGGGGAGGCGCTACCGGGTTCGAACCTGTGTCGCCATGTGAGAGAGCGGGGTCAACCAGCTCGGCTAGGCTAGGGGAGTCGGTAGGATCCAGACGCTGCCCACTTGACCTAAACTACAGGCCGGACCCAAAATGTAAACGGACGCCGACCGCGAGACCAATCGCGCTTACGGTGGATCGTGCCCTTGGACACGACGGCACGCATTTAGGGGGCACCACGGGATCTTGAGGGGGCAAACCCGAGCAGGGCTAGCGGCATACACGCGCGGGTTGCACTACTCTAAACCCAAAAAATACAAACACGCCGGAGTACGCCGGGCGCGATAAGACCACGGGCCGGAGACTGCGCTATGGAGAACTAACGGCGACAGGGAGGAGCAGGGAGGAAGTAGTGTATACCTCCTTACCCTAGGACAAGAAATCGGCGACGGAGACGGGCTGACGGCGACGAGATCGTGCTCTGAACTTCGCCGGGTTTCCTGACCGAGAAGAAGACCAAAGCAGGGCGCCGATTTAACTTGGCGATCCGGGCCTCAGAGTCGACGCCGGGACGAAGACGACGACGAGGAAGGAGATGGACAAGGTACGGATGGTTGGGGTGGCCGGAGAGCACGCCGGCGACGAGGCGCGCTCCCAGATGCGCTCGGGAACGAGCGGGGCGGCGAACTTGGTGGTTCTCTTACCTGGCGGCGGCGGCGAGAGGGAGAGGGAAACCCTAGGGTTCGGTTTGACGCGGAGAGGGGATAAGTAGGGGGCTAGGCGACGAGGTCGAGCTCACGCTCCCCGTGCTCGGGGTCCCCATGGCGATGGCGAGAGGAGAGGGAAAGGTGGGTGAGAAGCACAGAAACGACGCTGCCAGGCGGGACCGACGCTGCCACGTGGACGGGGGCTAGCGGGGGTAAGGGGAGCTGCGGGTGCGCGAAGGCAGGGGGAGGGAAGGCGGGCTGGCGCGCCTCACTCGGCCAAGGGCTGAGGGAAGCCGGGCCGCCTGAGAGGCCGGGCCTGTGGAGAGGGAATCGCTGGCTGCTCGCTGCTGCTGCCTCCTTTTCTTTTCCTTTTAAAATAAAAAGGAAGAGAAAAGAAAGTACAGGAGAAATGAAAAGATTTTAGTGAAAGGAAAATATCCCCACACTCCTCGAATTCTCCACTATTTAAATAAATTGTAATGGACATTTTAGAGGTAGAAAATAATGCAAGTTTGGAAATACTACAAACTTGTGCCATTTTTGAACCTGACCATAACAACTTCAAATGAGGAGATTATAGGCGAGAGGTTTAGTGCAAAGAGCATGATTAGCAGGAGAAGATGAACATTAATTGAGAAAGGGAATTATAGCCCTTGAAAAGGAAAGAAGTAGAGGGAAGGAGGAGATGGCAATGCAAGATGAGAATGAAACATGCAACCACATGACATGTAAGAGAACACCACAATCACATGATAAGAAGGGAATGCAAGAAGACAAGAGGCACAAATGCAATATGGTAAAAGAGCAAAACCCACATAACCAAACAACATGAGGCCAAGCATGACAAAACCCACAAGACTTGGATGAGGCCAAATTGATATATTGCCCAAAAGGGAAGTTTACATCCGTGGTGTTACAACACTCCACCACTACAAGAGGATCTCGCCCCAGATCTAGGACTGAAAGAACTCCGGATACTCGAACGGAGGTGATCCTCACGCCCGTGTAGCTTCTCGGTCGGAATGGTGTGACCACTTCACTTTCAGGAATTTGATTGACTTGTTGCAGTCTTGCGCCGGTTTCTTCAAGAATAGCAACGGGTGCTCATGATAAGAGAGATCTTCTTGAAGGTCAATCTCTTCAAGTTGATAGTGCGCTCAGAGTCTTGAAGCACTTAAGTTGTGACACGTGAAACACATCGTGCACGCTTGCAAAGTTGGATGGAAGCTCGTTGATAGGCTAGATCGCTTCTTTTCCCAATGATCTTGAAAGGACCCACGATCTAGGGGCAAGCTTCCTTTGATACCGGGCGACGAAAGTGCCTTTCATTGAGAGACGCGAGGTAGACATGATCTCCGATTTCAAAAGTCACATCACGGTGCTTATCATCATAATAGTTTTCCGCGCGATTATGCTGCTTTGAGATTCTCACGAATGACCTTGCACATTTCTTCCGCTTCGGATCAAGTCATTGCCAAGAAGTTGGCGCTCACCGCCCTGCACAATTGAGAGGAGTACGCACTTTCGCCATAGAGAATTTCGAATGGGGCCTTGCCCAACTCGCTTGAAGCTGTTGTTGTAAGAGAACTCGCATAAGGAAGACAATCTTCCCACTTCATACCGAAGAAATGACACAAGCCCCGAGCATATCTTCAAGAATTTGATTTACTCGCCGACTTGGCCACTTGTTTGAGGATGGAAAGCTGTGCTGAAACGAATGTTGGTGCCCATGGCCTTCAAAAGAATCCCAAAACTTGAGGTAAAGATGCTGCCACGGTCTCAAGAGATCACTTGAGGAATGCCGCAAGGAGACAATCCTCGAGGTGTATAGCTCGCCAACCGAGCTGCTGTGATGGATTCTTTGATAGGAAGAAAATGAGCCACTTTAGTAAGCTTGTCAATGACAAAGAAGATAGCATCATTTCCACGCTTGGACTTTGGAAAGCCACCACTAAGTCCATTTCAATGTGATCAAACTTCCATTCAGGAATAGCAAGAGGTTGAAGGAGACCAGCTGGTCTTTGGTGTTCTGCTTTCACTCTTCTCGCAGACATCACACTCATTCACGAATTGAGCAATTTCGCTTCATTCGAGTCCACCAATATGACTGCTTGAGGTCATGGTACATCTTCGCATTTCCGTGATGAATGGATAGAAGTGAATTGTGAGCCTCGCTCATAATGACTTTTCTCGATCACCCTTAGGAACCATAATCCGTCCTCAAAGAACAGAGTGTCTTTGTCATCAACGGAAGCACTTGTACTTGAAATGCCCTTGTCGATACCACGCTTCACTTTCTTCACCATGGTATCCGAAGTTGAGCCTCACGAATCTGATCTTCCAAAGTAGGAGAGACTATGAGGTTGGCAAGAAAGCCTTGAGGAACAACTTGAAGATTCAGCTTATGGAAAGATTCGCAGAGATCCGCCGAAAGGGCTTGAGGATTAGACTGCTGCAAAGAAGCTTTCCTGCTCAAAGAATCTGCAATGACATTGGCTTTGCCCGAGTATACTCAATACTTGGGTTGTACTTGAATCATTTCACCCATCGAGTCCGCCTCGAGGTTGAGGTTGGGCTGAGTGAAGATGTACTTGAGACTCTTGTGATCAGTGAAAATGTCCACTTTCCTTCCCAGCAAGAGATGTCTCCACGTTATCAATGCATGGACAACTGCCGCCAACTCAAGATCGTGAGTGGGGTAGTTCTTCTCGCTGGGCTTCAATCAAGTAGAGGTATAAGCCACAACTCTCTTCTCTTGCATTAACACAGCACCGAGACCTTGAAGAGAAGCATCACGTAAAACTTCATATGGCTTGGATTCATCAGAGGAGTCGTAACAGAGCTGTGACGAGTTTTCTTTGAGGGTATTGAAAGCAACGCCACACTGGAGACCGTATATACTTCACATGCTTCGAGGAGGTTGGAAAGAGGCTTTGCAATCTTGGAGAAGTTCTCAACGAACCTTCGCAATAGCTTGCAAGACCAAGAAAGTCATGGAGCTGCTTGACATTCCGAGGAGGTTCCCAATTCACAATTGCGGACACCTTCTGGATCAACAGCGATGCCCTTGGCGGAGATGATATGACCAAGATAAAGCACTTCATCAAGCCAGAATTCACATTTGGAGAACTTAGCATAGAATTGATACTCTCGAGCTTGTCTAGCACCAATCGCAAATGTTTGGCATGATCCTTCTTATTCTTGGAGAAGACCAAAATATCATCAAGATAGACCAAGACTAATTCATTGGTGTAGGGATTGAATATGAAGTTCATCATCCGAGAGAATGTTGGAGGAGCATTGACGAGGCCGAAAGACATGACAAGATATTCATAAGAACCAAAGCTTGTTCTCAATGCTGCCTTGGGAATATCTTGTTCACTAATGCTAATCTGATGATACCCCATACGAAGGTCAAGCTTAGAGAACACCGTAGCACCTTTGAGTTGCTCGAAAAGCTCATTGATGTTGGGAAGTGGATACTTGTTCTTGATTGTCTTCTTATTCAATGGACGGTAATCGACACAAAGTCGGTCCGAGCCATCCTTCTTCCGGACAAAAAGAACACCACAACCCCAAGGAGATGAACTCGGTCTGATCAAACCCAGACGCTCTTGTTCATCGAGCTGCTTCTTCAATTCCTCAGCTCATCAGGTCCAAGCTTGTATGGACGCTGCAACGGGTTCAAGGCTGTGCTCAAGATCGATAACGAACTCAATCGGCCGATGAGGAGGCATACCCGAAGCTCTTCCGAAAGACATCTTGGTACTCACAAACGATCGAATCGAGAGATGGCATTCAATTCGCCTTCTCATTGAGAGAAAACAACCAATGGTTTCATCACGAGAGGCATAGATGATCACATCATTAGAAGAGTGAGTCAATTGAATTTCCCCGCAGCACAATCAAGCTGAGCTTTGTGCCGATAAAGCCACCCATTCCGAGAATAAGATCAATATCCGAGTCACCAAGAACAAATGGTTTAGCCAGAAATCTATAATCACCCATCTTGATAGAAACATCCGAATCCTTGTGGTAGCCCTCATAGAAGAGGCTGGAGAAACAACTCCCAAGGGTTTTTCCAACATTTCAAATGAAATCATGCTTTGCAACAAAAGATCTAGACATGAAACAATGCGATGCACCAAAGATCAAATAAGACTTTTGCAGAATATCATTAATCGAAGATTACCCATGATCACATCAAGAATCCTCCGCTTGAGCTGCATTCATCATGTTCACCCTTGCAGACTTGGGATTATGCTTGACCACTACATTGCTGGAAGATTTCACAAGAGGAGGAGGCGGAAGACGCCTCGTTGAAGCACTTGTTCAAGATAGTGACCCTTCCGCACGACACTTGTTGCAAGTGACCTCGAGAGCGGACGGTGGTAAGGAGCACTTGACCTTGGAGCTTGAGAATTAGACTTGTTCTCGATAGCTTGGGTTGGGTGGGTGGGAAGATCCACGCCACCGAGTTCTTCTCACGGTAAGGCCGACGGAACGGAGGAGGGGGCAGATAAAACTTCGCTGCTTGGCTGCCACTTGAGAGGACGAGGAGGACTGAATCTGCATCCCCGATTCTCTTCTTAGAAGCCTCGATTTGAGCTGTGCCGCTTGCTTGAGAGCCATGTTGTAGAAATCATCATACTTATCCGCTCAAACAGACAAGAGGTAATTGCAGATCTTCTCTCGCATCACCCCGAACCGATAGATCATACCTTTCATCGTACATCTTGCTTAGCAAAACGAGCGAAGCTCGAACTGGATATTGTATTGATAGATGACATGGTGCCTTGCTTGAGATTGCGGAACTCCTCACGCTTGCTCTCAACAACACTCTTCGAATGTGATGAGCTCGAAATCACGGCGAACTCATCCTGTAATGACACGACCTCCTCTCGAATCTTTGTATTGCCGAACCACTCAAAGAGCTTGATCCTTGAGTTGAAACGATGCAAACTTGACAAAGTCCTCGTGTCCGACATTGCTACACCAAAGTGCTTGCAGATATCCACTAACCAATCATCGCCGCTCGTGGCCTCAACACGTAAACCGAAAGACTTCGCCGATTAGCGAGGAACCGATCGAGAGTAGCAAAGTGTGGCTGATTGTTGCCTTGACCTTGATTGCCTTGATTGCCTTGATTGCCTTGCCCTCGAGTAACGCTTCTTGCAAGAGCTGCAAAATCATCTCGAGCATTGGCATTGGTGGCTGCCATAATAGCTTGCCGTGCCTCGGAGGCGGAGGTGGAGGTGGAGGTGGAGGATCTGATCGATCCCCATCATTGCGATCCGGATTCGTGACGCTACATGGAGCCATCTCAAGAGGGTGACATCCGTTAGTCCTTTGATAGACAAAAGATAAGTAGAATCAACGGATAGAAATTGCAACATATAGTCTTCACAATAAACATTCAACAAGAATGAACGAATGAATTCCAAAGTTAATCATCACACGCCCATTAAGGTGAGAAGCCACTTAGATAAAGATATGGAAACAACAACTGCCTTAGAAACAATTCAATATCACAACTGAAAACAAAAGGTTGGCTTCTAGAATGAGCCGAACAAACACATGATAGAGATTTCACCAAAGTGTTCGTGGTGGGGCTCACACGACACGACGATAGCGGACGCCACGAATGACTAACAAGACGCCCCGAATCAGCATAGCCAAGGATTCTTTAAGACGCCTCGCGACCATCAGAATCGACCGTGAATGGGCGGACCACTAGACGCTGAACCCCAATCTCAAATCATACATCCGTCGGAAAGAATATCCCGTAAGCTACTAGAATTCCCACCTATAAACTCCCAAACTTTCGGTTATGCAATCTGGTGTTGGGGATACAGGGACACAAAATATATCACCCAAACTAACAATACCTAGATCCACCAGATCCATCCCACAACACATAACCAAGAAATCCTCGAAATCGTGGTACTCGACCTTCAAAAACATCCGTTATGCAAGTCATGGCAATATTCCGACTCGCCACAAGATCGGGCTATTAGGGTTATCTCACCAACAACTCGCACAAAAGAGATTTCGATGTCGGCAAAACTGTGTATTCCAGAATCGCAACGATAAAATTGTGACGACAACACCGGAGCTCAACTCCCCGGACACCGCCACAACCCCTAAATGTCGAGGCACCAAGAACAATGTTCTCGCCACAAAACCATCGGAACGATTCCAAGATACCCACGTGATCCTAAAAAAAATTTAGTGAAATTTGAGGAGAGAAGAGTCAAAACTCTACGCCAGATACCTCACAGAGCGATGAAGGACCGAGGAGTAAAAAGAATCCTACTCTCCAATATATAATCCTAAGACTCAAAACATTTTCCATTCTAGACTCAACAACGCCAAGAAACAATCAAGTAGGGGCCTTAAGTCGGGAAGGCTCTGATTACCAACTTGTAACGCCCTCGATGCGGCTATATCTCCCACGTGTCGAGGCACGACTTAGAGGCATAACCGCATTGAAAGCAATGTCGCAAGTGAGGTAATCTTCACACAACCCATGTAATAATTAAGGGAAAGATACATAGTTGGCTTACAACGCCACTTCACACAAGACATAAGTAAACATACATCATTCAGAGTACACTCAAGGTCCGACTACGGAACCAAAATAAAAGAAGATACCCCAAATGCTAACACAGATCCTCGAATCATCCCAACTGGGCACCACTACTCGATCATCCGAAACGACACATAGTAACGACCACGCCTCGTCGAACTCCCACTTGAGCTCGTGGAATCATCTGACCGCCTCATCGAACTCGCAACGTGTTTGAAGTATCTCGTGAGTCACGGGACTCAGCAATCTCACACCCCGAGATCAAGACTATTTAAGCTAATAGGAAGGACAGGTTTTAAAGTGGAGCTGCAGCAAGTTTACTAGCATATATGGTGGCTACATCGCAAAGAGGGCGAGAAGAGAAGCAAAGCACGGTCGTGAAACTAGTATTGATCAAGAAGTGATCCTGAACTACTTACTTACGACATAACTCCAACACCGTGTTCACTTCCTGACCACCAAGAGACCATCACGGTAACACACGCGTTGATGTGTATTTTATTTGAGGTCAACTTTGGGTTTTCTACAACCGGACATTAACAAATTCCCATCTGCCTCATAACCGCGGGCACGGCTTTCGAAAGATATTACCCCGCAGGGGTGTCCCAACTTAGCCCATTATAAGCTCTCACGGTCAACGAAGGATTATTCCTTCTACCGGGAAGACCCGATCAATCTCGGAATCCCGGACTACAAGACATTTCGACAGAATAAAACAAGACCAGAAGACCACCCGACTGTGCCGACAAATCCCGATAGGAGCTGCACATATCTCGCTCGTGGCACACCGGATAAGCTAAGCGACAGAACCGACGAATCCATGTTGCCAAGGAATGGTCCTGCACGGTGTCTAGTTTGGACCAACGCCGAGGAGCACCGCCCGGGTTTAAAATAAGATGACCCTCGGCTCGCGAAAACCCGGGGAAAAGGCTTAGGTGGCAAATGGTAAAACCAATGTTGGGCCTTTGCCGACGAGTCTTATTCAAAGCAAACTGTCAAGGGGGTCCCATAAATCACCCAACCGTAAGGAACGCAAAATCAAGGAACATAACACCGTATGACGGAAACTAGGTGGCAAGAGGAACAAAACACTGCATAAGGCCGAGCCTTCCACCCTTTACCAAGTATATAGATGTGTTAAACATAGCAGATATATTTATATATTGTGATATCCCCAACAAGTAAACATGTTCCAAAGAGGAACAACATCTCCATGTTCCAACAAGGAACAAACCTCAGCTTCACCGCAACTAACAACGCTATAAGAGGGCTGAGCAAAGCGGTAACATAGCCAATCAACGGTTTGCTAGGAAAGGATGGTTAGGGCTGACATGGCAATATGGGTGGCATGATATAGCAAGTGGTAGGCATCGCAAAGATAGGCATAGCAAAAGAGCGAGCAACTAGCATAGCAAAGATAGAAGTGATTTCGAGGGTATGGTCATCTTGCTCGCAATGTTCTCGAGTTGTCAAAAGCTTGATCCTCGAAAACGCTCTCAACAGGTTCCTCGCTCACGCACTCGCCTCCCGCTCTACCCAAAACAACAACACAAACAAGGGACCACAATAAATCACGTGCAATGCACAATCAACATGATGCAACATAACATGATATGCGGAAGTGATATGCAAAGCGACAAAGCGCCCGAAGGTAATGGAAAACCAGGCATCATCTTGGCAAACCAAGCATGCCATCGAAAGATGAGATGATTTCGTAGAAATCGATATAGAGATCACCGAAACGGATGCACGGGTTGGATATGACGGCAAAACAAGAATGGTGAGAAACCTACATAATAAAGATGATGAACAAAGCCATGCACGTGTGCAAACTACCTCATAGCAAGATTCAAATAAATATGCCCATGAAAACCACACATAACCATGATGCAAAAGACATGATCATAAACTTGTCCAAATGCAGAAACTAATGCCACCACTGAGTTGGTGGGATTTTTCACCCCAAAACATATATAATATGTTAGGGTTACCAGAGAGAAATCATCACAAAAGCATTAAGTCAAAACCTGCCCTAAAAGGAAGTTGACAGAAATGGCAATTTCTAGATTTGGAAATGTCCAGAAATGGACTTGCTTAAAACAGAAAAGAGACAAGGCTGGAAATGGAAACGTGGGGGAAAAAGAAAAAAAATATGCATGGAGGAGGGCGCTGAGAGGCTGACATGGGGGGCCCTACTGTCATAGAGACAGGGGTTTAACAGGTTTAAAAAGGGGGGAAGAAAACAGCCTCGGGGGGATTCGAACCCGGGTCTCCCCGGTGGAAACCTGCACCTGCTACCACTGGGCTAGGCGGCGTCGACTGACAGAGAAGGGACCTCGGCCCTTATCTACTGCTGCTGCAGAGGAGACGCACCGAAGAAAAGAGCGAAAAACTGAAATAAAAAGGGG
Source organism: Aegilops longissima (assembly GCA_021605205.1). Taxonomy (NCBI): domain Eukaryota; kingdom Viridiplantae; phylum Streptophyta; class Magnoliopsida; order Poales; family Poaceae; genus Aegilops; species Aegilops longissima. Next base: position 98,774,076 of record CM038676.1, on the reverse strand, counting down.
GGAGGCGCGCCTGGGGTTCGAACCCAGGTCGCCGCGGTGAGAGAGCGGGGGGTCAACCAGCTCGGCTAGGCTAGGGGAGTCGGTAGGATCCAGGACGCTGCCCACTTGACCTAAACTACCAGGCCGGACCCAAAACAGAAACGGGACGCCGACTCCGGCGAGACCAACTGCGCCTACGGTGGACTGTGCCCTTGGACACGACGGCACGCACGAGGGGGCACCACGGATCTTGAGGGGCAAACCCGAGCAGGGCTAGCGGCATACACGCTGGTTGCACTACTCTAAACCCAAAATACAAACACGCCGGAGTACGCCGGGCGCGATAAGACCACGGGCCGGAGACTGCGCTATGGAGAACTAACGGCGACAGGGAGGAGCAGGGAGGAAGTAGTGTATACCTCCTTACCCTAGGACAAGAAATCGGCGACGGAGACGGGCCGACGGCGATTTAGATCGTGTTTCAACTCGCCGGTTTCGACCGAGAAGAAGACCGAAGCAGGGCGTCGACGAACTTGGCGATCCGGGCCCCCGTAGTCAACGTCGTGGATGAAGACGACGACGAGGAAGGAGATGGACAAGGTACGGATGGTTGGGGTGGCCGGAGAGAACGCCGGCGACGAGGCGCTTCCTGTGATGCGCTGAACGAAAGGGCGGCGAACTTGGTGGTTCTCTTTACCGGCGCGGCGGCGAGAGGGAGAGGGAAACCCTAGGGTTCGGCTTGACGCGGAGAGGGGATAAGTAGGGGGCTAGGCGACGAGGTCGAGCTCACGCTCCCCGTGCTCGGGGTCCCCATGGCGATGGCGAGAGGAGAGGGAAAGGTGGGTGAGAAGCACAGAAACGACGCTGCCAGGCGGGACCGACGCTGCCACGTGGACGGGGGCTAGCGGGGGTAAGGGGAGCTGCGGGTGCGCGAAGGCAGGGGGAGGGAAGCGTGCGGGCTGGCGCGCTCTCACTCGGCTGCAGGCTGAGGGAAGCTGGGCCGGCTCGGAGAGGCCGGGGCCCAGGTGGAGAGGGAATCGCTGGGCTGCCCTGCTGCTGCTGCCTCCTTTTCTTTTCCTTTTTAAAAATAAAAAGGAAGAGAAAAGAAAGTACAGGGAGAAATGAAAAGATTTTTAGTGAAAGGAAAAATATCCCCACACTCCTGGAATTCTCCACTATTTAAATAAATTGTAATGGACATTTTTAGAGGTAGAAAAATAATGCAAGTTTGGAAATACTACAAACTTGTGTCATTTTTGAACCTGACCATAACAACTTCAAATGAGGAGATTATAGGGCAGAGAGGTTTAGTGCAAAGAGCATGATTAGCAGGGAGAAGATGAACATTAATTGAGAAAGGGAATTATAGCCCTTGAAAAGGAAAGAAGTAGAGGGAAGGAGGAGATGGCAATGCAAGATGAGAATGAAACATGCAACCACATGACATGTAAGAGAACACCACAATCACATGATAAGAAGGGAATGCAAGAAGACAAGAGGCACAAATGCAATATGGTAAAAGAGCAAAACCCACATAACCAAACAACATGAGGCCAAGCATGACAAAACCCACAAGACTTGGATGAGGCCAAATTGATATATTGCCCAAAAGGGGAAGTTTACATCCAGGGTGTTACATCGCTGTGAGGGCCCACCACACAGCTACGCTCAGATGCTCCTTCGCTTGCCGAGCGCAAGGCCAGCCCATCAACGCATCTTATGCAGGTCCCGCGCCTCAGAGGCTGTGGATCCACGCTGCTCAGAGGAGATGGAGATGCTCTTCAGGGAACCTCCTGAGCCCCCAGAGTCTCCTCAGGCTCAGGGTCCCGGTGGCTCATGAGGAGTCATCCCTTCAATGCGCCGCTTCAGCTACATCAACTCTACTGCCTACGTAACTGTGTGACATTTTCCAAGTTCGCTTAAGCTGGGAGCGCCTCGGCTGCATTATTCCCAAAGCGACACGGGTCCGCCCTGTGGCATGTATCCCTTTGCTTAAGTCTTTAGCTTACTTTGTCGGGGCGCCCCTCGGCTGCATCATCCCCAAGCCGCCGGGCTGCACTCCTGGTGTGTATCTTCCCGCATTTATCCAAGTCGATCCGCTTCTTTATGCTTAACCTGCCAACGGCTATCACCTGCTCGATCATCGCCTCCCCCGGGGGCCTTCACACAGGCACGACGCTGGTGCATGGGTCCGTCCCTGCCACGAGCGAAAAATCTGAGTGGTCGAGCTCTGGCTCACGGCACGCGCCGCACACGTCACTTCACCAGGCCCTCGGTGACTTCGCCTCACCCAGAGCAACTAGCGGTAGGCTAAAGGTTGTAACCGTCAACCGTATTCCTTCTTGTGACTGTTCACAGGAGCCCCGAGGGAAGGGTAGCATACGGCACCGCGAGTCTCTTCCTCATGCAATCCGCTTGCGCTGTAAAAGGGGGGCCCCTGAGCATCGCGACCAGCGCCCCATCGCTCTCCAGCCTCACCGCCTTGACCACGCATCGCGGACTCGGCATACCAGTGGCGGCTGAGCTCGCTCGAGGGCCGGGACCTGAGGACGTAGAGCACTAGGGAGAGCATGGGCGAGGGAAACTCGTACGGGCCGGCCTGTCTATGCCGCACTAATTGGCGCACAACACCAGCGCAACGTCATGAGTCGACGCGAAAATCAACAAGATAAGTCCTGCACCTGGATCAACTAAATGTTGGGCCTAACGATCGCTCACGCCCTGCCGCAACCCCGTTGCAGCCTCGTCAGCTCCCTTTCTCGCCTTACCATGGCTGCTTGAGCGCTAGTGGGACCTCCTGAGCATCGCGCCTCAGGGGCTGTTACTAGACCTCGGGCTGCGCACCTCCTGGCCTTGACCATGGAACGCGACCTGGTATACCAGCAACGGCTGAAGCCACCTTGGGACCGAGACCTGTTAGCGTAGAGCAACAAGCTATCGCGAGGAAAGAAAGGGGGAGACTGAGCCTTAATGGGACATGCGTTCACAAAGTTCTTATAACAAGGAAAATGAACACGAAAGACATTACACACCCTTACATGCCCCCATGGAGTGGCTCGTGATCCTTCGCAGGGAACAAAAGCTGTTACTAAAGGGAATCCTATCTACACCCTCCCGTGGCAGACGCCATCATCAACAGTGGTCCACGGGAGGTCGGCGCCAACCCCATCCAGATCAACGGCGGCAGCTACCGGACGCCGCCGCCCTGCTCCAAGCGCGGCGAGAGCTCAAGGACGAGCTGTCGCCGCCGTCTTCGTGAGTCTCGAAGCTCGAGAGTTGTTGACTTCTGGGGTTGTCGCTGCCGAATGCTCACGAGCGGATGCGATCAACCTCGACGCCCACCCAGAGCAGATCAAGCGGCGGCCCTCGTGTCGAAGACCTTGAAGAAGAGCGGAGGTGCCTTCAGACTGGCGGATTGCGAGGGCCCTCGCATGGCAAACTCACGCGATCTCGCCCTACCGCGGGTCATGAAGATCTTGCCGGTGGGGACCGCTCGATCTCCGCCCCCGGCAAGGGCACTGCAATGGCGCGGTTGCTACCAGAGCTCGAGTGGCCCCTCGCCGCATCACGCCGGAGAAGAACCGCGGAAGCGGATCCAGAGCTCGGTGGCATCAGCACCACAACACCAACTCGCGGAAGAGTCACGGCGTGGACCTCAGGGCGACGGCGCTGCGGGCGCCGCGGCTGCAGCGACTCGACGCGCGCGCGGCGGTGTTGCCATTATTCCGTCTTCCGAGCCTCGCTCGGGCGTACAAGGGTAGCGGGAACCCCGGTGGGGGCCACTCACACCAAGGCCTCGTCACCACTTGCATTGCCGCTTCGTCACGATGATGGATCGACCGCTTCTTCGGCGGAAGTGGCACGGGATCGTCACGGGGAGCTTTCCCTTTCTCTTCGGCGGAAAACCTTCTAATGGGCGCCATTGTTGTCAGCAGAGGAGCGAGTAGGACGAAGCAAGCAAGCAAGGAGAAGATGGGCAATGGGGGCTCCGCCCCCTCCCCATTTATAGTGAGAGAAGGCCAACCGGCGTCTCCCACGATCGCAGGTAATGATGGTTTTCCTTGCATGTCGCAGGGACTCATCAAATCGAGCAATTGCCGAGGCAGCGTGGGAAAGCAGAGACGTCCACATCCAATCAACCACCATGCGTCGACCAAGGCCGTAGGCTTTTGGGGCCCGCGGTGCTCTGAACATGACCCTTGGCTTCGCCGCGAAGCCAAGCCCGGTCGCACCTTGGGCCCGGGCTACCGCTGTGTTCTCGGGAACGGGGTCCCCAGACTTGCTCGCTCATGCCCACACAGGAGTTGAGCAGCGGTCAGATGGCCCATCTTCGTCAACAAGGCATCCAAGACTCACGAGGGTCCAAGTTTCATGAGGCGGACGACACAAGACTTCTCCGAGTGGCCAAGCCAGGCGGCCTCACGAGGAGCGGAGATATCAAGGCGGGGCAAACCTCACGAGACTCTCGTGACGTAAGCCATGACGAATGGTGTGAGGCGGGTACTAGGCGGGTGCCAGTGCGCACAGCGTCCACATTTCCTCTTTGGTGCTAAGAAGGCAAGCGCAGGCGAAGAGTACCAAGGCATCAGGAAAAGGTTGTCATATTGGTGCAACAAGACCAAGACCAGGAGGACAGCAAGGCGGAGGTCATCCTCGAGCCCAATACGGCGTCACCCCAGGGCTTTTCGCAGGAGAAGACCGCTTTTGTCAGGATAGCTTGTACTAGCTGTCCCCCTTCAAATTTGCCCGCCATTGTTGGCTCCCTTACCGCTCAACATTTGGGAAGAGGACCAGGGCCTGTGTAAGTAGAGCTAGCCACCATAGTAGGGGCATCTGATCCGAGCTCGATCCAACAGATCGAGAGCCTAGTTACAAGAACACCTCAACCTCAGGAGGTTGTTCTTCCCTTGTATTGTTCATCATCAGCCCAAGAGGCAATCCACCACCACCACACTGGAGTAGGGTATTACACCACAACGGTGGCCCGAACCAGTATAAACCCCATGTCTCTTTTTGTGTTGAGAGTTCGTCGAGTTCGTTCGCAAGATCTTAGCGAGCTAGAGCATAGATCGGTGGGAGGGAAAGACTTCGCGCGCACCCCAGTGTTCGAACCTTAAGGGTTTGCCGGAACCCCACATCCGACAGCCGCCGGTGCCGAGCTCGCCCTAGGTGAAGGTCCAGGAGGGCGAGCTCTGACGGGGGCTGGTGGCTCAAGCACTGTGGAGCATATGCTGAGTGGTGATCCTGGGGCGTCGTCCTCGGGGGCTTACGACCCTTCTCCTGAGGCGTCGGTCACCGAGGAGACGCGGCATGCGGCTCCCAAGGCTCCAGGGGCCTCGGGAGGTTATGGTGAGACGGCGCCCGGCTGTTCGCCGCAACCGGGCACCCCTGAAGCTGTCCTCCCCGGCTCCTCTTCGGCCCTGCTGCGCACCGGCCGTCACGTCCAACGCTTCGGTCGTCTTTGCATGGACTTCGAGGAGCTCCGCAAGAGGAAAGGATCCCCTAGTGGCAGCAATGTCTTCGGGCCGTTGAAGCGATGGAAGTACATGGCCATCGACGTGTAAGTACCGTACTGTTGTGGCTTCTTGCGTGTTGTTTCCTCCTCCTGACATCAGTCCTTTAGGGCTCCTTCCGTTGAGGTTGCTGCGTCTCCTGAGGGAGCGTTCCTGCCTTCATGGCGTGCTGAGCCTGCGGCTTCGTCGCCCCTCCCCCACGGACTGGCGTGGAGCTTGGCGGGCGTGCCCAAAACTGCTCCTTTGCTCATGGACAGCAGCTGGTTGGCTTCGATCTTTGGCTCCTCTTCAAGCAGCGAGCCCCGATCGGCTCGGGATCCTCGCGAGGACTGGCTGATGTCCGGTGTGGCGTCAGCCCCCAGCCCCCTGCTGAGGGGTGGCGCACCACTTCGCGCCCCGCCCGCTGCCCCGGAGGTGGAGGACGAGGTGGGCCGAGCGTTCGAGCGCGGGCAGAGCATAGTTCGTCACGAGCTCTTCCAGGAGGTGATGGGTGCGGTGAGTCGACTTGGTGAAGAGCTCACAGGTGTTGTCTCGCGCCTTGAGGCTGAAGGTCTCCGGCTGGTGGTGGAGCGGCGTAAGCTGAGGGTGGCTATCAACCTCGGTCGCTATCCGCGTGACCTTGAGAATGCGAAGGCCGAGGCGTCCCTCAAGATCGTCCATGAAGCTCGCTCGCGAGCCTTGGAAGAGGCTCGCGAGGCTGACCGCCATCGCGGGGCTGTGGAGAAGCGCGCGTGGGAGCTCCAGGCCTGGAGTGCGTCCCTTGAGCAGCAAGTGGAGGCGCGTAGAGCCACCCTTGCATCGCTGAGGGGGATGCCTGTCGAGGAGGAAGAGGTCCGGAAGCGCGTGGAGGCATTGGAGCTGGAGGCCGTGGAGCGCAGCCTCGAGCTTGAACAATTGGAGACGAGGGAGCGCCAAGTCACTCAAGTAGAAGATGCCGTCGGGGTTTGTGAGGCCAAGGTCCAGGAGGAGGTGAACCGCCGGGTGGCCGAGGTTCGCGCAGAACTGGAGTGAAGGTATGACCTGAAGCTGAAGCTCGCGGGTACGAAGGATGTGGGCAGGGTAGCTGCCCTCAAGCCCAGGTTGGATGAGGCTGAGAGGCGCGCGGAAGCCACGGCCGCCGCCCTAGTTATGGCGCAGGCGGACTTGGCCTCCGCCCGCGCTGAGCTGCTTTCCCTTCGGAGGTGGGTTGATGACGCTGAGGCCGTCGCACGGCAAAACACGGAGGAAGTTCTCCAACGATGAACGCTGGAGCGCGAGCATGCCCCTATGCTTCACGATCTCCGGAACAGGGCCAATATCGCCATGGGCTATATCTGCGACGTGGATGCGCCGGCCCCTCACTCGAATGACTATGCCAGCCACCTGACCTTCTTCACCGAGGTGGTGACGCTACCGAGGCTCGATCCGCCGAGCTCGCCACCAGGAGGAAAGGGGCGGGCCTTCTTGAGCCGCTTTCCCGTGTCTTCAGCCACCTTCCGAATGCCGACCCTAACTTTGATTTCGACGCCGCCATCGCTTCGCACCCACGGCCGTCCGGGGTGACCTGGCGCGTTGGGTTGAGGACAATGTGGACGCGCTGGTCAGGGCCTTCACTTTGGAGGATGATGCGGTGGTGGTCGTCGCAGATGAAGGCGGCGTGGTTGACGACGGCGCCGGGGGCGTCGCCGACAGCGTCGACGATGCCAACGAAGACGATGACGACGTGAGTGACGCGTCCGCGGGTGATGTAGCGAGTGACATTTCTGGCTGATCCCATGTCCTCCTATCATTTCACCCTGTGCACAAAACTCGGGCGTGGCCCTTGGAAGACTTGTAAGAGCATTTTGAGAGGGGGAGCCCCTCATGTAAGCAGATTGTAGTTTTTTCTTTCCCATGCGATGTGAGTATGTGTCCTCGTGAACCTGCGAATCCGGGGGCGAGTTTTCCATCGTGGTTTACCTTACCCAACGCCAGCTTTGAGCTGGGTCGTGAAACGACGAGTTTCTAAGAATCCTGCGGAGCTTATCGCCCCGTCTGAGGGGGCCCCGCAAGGGGTGAGCACCAGCCGCATCGCTGGCGTGCGCTTGACGAGCGTTCCCTTCGTGTGGTCCAGCTCGCAAGGATCTCGTGAGGGAAAGGCAATGGACGTGAGTCCCAGACAAAACAAGATCCAGAAAGCAAGAAATTGCTCAAACGAGAAAAGGCACCCCCCACGCGCATCGATAAAAATTCGGCTTCAACTTAAATCCAGATCCAAAAAGCAAAGCTATAGAAAGAGAAATCCAAAGCGAAAGGCCGCGTCCGGCACCTAGTCTAGTCTTCCGGTCTTCAAGTCTTCTCACCAGCGCGGAGCGAAGTGCTGCCACTAGGCGTGGGAGGGAGCCCCAGAGCCTGAGGCCAGTGCTCCTGAGACTCCGGGGCGTGTGCAGCCCCAACTCTTTATTATGTGAGAGTCTCACGAGCGGCGAGATTCACAGGCACTGGGCCTTCTTCATAGGTACCGGCCTTGCTTCATATCGCCAGACGAGGGCCCCGCCTTGTGCCACCCTTGACCTCCTTTGAGCCGACCGGTCGCCAGGACGGCACAAAAGAGGGAAAGAGGACGCCAGCGGTGCCCTCGGCGACCACAGGTCCTCTGCCGGGGGAAGGGTTGTCGAAGCCTCCCCGGCAGAGGGCCTACCTCCGGGTGTCCCCTGGCTTCGCGCGCCATTGGAGGGGACTGGCTCCCGACCCCTCTCCTGCAGCCCCCAACGCGATCCCCCTGCCAGCAGGGAGGCCGCTGAGCTTGGGATGCCGGCCGTAGTGATGATCTGTTCCTCCTGCGACTCATGATTAGCGTAAGCTTGCTCCTAAGGGATTAGGGGTACCCTTTAGTGTTCGTCGCACACGCGATCGTGGTGGTTCCCCGGCGGCTCCTGGAAGGCTTCGACTCCTAGCGCCCCTTCTTCCCAATCTTCTCCAACAAACGTGCCGGGGTCATCCTCCGGAGTGTACTCCTGGTTCGTCATGCGGGGCACGTAGGCTTCCGGGGCTGTTACCCCAAACACTACCAAGTGCCCCACACCCATGTTGCCTCGCCCAGCGCGCCCAGCGGTAGTAGCACGCATCTCGCCGACCATGGGGCTACGCTGCGTCTGCTTGCTGTGGGCGGTATGGGGGTGGTGGAGCCACCGGCGTCGCCGGCCGCGCTGGCGTTGACGAAGCCCCCATGCGCGCCCGACGGCGCGTGGCTGCGGTGAGGCTCGCCAGGACACCCCGTAACAACCTGAGAAGGGAGTCGATAGCAGAAAGGCGGCGCTCCCGAGGCCGCTGCGTCCAGTAGCTCAGCAACGCATTCCAGCAGCGCGTCCCGGCCCTCTCTATCAGCCGGCACCGCAGCAGCTCCCTTGCCACGATGAGTCCTGCCCGCATGTTTGCCTGTTCCCGCCTTGAGTGCGGTGTCGTTGCCGCGGCGTGGCTTGCTGCCCTTGCAGCGGCTCGTACTTGTCATGGAGTGAGAGCGGACGACGCCTGGCCACGCCGCCCACACCCTGCAGCATTGGAGGGCGCACGTGCCGCCTGGAGCGCGGGGTCGAGGTCTTCATGAGCTGGCGTTGTCGCCCGGGCCGGCCAGGCTGCCCAAAGGTTGGAGTAAGCTTTGCTGCCGGACATCTTGACCGTGGAGCGTTACAGTCGATTGTCGAGGAAGAAGCTCCGCGCACTCTACCGGGCGCGCCAAATGTCGGATGTGGGGTTCCGGCAAACCCTTAAGGTTCAAACACTGGGGTGCGCGTGAAGTCTTTCCTCCTACCGATCTGCGCCCTAGCTCGCTAAGATCTCGCAGATTTAACTCGATTTAACTCGCAACACGAGAGACACTAGATTTATATGGTTCGGAACACCGCTAGGTGTAATACTCTACCCAAAGGTGGTGGTGGTGGATTGCCTCTTGGGCTGATGATGAACAGTATAGGGGGAAGAACAACCTCCTGAGGTTGTGGTGTTCTTGTGCTCTACTAGCTTGTGCATGCGAGGATGGAGCGGATCCAGTCCAAGATCAGATCCCCCCTACTGTGGCGGCTAGCTCTACTTATATAGGCCCTCGTCCTCTTCCCAAATATTGAGCGGGAAGGGAGCCAACAACGGCGGGCAAATTTAAAGGGGGACAGCTAGGACAAGCTATCCTGACAAAAGTGGTCTTCGCCTGCGAAAAGCTCTGGTGGTGACGCCGTCTTGGGCTCCACGATGACCTCCGTCTTGCCATCCTGTTGGACTTGGTCTCGTTGCACCGATACAGAAACCTTTGCCAGATGCCTCGGTACTCCTCGCCTGTGCTGGCCTCCTTAGCACCAAGGAGGAAACAAGGACGATGCGCACGCTGGCGCCCGCCTGGTGCCGATCGTCATGGCTCACGTCACGAGAGCCTCGTGAGGTTTTCCCCGCCTTGATATCTCCGCTCCTCGTGAGCCTGCCTGGCTAAGCCACTCCTGAGGAGGTCTTGCGTCATCCGCCTCGCGAGGGTCATGGATGCCTTGTTAATGAAGATGGGCCGTACGGCCTGCTGGATTAGCCACGCTGTGGGCCGCAGGCAGGCAAGTCTGGGGACCCTCTTTCCCAGAACGCCGACAGGGGCGATGCCAACAGGACGGACCGCGACATCGAAAAGATCTTTGGGGCGTTGTCCACAGGACAGGCCGCGACATCAGAATCATCAAGGACGTCCACCGGCACCTGCACAACCCTAACATATTAGCAAGCACATTGGAAATAATTAAAAACCACAACTTTCGGTAATAATCCTTTATTTTTTACCAACTCACCGGGGGATCCCATCCCTTCGGGGGCCATCTCCTCGTCCTCGATGGGGGCCATCACCTTGCCAGGGGAATACTGCTTCTCAACGGTGACTATCTCCTCAAACTTGGCCTTGAGCCTTGCATAGGTGGCCATCAGAGTTTTTGGGGTAGGCACGATGGGGCCCTTGCTGTTCTTCCAACTTTCTTTGAGGAGTTCGTCCGCCAACATCGTCAACTCTTTGGTCAGTGCTTGTTTCTTGGAGTTCTTCGCTCCATGGGTTGGCCTGCCAACATGGTCAACTCGCTGGTCAAGGTTTCGCTTCTCGGAGATCGCTGTCTCCAGTGGGTTGTCCGCCGCAACTCTTTGCCTAGTGCCCGTGATCCATCAATGAACTCGACAAACAAAAAGCAATCGAAAGGAAACCACAATCGCAATGAAAACGGGAAAAGAATAGGCTATGAGAATCGGTCGGTGCTTCAAAAAGAAGATTCTTGAATGAAAATATAGCAGCATCATCGATTCACCCACCTTTCCTTCGCAGGCAGTAAGAAAATGGCAGAAGTGAGTAGCCTGGAGTGAGGTTTTCTTCAAGAAAGGGGAGAAAGGCTTCAACGAGCATTCTAGTGAAATGATGGTTGCTTCGTCTAGTCCAACTTCGAGGCCACTTTATCACTGCTGGTAAAGGTGTGGGTTTTGTGATATGACGGGTCATGACGGCCACACCGGGGTGACAGGTGAGTTTCGACTGTAGCACCTCGCTGTGATTTGGTGGATGGCACGCGGGCCCGGATGCTTTGATGTGCCGCATATAGATAGAGCGGCTAGTCATATAAGAGTGGTCAATATTGTGCACCGCGACCAAGGCGAAGAGGAAAACGAGAGAACTACGTAATTAATGCATGAGTTTAATTAGGGTGGTTTTGTAAAGTACGAGATACATTCCTCCAATCGCAAAATGCCTTGGTTGATGAGATTTGAGATTTGAGCCCTATAAACCGGAAGGGAGATTTGAGATTTGAGATACTGCACACGGTGTAGTCTAGTCACTTGTTGGAATCTCTAGAAAGACTTATACCGCATGATTGTTTGCTTCTTCTTACTACTACGTACTACTTCGCCGACATGTGGGACAGCCAGCAACATCCGGGTCGACGTAATACGTGTCATGCACTAGATTAGAGTGCGGAATGGAAGGGGGCATCACCCCGGTCGTACCGCCTAGCCCTGTTTGGATACTCTAACTCAGTTAAAGGTTAGAGTTAGATTCTAATCCTGAACTAACCCTGAAGTAAATCTAGTGAAAGAGGTGTCTGGATGACAGGGTTAGATGGAGCGATACGGCGAGGTGCCTTCATGGGCAAAGTAGAGGGAGGAGGGAGAGGATGAGAAGCTTCGAGGAAGTGGGGAGGATCTGCATGGGAGAGCAAGAGAAAAATATGTTTTTAGTGTCCCGAGAAGAACTAACCCAAATAAGCACCTCTTGGGTGGGTTAGATTTTTTTGGGTTAGTTGAGTTCAAACTCACTCAAACTAACTCTAACACATGGATCCAAATAGTAACCCAAACTAACCCTCCTGTTTAGATATTTTTGGGTTAGTTGAGTTCAAACTAACCCAAACTAACTCTAACAGATGGATCCAAACAGTAACACGCCGTCAAATCGCACAGCCCGACCTTTCCAGCAGTAAGTAAGTTGAATCCGCTACTCCCTCGCCCTCCTCGGCTCTCTGTCAAACCGCCACTAAAACTGCTGCCACAGACGCCGGAAAAGCCCCACCTCAACTTTTAACTACGTGAAAATAGTTCGAGCTTGTTCGTTCTATATAAATACTAGTACTGTATGTTTATTCACCGTGGGGTTGTTCAATGAATGGAGGGCCGGTAGCACAGTGAACAATACTACTACTAGTAGTAGTAAGTAGGAGTCGCATGGTAGTCGCCTTTAAATAGAGAGTTTTTTTCTAATGCCACGTACACAAATTAAAACGCTTGTTGTGGAGAGAAAAAGATAATCACTCCACTATATATGTACGCAGGGGCCTGAGCGCTTGCTTTACTAGGGTTGCTCTCTTCATTCTCTCATCCTCTCCAGATATAAACAAGACAACGGTAGCAACATTTTCTCTCTGCTCACCGCTGGTCATAGATCCGGCCGGATCCCTTCGGCTGGTGTGTGTAGAGGACTAGGTGCATCGTTCACACGGTCATCGTCGGCGAGGGAGGAAACCCACAGCTGCCGGAGGGGACCGATCCTCTGCCCGTGCCGTTATCTCCGACACAGCGCCGGCTCGGGAAGTCCTCCAACCCTTCTTCCTCCCTGTCGTATTGTCCGCGCAGATCCGACCTGCCGCCGCCGACATCCAGATGACCCTCAGGTATAAGTTCTTCGAAAGCGGCCTTGCTCTACTGCCCCATCTCCCCACGTGTCTGAATGTGCATCTTTTTCTACTCCCATCAGCTCTTCCAAAGCCACCTAAATTTTTAGTATTATTAGAGGTAAAGCTACTTCATGCATTCGAATCTAGGGCTTTGTTCAAACAATGAAGAAAGGGGGGAAAGTTGTAGCATGAATCTAGGACTTGATTCAAAGAGGAAATAATATGGTGAAAGTAGTAGAGACCAGATACCCAACCGGTCTCTTGGTTGAAAAGGGAAATAATGGGAAAACGTAGTACAAACTGGATAAGGAACAGATCTATTATTGGTTGAAAAAAGGATAGGAAGTGGCGGCTGGTGGACAAGTCAACAGAGTATATCCAGGATTAGATTTGTTGCCCTCACATAGTAAAAGGCCTCCAGGATTAGAATTGCTACCCTCACATAGTAAAAGGTCTCAGGATTAGATTTGCTGCCCTCACATAGTAAAAGGTCTCCAGGATTAGATTTGCTGCCCTCACATAGTAAAAGGTCTCCAAGATTAGATTTGCTGCCCTCACATAGTACAAGGTCTCCAGGATTAGGTTTGCTGCCCTCACATAGTAAAAGGTCTCCAGGATTAGATTTGCTGCCCTCACATAGCATGAACAAACTCGGCATCACCACTTTATGCCTCCTTGTAGGTACATTGTGCTGATGCGTCCACTGTCGCATGTCCTTATACCAACCTTTTGCTGTTGTTAATGTAAGGGCGCATGTAAAATGAAGCGATCACACTGTTACCTTAGGGACATGTCTAACCAGTGTTATTGTTAATCTAATGCCTCCAGTGATAAGATGCAATTAAACTGTGTTACAAATGGCACTCCTGCTGTTTTCCCCAGTATGATAAGTAAGTTGCTCCTTTACGCTCTTTGAGTGTCCTGGTGTCCCCACGGTCCCATGCCCTTAAACCAACTCTTTAGCTGCTGTTGATTTATCAGATCCGTAAACAAGCAATGCCACCATTAAAGTAATCCCATATTTGAGGAATCTCATTGTTGATCGTAATGCTTCGGTAACATGAAGCATTGCCGACGGTTTTAAAATTTCTACCGTCCTTGCGTGATTGCCATGAACATAATTAAGATGCTTCTTTTCATTTTGTATATGTTCCGTATATTCTTATTGACCAGCAACTGTTTACTTTCTATCTTTTTGTGCAGATAGGGATATCCATTTCACCTTGTTGCTATTGTGACCTTTTGGTGAACTGCACAAAACACTTTTTTTTGGAATGAGTGTCTTGTGCAGTTCAACTAAAATGCCACATGGGCAACATCTCTCAATTTTGGTGGAACTGCACAAAATGGTGATTGGAGTTTCCAAAATCTCCGCCAAGTTCTGCTGGTAATCTCGTGCAACATTTTATTAGCCTTTGCAAGATGAGCCATCACTGTCACCACAATGGCACTTTATTTTAGTGGAACTGCACAAAAGGATAAGAAAATTATAGTTGCACCTTACATGGGCCGGACAACCAACCTTAATGTTCCTCAATTTTAGTGCAACTACTAAAGAAGAACCTGCCAGCTCACGAGAGCAAGTACTTCTTGCTAGCTGAATGATGCAATCTTTGCTTCATTTCAGGTGAACTGCAGAAAAAGGCGCATGAATTGAATCATGGAACTCCAGGCAGGCCTCATCCAAGTGGAGCTGCAGGTTGAGTTCAAGGAGGCCACTATTAAAGTGAAATCATACTCTTCTTGTTTGTGTTGTGCAAACAGGAATACTCAACTACAGATGTTGTGACAGTCAAGAGCATTCGCCAAGTTCTTCGATTGTACGACACGGCTAGCCAAGATGGATTTAATCCCGATATTCACTTTATCGAAAGGCTCTAATGGGTTGGTTCTGAATCTTGCAAGCTGGGAATCAATAAGATGTGTAGGCATCTTTGTTGTACTTATTATTTGAATCTTATTTGTTGGTTCTGAATCTTGCAAGCTAGGAATCAATGAGATGTGTAGGCATCTTTGTTGTACTTATTATTTGGATCTTATTTATTGGTTCTGAATCTTGCAAGATGGGAATCAATGAGATGTATAGGCATCTTTGTTGTACTTATTATTTGGATCTTATTTGTTGGTTCTGAATCTTGCAAGCTGGGAAACACGGCATGATGATGCAGAGGACAACAGCCATAACAAATAGTTCAAACTTGCTAGTATTATCTTTGTGAAAGTGCGACAAATGTGCTGATCGTAAAGCGCCCCGAGAATAATAATTCTAATTGTTGTGCATGTTGATCCTGTGGCACTGATAGAACGAGCCAATGCATTGCTTGTTTTAAGTATAAATTTCTATTAAAGATAATTAAATTTAAGTAAAGTGACCACTAACTCATGTTATTACAGTACCAATACAGACCCGCTCGTGAACCGACGTGTGGCCAGAGTAGGTTTCTTAATGGAGGCGTTTGAATGCGTCGAGGGTGCATCTTCTACCGGGAGTGCAGCGGACGAGGAGGGTAGTAACTGTTGTCGTCAGACACACTCAGCCATCGTTGAATCCAGTTCCCAAGAGCTGAAAAACGAATCGCCGCCGCCACACACTCGCTCACTTGAAGAGACTCCAATGGCGATCCAAGGGGTGAGCCTGCTAGATATGGACTTCAGCAAGGAGTTCCCCTTTGAGTTCGCCGTTCAGTCCTATGGTTGCACCAAGTTGAATGTGATGTACACCAACGATCCGGACTCGGTGAAGCTCTGCCTCGCCGAGTTCAAGCAGTACCTACAGGACGAGAAAGCACAAGGTCGCAGGACTAGACCTTGTGCCCATCCATTCGTCTCCTGACAGGGACCAGCGGATCACCGTCGCCCAGGTATTTGTGCGGGATGAGGTTCTCATCCACCACTTCTGTGGGGCCATCAAAGGTTCTGGAGCATTCGCCCGTTTCATCGGCAGCGCCGACTGTGCCTTCACTACGGTGGAGAGAAGGAAGAACGTGACGATTCGGTCATCTGGTTCAACAAGCTTGTCGACATCCAGAAGCAATACAAGATCATCAGCAATGGGCAGGAGAAGGACTCCGTGTTGACCTCGCCGAGACCATCATCGACCCCTGATATGCCAACATGAAAGAAGACAACGATACCAAGGACCTGAACACGTGGGAGGTAGCTCTCAATCGAGCCTACATAACCTACGCGGCCAAGGACACATACGCATGCTACGACATGTACAGGAAGATCTTGGACATGAGGCGCGGTTCGCCTCAGAACCGATTTAGTACACGCACAACCGCAGCGCCATGATCAAGCGTGCGTGAAGGTCTAGATGTTGTACTTTATCTGTTTATAAGCACCTTTATCAACTGAGTGTTTCATGCATTGGCCTATGTGTCGTAATTATCTGTTTTGTCCGAAATATTTCTTTTAAGAACCCATTAACCTGTTTGCTTTTTTTAGTGGCTATTTGCTTATGTATGTAACTAGTTCACTTGTCCGTTAAAAAAACTAGTTCACTTGGCTGCCGTGCTTTGAATCTCCTTCCTCCCAACATATTCCCCTCCTCAGGTGGACCCAGCAGGTCTCATACACAGACATATGAGACCAACCACCTATCGGTTTGTATTTCTTTATTTTGTTCAATCTTTCGTCCTCTTCCTATACAGCGGCTAGCCATCATAGCCAATTGTGTTGGCCAGGCCATCCCTCTACTACCACACATTGTCCGGCAGCGGCAGCTCCACCGGCCCACCCTGCACCCGAACAAGTCAACCCTCGTACTCCCCTCCGCCTGCGTCTTCCCCCGCTCCGGTTCGTTCGGTCCAAGGTCTCGACTTCATCCTCCACCTTGGTGCTCTAGCCGCGGCGCCGCCGTCTGTCGTTCCCAACATGGTCAGCAAAACAAGAGGAATCGAGAGACAACTGTTCATCGAGAGGCTGACAGTCCCCGGCCCACCAGGTCCATGGCGTAGGTTTTGTTGTTTAACATGGGCAGCCCATGACATGTTTCAACATTTTTTTGGATCCAGCAGGTATCAAGCGGCCTCTGGGCCTCCCAACCTAGCTTGTCTATAACATTAGCAGCCCAAGTTATGTTTGTTATTTCAAGACGATGCACAGCTCAGTTCTATCTATCTATAAGAATGCAAAACTGAACCTGTTTTCTATAAGAATGCAAAACTTAACCTATATTTATATCTTATTTTATTTTACACACACACACACACACACACACACACACACACACACACACACACACACACACATATATATATATATATATATTAGAAACAACATAAGTTTCCGTTAAACCTGTCGTTCATCCAACCATTTTATAGACCTTCCGACTTCCTTTATTTTTCATTTTCATTAATCCTATATCTGAATTTTCTCCCACTTTCTTTTTCGATGTAAACTGAGTTTTCTCCTAGTACTTTTC
This sequence comes from Aegilops longissima, assembly GCA_021605205.1. NCBI lineage: Eukaryota > Viridiplantae > Streptophyta > Magnoliopsida > Poales > Poaceae > Aegilops > Aegilops longissima. The sequence continues at coordinate 98,757,025 of CM038676.1, read as the reverse complement.
CCTAGAACCAACTCAACTGTCCCACGTCTAGCCTAAAAAATAATAATACCCCCCTTCTATTAACTCATCAAATTTAAATGATATTTTATTTCGTAAGTTGAAAGTTCTTACAAAATAATAATAATAATTGTTTATATATAACTTGGCAAGTTAACTCCTAGTGATTGCGTACATAAGCTTGCAAAGATTTTACTGACCAATGTAGTAATAAACGTCCAATCATGTGTTTATGTTTTTATAACATTTCTTCGTCTAGCCCAACATGATATTTTCACCCAGCCCAGCAAGTCTGTGGATTTCGAGAAAAATGCAAATGGGCTTTAAATTCTACCATATATATAAACGGGCTGCATAGATGCTACATCATTGTTTCACCCAGCCCACCAAATGGACTAAAAAACAAATGGACTGGCTGACATGTGGGCCAGTAGGTCGAAGCCTAAGAAGGCGTTGGATTTACATCCAACGGCCGGCATTCTTCTTCAATCTCTCGTCTTCTTCCCCCAGCGCTGCCGGGACCGCCTGGTCTAGCCTCCGGCATCCAGCGGCGTTGCTTTGCGCTCCTCAACGAAACGCTACCCTGCCGATGGCCAGGCCATCCCTCCACTCCGCACCTCCTCGTTATTCTCTCGCCGAGTGTAGGCCCACCCCGCACCAACCAGTCAAGTTTCCCACCTCTCCGAGGCGACTCCACCGCCGCGTCTTCCCCATCTCCGGTCATTCCAGTCTGGGCCTCGCCGCCCACCGCCTCAGACGCTCGGCGGCATGGTCAACATACGAGTCATCGGAAGAGAATCAGACATGGAGAGCTCGACGGCTGGGACCCACGAGGTCCATGGTCGCATGCAAGGAAAGTTCCTCCTTATTACGCGACCGTGACGGGAAGGGCTTCAGATTTCGAAAAAATGTTCCTCCCACGATGGTCGGACCCACCAGCTATATCTTCACACGCAAGGAAGTGCCTCCTTATTACGCACAAAAATGAATACCCCCGCTAGCTGGGACCCACCATACGGGTGGCTGACTTAGGGCCTACTAAGTTGACGGGGACGGAGGGCTTTGTCAACTTAATCAATATGAACGATTCTAGCTCCAGTGACCGTACGATGTCCATCCAACGGCCATAGTGCTTCTTCAACCTCTAGTCTTCTTGCTCCAACCGCCCAAAGCAGCGCCGGTTGTGCCGCGTGCTCCTGTCTCTCGTGGTCGGCTGTGATGCCATGGAGGCCTCACCGCCCCCTACTACTCCCACCGCTGGCCAGGGCATCCCTCTACTCACCCACACCCCCTGTTATTCTGCGGCGACGGCTGTCGATGTCCAAACCGGCGGACCTCGGGTAGGGGGTCTCGATCTGTGCGTTTTAGGCTGATGGTAACAGGAAGCAAGAGACACAATGTTTACCCAGGTTCGGGCCCTCTCAATGGAGGTAAAACCCTACTTCCTGCTTGATTAATATTGAAGATATGGGTAGTACAAGAGTAGATCTACCACGAGATCGTAGAGGCTAAACCCTAGAAGCTAGCCTATGATGGTATGATTGTAATTGTGATCGGCCTTCTAAGGACCATCCTCTCCAGTTTATATAGACACCGGAGAGGGCTAGGGTTTACATGGAGTCGGTTACAAGGAAGGAAATATAATATTCGGATCGCCAAGCTTGCCTTCCACGCCAAGGAGAATTCCATCCAGACACGGGATGAAGTCTTGAGTCTTGTATCTTCACGCTTCAATAGTCCGGACGATGTATATAGTCCGCTGTCCGGATATACCCCTAATCCAGACTCCTCAAGAGTCCTCGAACCAGGCTTCAATGACGATGAGTCCGGCGCGCAGTCTTGTCTTCGGCATTGTAGGGCGGGTTCCTTCTCCGAGTACTCCAAAGTAATTATCGAACACTTGAACCGTGTCTGGATCCACAAAATGATATTCACATGCCACCGTAGAGAGAATGGTATTTCACAAATGCAATCTGCTGACAACTTTTTAGGCAACGCGACGTGTCATTACGGTCGGGCCATTATTCGAACCGTTTTCCCACAACCAGCCACAACGCATATTGCGAGGCGGTTTCCTTGACACATCTTGTCAAAGCAGAGATCGTGTCCCCTTATCACGGGATTCTCATCAATACGAGTATGGGAAATCCCACCACGCCATCAATCGTGGTGCTTGGGAAGCAAGCGATTCCCAACGAGCAAGTGGAGAGGCACACCGCTTTCGTCGCCTCTATAAAGGGATAAGAGTTCCCCATTTTTACCCACGCCTTCTTCCTTCTTTTCCCACTCTTGCCCCCTCGAGCTCCAGCGCCCAAGCCCAAGTCTTCTCCGCACAGCTAAACATGTCTGGAGCAGGAGGCAAGTGGGTGGCTTCCACCGTGAGGGAGAAGCACATCGCAAATCTTCGGGCGGCCGGATACTTGGCCCCAGACATTGCGCACCGGCTACCGAACGCTGGGTAGGTTATTCCGACCCCGGGACCCCACGAGAGGGTCCTGTTCGTCGCCCACTTCATCCATGGACTGGGGTTTCAACTTCACCCCTTCGTCCGCGGGCTCATGTTCTACTACGGGCTAGATTTCCATGATCTAGCCCCGAATTTCGTCCTCAACATCTCAGCGTTCATCGTCGTATGTGAGGCCTTCCTCCGCATCAGGCCTCACTTCGGCCTGTGGCTGCAAATCTTCTGCGTGAAGCCGAAGATCGTAAGCGGCCAGCAAGCGGAGTGCGGAGGGGCCATGGTGGACAGGATGCCTAAGGTCACATGGCTTGATGGCTCCTTTGCGGAGATCGTGAAAGGGTGGCAATCGGGGTGGTTCTACATCACCGAGCCGCGCGGCGCCAACTGGGCAGCGGCCCCCGAGTTCCGATCTGGAACCCCCATGCGGCTCACCTCCTGGGTAAAGAAGGGCCTGGCCTGGGGTGAACCTACAGAGCTGACCGGGCTCCAAAACTGCATCAAGAGCATGAAGGACAAGAACATCAAGCTTGTCAATGTGATCCAGGTCATGCTCATTCACCGGATCCTGCCGTGCCATAGGCGGGCATTCAATCTGTGGGAGTTCGTTCCGGCCGAACACCAGACGCTTCGGAAGCTTTATGACATGATGCACAAAGGTGCATGGAAGGTGTTGTTCAAGGCCTCCGAAGTACCTCCTCCCACATCCGAGGACCGCGGACTTCATGCAACGCGGCCCCGCGTCCGGTGAGTTTTGGGACTACCACCGGATTCGGTTTTTCCCAATACATTCATGGGGGAGTCGTAAGTATTTGCGTATATTTGATCAGGACTATGTGGAGACAGCGGAGCAGATTGATTGTACGGCTCCGTTGCCAGAAGATCCAGCTGATGCTCTCCTGACGGAGATGCTGATCCCGGCGCCCTACAAGGCACCGGAGAAGAAGGCCGAAAAGAAGGCCCCGAGGACCAGGAAGGGTCTGTGCCGGAAGCCTCGTCCGAAGACAACGAGGAACACTCCTCCCCCGAAGATGAGGAAGAATAAGAAGAAGCCGCCCCATCCGGAAAGGATGATGGGCCTGAGGAGACGGGCCATGGGGTCGGGAGAGGCCCTCGACGCAAGGCCGTCATACCCACGTCGTCCGATGACGACGAAACAGATTCCTCCCGCGGATGCGGGAGGAATCAAGAAGAAACTCTACCTCCCTGCGCTGGGGAGGGGAAAAATAGGAAAGCCGCCCCGGAGGGGGAGGCTGGGACGCCCGAGAAGGGAAAGACATCCCTTCCGGACTACTCCACCACGGCCACTCATAGCGAGGAAGAGTGGCTGCCCAGGGGGAAGCCCTAGCGCGATCGTAAGTGTCCGCACTCTATCGTGATTTTACTTCATAGTTGTTTTAATAACGCCGAACATATATGCAGTCCGGCCAGGGCTCATCCAGAGGTGTCGTCTTCGGATGGGTCTCTGAGCGCTTCAGAGATGAACTCGCTCCCGACGGCCACCACTCCTCAGCCTGCGGATGACACAGAGGTGTTGTCCCGAAGGTTCCCCGAGCGGGGGGAGGTGACCCTGGAGACGCCCCAAGGCGGAGTTCCAGATGTCGGACACGCGAGGTTCAAGATCCCCGCGGATCGCGTCGATGAGAGCCGCAGCAAGGCGGACTCTCGACCAAACACTATTCCGGAACCCTTGACGGTTCCAGATTTAGGCGGGCAGCCCCTCTTTAGGGAGGGCGAGCCGTCCATGCTGAGGACTTCCGTCGCGCCAGCGGCGCCGGATAGTCTGGTGGAAGCGCTTCGTGGCGCTTCCATGGATGACGAGCACCGTACTCTTATGAGTGCGGTGATTCAAAAGGTTTTGTCCGCCAAAAGCAGACTAACCGAAGCCTGCACAAGTCTCCTGACGGGCTTCGAGGTAAGTAATAAAAATGTGTGAAATTACCACCCGATAGGTAGTAGCCCCTGATACTCTGTTTGGTGTTCGGAAAGAAATGCCAAACGGAGGGTCAATTATAATCCACAAGAGTCTAATAAGCTTTTATGTGAATAAGCAGGCCGTGCTGCTTGCTGCTGCTGCCCGCATAGCCGAGGTTGCCGAACTAAAGCGGGACCTGGAACAGGCGCAGGGAGAGCTCGACCTCACGAAGAGGCGGCTCGAAGAGAGCAAAGGTGAGTGATTCTCCGCTCTTATGTATGTAAAGATAGATGAAATTGTTTAGTCTGACGACGAAGCATCATGACTGTGTAACAGGGTCCACCGCCGAAGTGGCGTCCCTGAAGAAAGGGCTATCCGAGGCCGAAGACAAGGCGGCCTTGGAATGCAAGGAGCGTGAGAAGCAAAGTGCTAGAGTGGGCGAGGTACAACAAGAGCTCCAGGACCTCGGCAAGAAGTTCGAGTCCATGGAGCATGATCTGAAGATGAAAGAAGCCGAGCTTGCGAAGGCCCTTGTGAGTATGAGAGACGCCAAGGCCGAAGCCGAGAAGGCACAGCAGGAAATCCAGGAGGCCAAAAAGATAACGGCAGGTAAGAAATTCTTTATGCAAAGCAAACATGTGGAGGAGGCGTTTCTTTTACTTACCTGAATTCAGAGCTCTCCAGGGGCATTCGCAGATCTGCCACGCAACATCTCAGACGCCGCGGAGTTCTACCGTGCCGATGAGGGGGGCTCAACGGAGAAGCTGTTTTGGTCCCAGTATGCTGGGGCCGAACATCCGATGCCTCTAAGTGACCAACTGAAGCAGTTGGTCGAACTCCACAGGGCGGCCGAAGTGGCTATGAAAGATTTCATAGTTCGGATGTGGCCTGGTGAGCCCCTGCCCACTAGCTACTTCGGCCTGATCAAGCGGATGGTGAATGCCTGTCCGCGGCTTGAATTAATCAAGCGATCCGTTTGCATTGAGGGTGCCCGCCGGGCCTTTGCCCGTGCGAAGGTGCATTGGGGCAAGCTGGATGCGGAGAAGCTGGTGAAGGACAGGCAGCCGGAGGGCAAGGCGCATCGCCATCCCGAGAAGTACTATGATGGTGTTATGAAGGGCGCTCGTCTCGTGGCCGATGAATGTACTAAAGACAAGATCTTTGACTAAATGTACCTCTGCCGCTGTTGTAATTTAAGGACGGAGTTGCCTGTGCTATGTAGCACCGTTTTGATTTAAAATATTACCATCTGTGCGGCTGTTTATAAAATTCTGAAAGTAGGCCAGTCGTCGGCTTCCGCCCCCACGTACCTAGTATCGGGGTGTTCCTGGAAAAACCCGGATACTCTTTATCCAAATGTTTGGTCCCTTAAGGAGGTATCCAGCGCAGCGAACAGGGCAATCGGACTATGTGGCTTTATAACTTTCACTTAGCCATATAACTCTATAATTTTAAATTTCGGCGAAGCCCCTAGAATTCGGAGGGCTGAATTGGGGCGCTATATACGCCTAAATCGGACAAGGCCGATTCATCGCCTAAAGCGGAAAAAATCTTTAAGGATTTTAAGACCTCTCGAACAAGGACCAGCTCTCGCCTCATCATGCCGCCAGCCGCTTTCTCTCGAGGTGCTCGTCTGGAAGAACCGGGACACAATCGCAGATAGTTCTCCGCGCTTACCTTAGCCGATATAACGGAACGTAAGGTACCAAAACAAGGGAGCCGGGCTAACCCAATCAGAGACCCAAGACATGATTCGAGCTGATGCATATAGTGCTATAAGTTCGGGTGCCGACCGCTTAAAGTGTTCGGACTTTATTTGCCGAGAATGGGGCACCATAGGAAGCCCTTTATAAACGGACCGCACTAAAGTGTACGGATGCAATATCAAAGAGACATTTGTAAGAAAAATGTTCAAATAAGAATAATGAGCTGACGCTATATATAATCTCCCATTGATGAAAAACGCTTAAGCGTATGTTTACAATGAATGCATTAAGCGGAGATAAATAGGACTATTTAACATGTCCTATCCAGGGGCAGGCCGCGTATGGATATCTAAAACAGGTATAACGATCGTAAATAGATTCCACCTGGGTGTTTCCTTCTGTGCGCGAAGCCTGTTGCCTCCTTGGTTTTCTCTTCTATGTAAGTCCGACAATTCGGCTCTTCTAAAGAGGCTGCTCTAAAGCAATGTCCTGAAAAAGAAGAAGGACAGGTTATGAAGGTATGTGGCGGTTATCCCGCACTGTTGACTGAGTCGTTGTTGCACCTCCGCCTACGCCCATGGTATCTTGAGTGCATAATTGTGTACGCGTGGAACGAATGCTGCTTTGATGGGGCTTAAGCGGAGGCCGGACTGCTAGTCGCGCTGTATGGCGTGCTCGATGATCTGCTGCGGGTGCTCCGGACTCTCTTGACGGTGCTTGAAGTTGTTGTCGCCGGATTGGTTTATCGGAGGAGGCCGCATTGTACTTCCGCCGCGAGGGATGCATTATGATCTTCTGTTCGGAGAGAGCAGTCCATATTTCCGTTCACTGTTATGACCCCGCGTGGTCCTGGCATCTTGAGCTTGAGGTATGCGAGTGTGGTACTGCATTGAATCTAGCGAATGCGGTTCGTCCGGCAAAGTGCGTGGTAACCATCTGCGGAAAGGGACGATATCAAGATTAACTCTTCGCTTCGAAGTTATCCGGAGATCCAAGACTACTTCCAATGTTATAGAGCCCGTGCAACGGGCCTCTACTCCAGGAATCACACCTTTAAAGGTGGTTTTGGTGGCCTTGATCCTTGAAGGGTCAATGCCCATTTTGCGACCGTGTCCCGATAAAGCGATTCAGTTGCTGCCACCGCCCATAAGGACTCGCGTGAGGTGGAATCTGTCGATGATTGGGTCTAGGACCAATGCAGCTGAGCCGCCGTGACGGATGCTAGTAGGGTGATTCCTACGGTCAAAGGTGATCGGGAAAGCTGACCATGGGTTAAATTTGGGGCGATCGCTCCATCGCATAGACGCCCTGTAGTGCTCGCCTGCTCCCGCTTGGGAATGTGCGTGGCGTAAATCATGTTGACCGTTTTCACCTGGGGGGGGGGGGGGAATTTCTTCTGTCCCCCTATGTTCGGACGCCGGGGCTCTTCGTCATCGTCGCTGTGTAGCCCCTTGTCCTTGTTTTCGGCATTTATTTTGTCGGCCTGTTTGAACACCCAGCAGTCTCTATTGGTGTGGTTGGCTGGCTTGTCCGGGGTGCCATGAATTTGGCACGAGCGCTCTAGTATACGGTCTAGACTGGACGGTCCCTGATTATTTCTTTTGAACGGCTTCTTCCGCTGACCGGACTTGGATCCGCTGAATACGGCGTTGACTGCCATGTCTTTAGTGCTGTCGTCGTTGTTCCGTCGCTTATGTCTATTACGCCGTGGCTTGTCGTTATTGCCGCGGCTGTCCGGAGTGCCAGAATGTGGCATAGTGCTGCCGCGAGCCAACCAGCTGTCCTCGCCTGCGCAAAAGCGGATCATTAGTGTTGTGAGAGCTGCCATTGACTTGGGTTTTTCCTAACCGAGGTGTCGGGCGAGCCACTTGTCACGGATATTGTGCTTAAATGCCGCAAGGGCTTCGGTGTCCGAACAGTCAACTATTTGGTTCTTTTTAGTTAGGAACCGAGTCCAGAATTTCCTGGCTGACTCTCCGAGTTGTTGAGTAATGTGGCTCAGGTCATCGGCGTCTAGTGGTCGCACATATGTGCCCTGGAAGTTGTCGAGGAATGCGTCTTCCAGGTTTTCCCAGCTGCCAATGGAATTTGCTGGCTGACTATTTAGCCAGTGTCGGGCTGGTCCTTTGAGCTTAAGGGGAAGATACTTGATGGCGTGTAGATCGTCTCCGCGGGCCATGTGAATGTGGAGAAGGAAATCTTCGATCCATACCGCGGGGTCTGTTGTGCCATCGTATGATTCAATGTTTACGGGTTGGAACCCTTCTGGGAATTCATGATCCATCACTTCGTCAGTGAAGCAGAGGGGGTGCGCGGCACCTCTGTGCCAGGCTATGTGGCTACGCAGTTCGAATTGCTCTGGGTGGCTGTGTTCGGCCCGGCCGGACTTGTTGAAGGTGCATCCGGTGTGACGGTCTTCGTCGTGTGCTGAGGCACGCCCCCGCGATCCGTAGATCGATCTTGGCTGTCCTGCTCTGTTTTCCAGTATATCTTGCAGGTCCTGCCTATTGCCCCGGGCCGTAGTATGTTGTCGTGGGGGTGCTGGCTGGTATGCGGGCTGATATGCCATTTTATCCCGGCCACGAGGTGGCCGGTCAGCCCTATGGCGCTCAAGTTCGTATTCCTCGGCTGCCAGGACTTCAGTCCATCTGTGTGTGAGCAGGTCTTGATCAGCTTGGAGTTGCTGCTGCTTCTCTTTCAGGCTCCTCGCAGTGGCTATAAGCCGATGCTTGAAGCGCTCCTGCTCTACGGGATCCTCAGGCACGCCGAACTCGTCGTCGCCGAGGCTAATCTCGTCTTCGGAGGGGGCATGTAGTTGTCCTCCTCCGGGTATTCGTCCGTCGCCTATTCTTCTGGGCTGACCTGCTCATCTTCCTGTTCGGCCTGCTCGAAGGCGGGCTGATCAGGGTTGTATTCTTCTTCGGCACCATTCTAATTTTTTCGTCTCCTGGGCCGGTATTGCTATGGCGGGGCTTGGAATGGCGCCGACGATGCCCATTCTTTGCTTTTTTCCCTGAGGTTTTATCCTCCGTTGCCTCATCGCCATTTGTTTCCTTCGGAGTGTCCACCATATATATATATATCATAGGAAGAGGTGATTGTCCACCGCCCAGTGAGAGGTGGTTCATGTTCTTCTCCTACATCGTCGTCCATACCGTCGATGTCTTCGGAGTCGAAGTCCAGCACCTCGGTTAAATCATCGACCGTGGCAATGAAGTGGGTGGTGGGTGGGCAACGAATTCCTTCATCGCCTGCTCCCACTCGAGCCCGACATAGTTCGGCCAAGAGCCTCCTGACAAAGAGAGAGACTTTAATGAGTCCAGCATGTCGCCAAAGGGCGAGTGCTGGAAGATATCCGCAGTGGTGAGCTCCATTACCGGAGCCCAACCTGGCTCGACTGGCTCGGGAGTGCACGGACTAGAACCAGCGTCCGGATACGAATCTAGGGGTCCGGAGTCACAGGCCACCATAGAGGTAAGACCCGTGTTCGGCTCCACCGCCGATGAGTGTGCGACCTGCGGGGCGGGGTCCATCCCACCGTCCTTAGGCAGCGCAGCCTACTCCCGATTTAGGTCTGGGGCTACTGCGGGGGTGATACCCCGAGCTTTGTCTGACAGCAGGTCTAAGGCGTGCTCGTCGTGACTGTCCGGTGCTCCTGGCATAGGCCCGAATCCGTCGAAGATCAAGTCTCCGCAAATGTCCGCCGTGTAGTTCACGTTTCCGAACCTGGTCTGGTGGCCAGGGGCGTAGCTGTCGATCTACTCCAGATGGCCAAGCGAGTTGGCCCGCAGGGCGAAGCCGCCGAACACGAAGATCTTTCCAGGGAGAAGGGTCTCACCCGGGATCGTGTTGTTGATGATGACTGGAGGAGCCAACAAACCCTGTAGCGACGACACAGAGGAACTCTCAATGAAAGCACCAATGTCGGTGTCAAAACCAGCGGATCTCGGGTAGGGGGTCCCGATCTGTGCGTCTTAGGCTGATGGTAATAGGAAGCAAGAGACACAATGTTTACCCAGGTTCGGGCCCTCTCGATGGAGGTAAAACCCTACTTCCTACTTGATTAATATTGAAGATTTGGGTAGTACAAGAGTAGATCTACCACGAGATTGTAGAGGCTAAACCCTAGAAGCTAGCCTATGATGGTATGATTGTAATTGTGATCGGCCTTCTAAGGACCATCCTCTCCGGTTTATATAGACACTGGAGAGGGCTAGGGTTTACATGGAGTCGGTTACAAGGAAGGAAATATAATATCCGGATCGCCAAGCTTGCCTTCCACGCCAATGAGTATTCCATCCGGACACGGGATGAAGTCTTGAGTCTTGTATCTTCACGCTTCAATAGTCCGGACGATGTATATAGTCCGGTTGTCCAGATACCCCCTAATCCAGGACTCCCTCAACGGCAGCCTCACGCCGCAGCCGAACCAGTGAACCCTCGTACTCCTCTCTGCGTGGGCATCCACTGCCGCGTCTTCCCCGGCTCGCGTCGCCCCTTCCTAGGCCTCACCGTCATCCACCGCCTTGGTGCTCTCGGCGTGGCGTGGTCAACTAATCGACTTCCATCGGAAGAGTATTGTATGTGGAGAGGTGACAATTTGGGTCGACGGCCGCAAATGGGTCCACGGCCACAACCCAGTTTTTTGTGATTTTCCAAGTAAGTCGCTTTGTCGTGCCTGTTGGGCTGCAAATCTTTCAAGACGAGGAGAGCTTCATTCGCTGGCCGAGAAAATGGCCTATCAAGAATGAGAAATGGGTTGTACATTTTAAAACACATCAAACCGCAATTAGTTTCAAATTTCTTTTTTCATTTCGAGATTTTAAATTGCATTGATTTTTATGCATGGACAATTTTTTGGATTTTATATTGATATACATTCATTTTTAAAATTAGTTTGAATGTGACTCGAAATTTTGGGATTAAAAACAGTTCGGACCGCACCGAAATATGCAGAATTTCGTATAATTTTTTAACCGTGGCCACAGTATGGGTTGTAATGCTAACAATAAGAATATGGGCTCCAAAAAACCTTAAGAATTAGCAAATGGGCTGTAAATTATTAGAAATAATGGAAGATGGGTTGTATGTTGTTTTCCACAGATTTGAGGCTTTCCTAAAAAGGTTGACGACAGCAAAGGATCGTTGGATTTCCATCCAACGGTCGTCGTGCTTCTTCAATCTCTGCTCTTCCTGCTCCGCCCGCCAAACAAGCGTCAAGGGACTGCTCGCCCGTCCTCCCATGGCCGGTTGTGCTGCAAGCAGCCTCACCGCCCTACCAGATTCCCATCGCTGGACTAGCCATCCTCTACTCACTCACACCTGCTGTTATTCTCCGCGACGGCAGATTTAACCAAGAAACCGTCAGACAACGTACTCCTCCCGCGGGAAACAACTTCCGAGTCTTCCTCGCCTCCCTGCTGCTCCTTCCTAGGCCTCGCCGTCGTCCACCACCTCGGTGCTCTCAAAGACAGCCTGGTCAACGTGATCAACGATCGACATGCATCTGAAGCGGATCAGACGTGGAGAGGCTGACGAGTTGGGTCCACGGCCGCACGCAAGGAAATGCCTCCTTATTACGCACAAAATAATGATTCCTCGACCGACATCCGGGACCCACCGAAGGGCCTCAGATTTATAAAAAAACATTACCGCCACCGACAGCTTGGACCCACCAGCTATATCTTCGCACGCAAGGAAGTGCCTCCTTATTACGCCGCAAAAATGAATACTCCCCCCGCTAGCTGGGACCCAAAGATAGTGGCAGGCTGACTTAGGGCCTACTAAGTTGACGGGACGGAGGGCTTTGTCAACTTAGTCAATATGCACGATTCTACCTCCAGTGACCGTACGATGTCCATCCAATGGCCGTAGTGCTTCTTCAACCTCTGGTCTTCTTGCTCCAGCCGCCCACACCAGCGCTCGTCGTGCCTCGTGCTCATGCCTCCAGTGGCCGGCTGCGATGCGGCGGAGGCCTCACCGCCCCCTACTACTCCCACCGCTGGCCAGGCCATCCCTCTATTCACTCACACCCCCTGTTATTCTGCGGTGATGGCAGCCTCACACCAGAGCGAACCAGTGAACCCTCATACTCCTCTACGCGTGGGCATCCACTGCCGCGTCTTCCCCGGCTCCGCGTCGTCCCCTTCATAGGCCTCGCCGTCGTCCACCGCCCTGGTGCTCTCGGTGCAGCGTGGTCAACATGGTCAAGGAACGGCTTCCATTGGACGTGGATCAGACGTGGAGAGGCTGATACTGGGTCCACGGCCGCAGAACGGCGCCTCCTTATTACGCCGCAAAATAATTATTCCTCCACCGACGGCTGGGACCCACCGGACGGGCCACCGATTTCGTGAAAAACATTTCCCGATCGCCGAGACCCACCAGCTACATCTTCGCATGCAAGGAAGTGCATCTGGGCAAAAAAACGATTCGCCCCCTGACTGCTGGGACCCACCAACTACATCTTCGCACGCAAGGAATGCATGGCAGTCGGGACCCACCTGGTCGAAGCGTACGTAGCGTTGTCATTCTGGTCGCGAACGTGTACGTACATACTGGTCGATGTAGAGGCGCACACGTGTCGTAGTAGAGGTGCGCACGTAGCATGTACACGTATGTACAACGACCAGGGTGCAAGAAAGTAAATACGACCACATACGTACATACGGGCGGGGTTGTGGGCCTACTCGCGCGTACGTACGGCCAGGGTTCGTGTACATGGCTAGGTTGGAACGGAGAAACAACTTCGTCGTCGGGTTCATGGGGAGCCAACCGGCTGGGTCGGAACGAAATGCGTCGTCGTGTTCATCGGGAGGGCTTGGACGGAACAGCCGATGGAAACGAGGCCTGGCGTACCACAGAATGGAGGAAACGACCTTGTGTTCGACCAGCCACGGTCGAAACGGGATCCTGTTCATCGGGAGGGGTCTAGCGTACCGCAAAACGGAGGAAACGGACCTCCTACGGTCGAAACGGGGGACCTGTTGATCGGGAGGGGTGTGGCGTACCGCAAAAAGGGACTCCACGGGATACTGTTCACGACCCCTCCAGCCTCCACGGGCTACTGTTCATCCACCATCGACCTCCTCCAGCCTCCACCTGCGACTGTTCATCCACGGGCTCCTGTTCATCCAGCCTCCGCCGTGCACTACTCCAATGGCTACTGTTCAACCAGCCCTCTCCACGGGCTCCTGTTCAACCGCCCCTCCACGGGCTACTGTTCATCCACCCCTCCACCATCTACTGTTCATCCAGCCCTCCACGGGGTGGTCCTGTTCATCCAGCCCTCCACGGGGGTCCTGTTCATCCAGCACCAACCGGCTCGATCGATTGGGGTCCTGTTCATCCAGAGGCAACACCACGGGGTCTTGTTCATCCACCCCACCGAACTGCTCATCCAAACCCCCAAAGAACGCCATCGCTCATCCAGAGGCAGCATCGATCGGCTTCGATTAGCAGCAGAGCGGCGAATCGCCCATCGGGTTCGATTAACAGCCATTGATCGATTGCTCGGGTTCAAGAACGCGAGCTCGCAAAGGTAATCGCCGGGTTTAGTTAGAGCCCAATGCCTCGCTCGGTTCAGTTAGAGCCCAACGCCTCACACCCACGCGCGTGCATGTACGAGAGAAACGCGCATCGCTCGGCCCCGACCACCCACCGTTACCGGGAACACCCCGATATTTTCCTCGCCCTTGCTTCTACTATGGTTTTTCCCGCCATGGACGGCCCAAAGAATGTCATGCAGCTATGTCTCCGGCCCGCCTAGGACGAAAAGCCCATTTTCTGTCATGATTTTTTTGTCATAGAAGTAGGAGCCCACCACATCTATGATGATACCAGGTTTTGTCACAATTATCGTCATAGAAGTGTCATAAGTATGATAGAATTTTTTTTTGTTCGACCCAAAATGTCACGGATGTGTCTTTTTTTAGTGTCAGCTACATTCTCAAGGGCTGCTGCACGCTTTCTTTCAGCCTTTACTAGAGCCGCGAAGACATGAACAGTTGACGACTCCACCTGGCTTGTGTGTAATCCAGCATCATCTGGGAATTTGCACCTTGTGTCTAATCCAGCATCATTAGGGAACTAGCACCTTGTGTGTAATCCAACCTCATTTTGGAAACATGATCTCGAGGTTTACCATACTTCCCTCCTCGCAGGAACTGCATGCTGACATGAAGTTACTTCTTTTTTAGATCAATACTCAGAGAACCCAGATCCATTAGTAGAAGCCAGATAAACATGACTCAATGAAGTGAATTCAAAAGGAAAAATATAAAAACAGACTACAAGGTGAGAACACCCACTTCCTAAATCAAGCTAAAAACGAAAGCACTAGGACGATTAAGACTCTTCTTATTACACATCGAAGAACACGAGGCTAAGAGAAACAGAAACTAAAACATATACACATCGAAGAACATGAGGCTAAACAAAAGTAACTGAAAGGGTGTTACTTACCAAAGCTCATTTTACAGGTTTGGTGCAGCTCCTCTTTAACTTGCCACACTCCTTGAAGATGTCCCCAATATCCCGTGTTTGGTCTTCATTGCTCCTCTGCATGTTCTCACTCATGGTTTTAAAATCTCAACATGGCAAGAAAAATATACTAGTGATACTCACGCATCTTGTGGGCAACATTAAAGCACTCGTCTGCCTTATTAGAGCATCTCCAACAGAAGCGCAATGCGCGACGCTTTAAAAAAGTGTTTACAGTACTAAGATCGAGAAGTAGAGATAGAGAGTAGAGACATAGATAGTTCTCAGCATAGATATAGCATAGATAGATAAAAAATAGATAGTTCAACTACTCCTCATTGTCCGACTCCTCCTCGGTGATGTCCTCCTCCGACGTCTCAATGTAGGCGTGAAGATACCAATCGTCGTCGGATTCCCAGGGCCACACTACTCCTAGCCTCATGTTGAACTGAGCGTCTGCCTTTCGCGTACGCTTGTCCTCGTGATAGGCGGCTCGCTCTGCCCTCGTCTTCTCCCTCTCCGCCCTCCTTTGCGCATAGAACTCGCGCTCGTTGATGATGTCATGCGGGAAGCGTTGGCGCCACAGCGCCATTGCGTCCTCGTCCATCTCGGTGATGCCGAGACGGTGCTCCCGCCTCTGGTTGTCCCGACGATCCTTGTCGGTGATAAGCAGCGGCAGAGGCGCGAGCTCCTGCACCCGCTCCCGCGTTGGCACGTTGGAGAAGTTCAATGTTCTATGAGGCCACCGGAGGCACCACGCCACCGCGTCGTACGCGCGGGCGGCCTCGTTGGTGGTGTCAAAATTGCCGAGACCGAGGCACATCCCGCGGAATCGGATCTCGGCGCAGAAGCCGCCGGAGGGGCGCGCGCGGACGCCACGGTATCCCCAAGTTTCCCGGCGACGCGGCGGCATGGTGGCACGGGGGCGACGAGGCGAGAAATAGCGGAGAGAGAGTGGTGGCGAGGCACAGAGCGGGGAGAGAGCAGTGGCAAGGCACAGAGCGGTGGGAGGGCGTTGGATTTTGTAAAGCGCGCCGGATGTCGCGCGCCAAAACTAGCACGCGTCCGGCCGCTTTTCCCGCGCGCGCGCAATCCTTTCCCGACGTCCCGACTATCTCTAGTCTCTTCTCTACTGTTATATTTATTTTATATTTAATATTTATCTCTACTCTCTTCTCTACTGTTATATTTATTTTATATTCAATATTTATCTCTACTTCTCTACTCTTTTTTTCTTTTAAAAAACAGAGTTGGTGATGATGGTGTGCCTGCCATCCTGCAATATAGGCTGTCCGATTTATATCCGATGGATTGGAAGGAAACTATGGCAATTTAGCAGAAAGATACTGCTACTTCTTGAGCCTGCGTTGGTTTTCCCCGAAGAGGAGAGGATGATGCAGAAGAGTAGCGTAAGTATTTCCCTCAGTTTTTGAGAACCAAGGTATCAATCTAGTAGGAGGCCATGCGCAAGTCCCTCGTACCTACACAAAACAAATAGCTCCTCGCAACCAACGCGAATAGGGGTTGTCAATCCCTTCACGGTCACCTACGAGTGAGATCTGATAGAGATGATAGATAATATTTTTGGTATTTTTGGTATAAAGATGCAAAGTAAAATAAAAAGGCAAAGTAAAGAGCAAAGCAATAATAAAGCGTAGGAAGATAAATATGATGAAAATAGACCCGGGGGCCATAGATTTCACTAGTGGCTTCTCTCAAGAGCATAGGTATTTTACGGTGGGTGAACGAATTACTGTTGAGCAATTGACAGAATTGAGCATAGTTATGAGAGTATCTAGGTATGATCATGTATATAGGCATCACGTCCAAGACAAGTAGACCGACTCCTGCCTGCATCTACTACTATTACTCCACTCATCGACCGCTATCTAGCATGCATCTAGAGTATTAAGTTAATGAAAACAGAGTAACGCCTTAAGAAAGATGACATGATGTAGAGGAATAAATTCATGCAATATGATAAATACCCCATCTTGTTATCCTCGATGGCAACAATACAATACGCCCTTGCTGCCCCATCACATCGGGAAAGGACACCGCAAGATTGAACCCAAAGCTAAGCACTTCTCCCATTGCAAGAACTACCAATCTAGTTGGCCAAACCAAACGGATAATTCGAAGAGACTTGCAAAGATAACTCAATCATACATAAAAGAATTCGGAGAAGATTCAAATATTCTTCATAGATAATCTTGATCATAAACCCACAATTCATCGGTCTCAACAAACACACCGCAAAAACAAGATTACATCGAATAGGTCTCCACGAGAGAGGGGGAGAACACTGTATTGAGATCCAAAAAGAGAGAAGAAGCCATCTAGCTACTAACTATGGACCCGAAGGTCTGAGGTAAACTACTCACACTTCATCGGAGAGGCTATGATGTTGATGTAGAAGCCCTCCGTGGTGGAATCCCCTTCCGGCGGAGCTCCGGAACAGGCCCCAAGATGGGATCTCGTGGATACAGAAAGTTGCGGCGGTGGAATTAGGTTTTTGGCTCCGTATCTGATCTGTTGGGGGTACGTAGGTATATATAGGAGGAAGAAGTACGTCGGTGGAGCCTCGAGGGGCCCACGAGGTAGGGGGCGTGCCCTAGGGGGGCGCCCTCCACCCTCGTGGCCGCCTCATGGCTTTCTTGACAGATGGTCCAAGTCTCCTGGGTCTTATATGATGAGAAAATCATGTTCCCGAAGGTTTCATTCCGTTTGGACTCCGTTTGATATTTCGTTTCTTCGAAACACTGAAATAGGCAAAAAAAACAGCAATTCTGGGCTGGGCCTCTGGTTAATAGGTTAGTCCCAAAAGTAATATAAAAGTGGAAAATAAAGCCCAATATAGTCCAAAACAATAGATAATACAGCATGGAGCAATCAAAAAATATAGATACGTTGGAGACGTATCAGGCATTCCCAAGCTTAATTCCTGCTCGTCCTCGAGTAGGTAACTGATAAAAAAAGAGTTTTTGATGCGGAGTGCTACTTGGCATAATTCCAATGTAACTCTTCTTCATTGTGGTATGAATATTCAGATCCAAAAGATTCAAGACAAAAGTTCATATTGACATAAAAAAATACTTCAAGCATACTAACAAAGCAATTATGTCTTCTCAAAATAACATGGCCAAAGAAAGTTATCCCTACAAAATCATATAGTCTGGCTATGCTCTATCTTCACCACACAAAATATTTAAATCATGCACAACCCCGATGACAAACCAAGCAATTGTTTCATACTTTTGACATTTTCAAAACTTTTTCAATCTTCACGCAATACATGAGCGTGAGCCATGGATATAGCACTATATGTGGAATAGAATGGTGGTTGTGGAGAAGACAAAAAGGGAGAAGATAGTCTCACATCAACTAGGCATATCAACGGGCTATGGAGATGCCCATCAATAGATATCAATGTGAGTGAGTAGGTATTGCCATGCAATGGATGCACTAGAGCTATAAGTATATGAAAGCTCAACAAATGAGACTAAGTGGGTGTGCATCCAACTCGCTTGCTGACGAAGACCTAGGGAAATTTGAGGAAGCCCATCATTGGAATATACAAGCCAATTTCTATAATGAAAATTTCCCACTAGCATATGAATGTGACGAAACGCGAGACTCTCTATTATGAAGATCATGGTGCTACTTTGAAGCACAAGTGTGGTAAAAGGATAGTAACATTGTCCCTTCTCTCTTTTTCTCTCATTTCTCTTTTTTTTATTGGGCCTTTTCTCTTTTTTTATTGCCTCTTTTTTTCGTCCGGAGTCTCATCCCGACTTATGGGGGAATCATAGTCTCCATCATCCTTTCCTCACTTGGGACAATGCTCTAAAAATGATGATCATCACACTTTTATTTTTCTTACAACTCAACAATTGCAATTCGATACTTAGAACAAAATATGACTCTATATGGGTGCCTCCGGCGGTGTACCGGGATATGCAATGATTCATGAGTGACATGTATGAAAGAATTATGAACGGTGGCTTTGCCACAAATACGATGTCAACTACATGATCATGCTAAGAAATATGACAATGATGAATGTGTCATGAAGAACGGTATGGTGGAAAGTTGCATGGCAATATATCTCGGAATGGCTATGGAAATGCCATAATAGGTAGGTATGGTGGCTGTTATGACGAAGGTTTTATGGTGGGTGTATGATACCGGCGAAAAGTGCGCGGTATTAGAAAGGCTAGCAATGGTGGATGGGTGAGAAAAGTGCGTATAATCCATTGACTCAACATTAGTCATAAAGAATTCATATACTTATTGCAAAAATCTACAAGTTATCAAAGCAAAGTATTACGCGCATGCTCCTGGGGGGATATATTTGTAGGAAAAGACCATCGCTCGTCCCCGACCACCACTCATAAGGAAGACAATCAATAAATAAATCATGCTCCGACTTCATCACATAATGGTTCACCATATGTGCATGCCACGGGAATCACAAACTTCAACACAAGTATTCCTCAAATTCACAACTACTCAACTAGCATGACTTTAATATTACTACCTCCATATCTCAAAACAATTATCAAGCATCAAACCTTTCTTAGTATTCAACGCACTCAAAAGAAAGTTTTACAAATATTGAATACCAAGCATATTATTATTAAGAAATTTACCATGCTATTTAAGACTCTCAAAATAATCTAAGTGAAGCATGAGAGATCAATAGTTTCTTTAAAACAAATCCACCACCGTGCTCTAAAAGATATAAGTGAAGTACTAGAGCAAAACTATCAAGCTCAAAAGATATAAGTGAAGCACATAGAGTATTCTAACAAATTCCAATTCATGTATGGATCTCTCAAAAGGTGTGTACATCAAGGATGATTTTGGTAAACTAACAAGCAAAGATGCAAATAATACAAGACGCTTCAAGCAAAACACATATCATGTGGTGAATAAAAATATAGCTCCAAGTAAAGTTACCGATGGAAGTGGACGAAAGAGGGGATGCCTTCCGGGGTATCCCCAAGCTTCGACTTTTTGGTGTCCTTGGATTATCTTGGGGGTGCCATGGGCATCCCCAAGCTTAGGCTCTTTCCACTCCTTGTTCCATAATCCATCAAAAAAATTCACCCAAAACTCGAAAACTTCATAACACAAAACTCAACAGAAATCTCGTAAGCTCCGTTAGCGAAAGAAAACAAAAGACCACTTCAAGGTACTGTGATGAACTCATTATTTATTTATATTGGTGTTAAACCTACTGTATTCCAACTTCTCTATGGATCATAAACTATTTTACTAGCCATAGATTCATCAAAATAAGCAAACAACACACGAAAAACAGAATCTGTCAAAAACAGAACAGTCTGTAGTAATCTGTAACTAACGCAAACTTCTGGAACTCCAAAAATTCAGCAAAACTAGGACGACCTAGGCAATTTGTTTATTGATCAGAAGAAATTGGAATCACTATTTTATCACGTCCTGGTGATTTTTAACAATTGTTTTCGTGAACCGAAAGCTTTTGGAAATTACAGCAAGATCAAATAACTATTATCCAAGAAGATCATATAGGTTTAACTTGGCACAAACACTAACTAAAACATAAAACCACATCCAAACAGAGGGTATATGGATTATTTATTCCTAAACAGAAACAAAAACAAAAACTAAAAATAAAATTGGGTTGCCTCCCAACAAGCGCTATCGTTTAACGCCCCTAGCTAGGCATAAAAGCAAGGATAGATCTAGGTATTGCCATCTTTGGTGGGCAATCCATAGGTAGCTCTCATAATAGATTCATATGGTAATTTTATCTTCTTCCTGGGGAAGTGTTCCATGCCTTTCTTTAATGGGAATTGGAATCTAATATTCCCTTCCTTCACATCAATAATTGCACCAATCGTTCTAAGGAAAGGTCTACCAAGAATAATAGGACATGAAGGATTGCAATCTATATCAAGAACGATAAAGTCTACAGGCAAATAATTCCTATTTGCAACAATAAGAACATCATTAATTCTTCCCATAGGTTTCTTAATAGTGGAATCCGCAAGGTGCAAGTTTAGAGAGCATTCATCAAAATCACGGAAATCTAGCAAATCACACAAAGTTTTGGGAATAGTGGAAACACTAGCACCCAAATCACATAAAAGCATAGAATTCATGATCCTTAATCTTAATTTTAATAGTTGGCTCCCACTCATCATAAAGCTTTCTAGGTATAGAGACTTCCAACTCAAGTTTTTCCTCGTAAGATTGCATCAAGGCATCAACGATATGTTTAGTAAACGCTTTATTTTGACTATAAGCATGTGGAGAATTTAGCACGGAGTGCAACAAGGAAATACAATCAATTAAAGAGCAACTTTCATAATTAAATTCCTTGAGATCCAAAATAGTGGGTTTATCAACATCTAAGGTTTTACTTTCTTCAATCCCAGTTTTATCAATTTTAGCATCATAATCTAAAATGCTCCGAATTTTTAGAACGCCTTCTAGGTAAAGGTTACTCATATTCAATCTCATCATTATCAAGATTCATATTGCAAAACAAAGATTTAATGGGAGATACATCAATAACTTTTTGATCTCCATCTTGATTTTTATGGAAATTGGAAGAACACGCTTTAATAAAGGCATCTTTCATAGCACGCATCCTAGCGGTTCTTTCCTTGCACTCACCAATGGAAATTCTCATGGCTTTGAGAGACTCATTGATATCAAGCTTAGGAGGAATAGATCTAAGCTTTAAAGAATCAACATCAAGAGAAATTCTATCAACGTTCCTAGCCAATTCATGAACTTTAAGTAATTTCTCTTCAAGCAAAGCATTAGAATTCTTTTGTGAATTCATAAACTCTTTAACACTATTCTCAAATTCAGAGGGCATCTTATTAAAATTTCCATAAGAGTTGTTGTAGGAATTTCCATAATTATTAGAAGGATTACTAGGATAAGGCCTAGGATTAAAATTCTCTCTATACGCATTGTTACCAAAATTATTCCTACCAACAAAACTCACATCCATAGATTCATTACTATTCTCAATCAAAGTAGACAAAGGCATATCATTAGGATCAGAAGAAACACTCTTAGTTAGAGAGAGAGACGTGACAGTTCAATATTGGGGTACGTACATGTGAATATGTTGTTACGTAAAAGCTTTTAAATCTCGGCTGTTATTTTTTTGATCGGATGGTGGAAATAATATTAGCATATGTGGACTAACGTGAAGGCTCGTTTTGCTTTTATCTTAATTATATAATAGATTATATAATAGATAATAGATAGATAGATTGCCCATGTTTTCTTAAATTTTCAGAATTTTTGGAGTTACAGAAGTATGGTTATTGTTTGAATAATTACAGACTGTTCTGTTTTTGACAAATACTGTTTTTGTTGCATTGTTTGCTTGTTTTGATGAATCTCCTGATTGTATCGGGGGTATAAGCCATGGTGAAGTTAGAATATAGTAGGTATAATGCAATAATAAAATATGAATGAGTTTACAACAGTACCTAAAGTGGCGATTTGCTTGATGTACTAACGAATCTCATGAGTTTTTTGTTGAGTTCTGTGTGCTGAAGTTTTCAAGTTTTGAGTGAAATCACGATGGATGAAGGAATAAGGAGTGGAAAGAGCCTAAGCCTGGGGATGCCCGAGGCATCCCAAAGTAATATTCAAGGACACCCAAGCATCTAAGTTTGAGGATTCTCCAGAAGGCATCCCCTTTTTCTTCACTTGTATCTTTTGAGCTAGGCAGTTGCTCTAGTGCTTCATTTATATCTTCTAGAGCACAGCAGTGGTTATATTTTAAACAAATAGTTGCACTTTTATGTTTCACTTATATTATTTTGAGAGTTGATAATAGTAATGGCAATATGCACAAGTTATGAATTTGGTCCTAATATGATAGGTATTCAAGAGGGATATAATAAAAGCTTTCATGCAGATCACTAAATATGATAAGTTTGATTCCTTGCAATAGTTTTGCGATATAAAGGTGGAAATATGTGGGTTATGCTAGTGCGTAATTGTGGTTTAGTAAGAATATTAGTGTTAACGTTTGTGATTCCCGAAGCATGCATGTATAGTCTCTCATTATGCTATGAAGTAGGAGCATGATTTATTATTGATTGTCTTCCTTATGAGTGGCGGTCGGGATGAGCTGTGGTCTTTTCCTACCAATCTATCCCTCTAGGGGCATGCATAGTAGTACTTTGCTTTGAGGGTTAATAAACTTTTGCAATAAGTATGTGAGTTCTTTATGACTAATGTGAGTCCATGGATTATACACACTCCCACCTTTCCGCAATTTGCTAGCCTCTTCGGTACCGTGCATTGCCCTTTCTCACCTCGAGATGTGGTGCAAACTTTCCCGGTGCATCCAAACCCCGGGATATGGTACACTCTATCACACATAAGCCTCATTATATCTTCCTCAAAACTAACAACATACCTACCTATTATGACATTTTCATAGCCATTCTGAGATATATTGCCATGTAACTTCCACCGTTCTGTTTTTATGACACACATCATAATTGTCATATTGCTTTGCATGATCATATGCTGACATAGTATTTGTGGCTCAGCCACCGTTCATCATTTGTATACGTGTTACGCTAGATCATTGCACATCTCGGTACACCGCCAGAGGCATTCCTAGAGTCATATTTTGTTCTAGTATCGAGTTGTAATTTTGAGTTGTGAGTAAATAGAAGTGTGATGATCATCATGTTGGAGAACGTAGTAATTTCAAAAAAAAAATCCTACGCACACGCAAGATCATGGTGATGCATAGCAACGAGATGGGAGAGTGTCGTCCACGTACCCTCGTAGACCGTAAGTGGAAGCGTTATGACAACGCGGTTGATGTAGTCGTACGTCTTCACGATCGACCGATCCTAGTACCGAACGTACGGCACCTCCGTGATCTGCACACGTTCAGCTCGGTGACGCCCCACAAACTCACGATCCAAGAGAGCTTCGAGGAGAGCTTCACAAGACGACGGCGTGATGACAGTGATGATGAAGCTACTGGCGCAGGGCTTCGCCTAAGCACTACGACGATATGACCGAGGTGGATTATGGTGGAGGGGGGCACCGCACACGGCTAAGAGATCAATGATCAACTTGTGTGTATGGGATGCCCCCTCCCCCATATATAAAGGAGTGGAGGAGGGGGAGGGTCGGCCCTCTATGGCTCGCCCTGGAGGAGTCGTACTCCCACCGGGAGTAGGATTCCCCCCTCCCCCTTCCCTAGTTGGACTAAGAGAGAAGGAAGGGGGAGAGAGGGATGAAGGAAAGGGGGGCGCCGCCCCCCCCCCTCCTAGTCCAATTCAGACCAGAGGGAGAGGGGGCGCGCGGCCTGCCCTGGTCTCCTCTCTCTCTCTCTCTCCACCATGGCCCAGTAAGGCCCATACACTTACCGGGGGGGTTCCTGTAACCTCCCGGTACTCCGATAAAATCCCGTTTTCACCCAGAACTATTCCGATGTCCAAATATAGGCTTCCAATATATCGATCTTTATGTCTCGACCATTTCGAGACTCCTCGTCATGTCTGTGATTATATCCGGGACTCCGAACTACCTTCGGTACATCAAAACACATAAACTCATAATACCGATCGTCACCGAACGTTAAGCATGCGGACCCTACGGGTTCGAGAACTATGTAGACATGACCGAGACACGTCTCCGGTCAATAACCAATAGCGAAATCTGGATGCACATATTGGTTCCTACATATTCTACGAAGATCTTTATCGGTCAAACCGCATAACAACATATGTTGTTCCCTTTGTCATCGGTATGTTACTTGCCCGAGATTCGATCGTCGGTATCTTAATACCTAGTTTAATCTCGTTACTGGCAAGTCTCTTTACTCGTTCCATAATGCATCATTCCGCAACTAACTCATTAATTACATTGCTTGCAAGGCTGTGGAGCGAACCTCGAGGTGAGGGTCGATCCGTTGTTGGCCCGATCTTTCACGGCACAAAACTCCATCATAGCAAGAACTAGATGCGGGTTTACAAAGATGTTCACAAACCTCGAAAAAACAACACGCCAACCCCTCGATCTGAAGGAATAACGTGGACGAACCGTATAGGTTCAGCTTGTAATCTCCTACGTGTCGCGTCGCAGGAACTCACACGCCAGTAGAGACTTTTGACAAGATTTCTCAAAACTCGATAATGGCCGACGGCCAAAAAACACACACGTGTCTAATCCATATGAAAATAACCTCACCTATTACATGACGCCCCATGGCTTTATATATAGCCAAGTACTATATTTGGCGTGACAAACAAGCTGGTCGCGCCCCTACTTATCTCATCTCTTAATTCAAAAGGAAAACAATCTGGACCTGTCTAAACAACACTAGGACTCTCTTTTTCGTTGCTGATATGCCTTCTTGTAAAATCTGTAGGTAGATCCCAACCAAGCGTCTTCACGGATAATAATCTACACCATAAAAACCTGTAGACATGCATCTGTAATTTTGGTGGTCTTGTGTAACAGAAATAGGAAATACAATCTCCTAATATTTTCTTTGAACAATCTGATTCTGGTGGCCGAACCCAACCGAAGTAATACTCGACTAGGACTCCTTGGCTGTTAGCAGCGAACAGGACTCCTCCCTCATGGATACGCATGCTCCTCCTAGTCTCTGGCCCAAATGAGAATTGACCAAACGTGCTAGTGTAGGAATACATCAATGCATGCACGCACATACACATCTCCTTAGGTAATGCATGCATGTTCAACAACCTCTTTCCATCTTTACGTGAGTGCATCCCTATCAATGGCATAGTATGCATGCATGTAACTTCTACAACGGAAACATCATTGACCACTTGAACGACTACTGGATTAATAGTTTCAGTTATGGACATGGTCATATCACAAGGCTTATAGTGATGTGTATTACCGAGAGGGCCCAGAGATACCTCTCCGACAATCGGAATGACAAATCCTAATCTTGATCTATGCCAACTCAACAAGTACCATCGGAGACACCTGTAGAGCACCTTTATAATCACCTAGTTACGTTGTGACGTTTGGTAGCACACAAAGTGTTCCTCCGGTATTCGGGAGTTGCATAATCTCATAGTCATAGGAACATGTATAAGTCATGAAGAAAGCAATATCAATATACTAAATGATCAAATGCTAAGCTAACGGAATGGGTCAAGTCAATCACATCATTCTCTAATGATGTGATCCCGTTAATCAAATGACAACTCATGTCTATGGCTAGGAAACTTAACCATCTTTGATTCAACGAGCGAGTCAAGTAGAGGCATACTAGTGACACTTTGTTTGTCTACGTATTCACACATGTACTAAGTTTCCGGTTAATACAATTCTAGCATGAATAATAAACATTTATCATGATATAAGGAAATATAAATAACAACTTTATTATTGCCTCTAGGGCATATTTCCTTCACATCATTGTTAGAGCATTGTCCCAAGTGAGGAAAGGATGATGGAGACTATGATTTCCCCACAAGTCAGGATGAGGAACGGACAAAAAAAAGAAAAAAATAGGACAAAAAGAGCCCAACAAAAAAATAAAAAAAAATGAGAAAAAAGAGAGAAGGGGAAATGTTACTATCCTTTACAGACTTGTGCTTTAAAGTAGCACCATGTTATTCATATAGAGAGTCTCATATGCTTTAGATTTTCTTATAACTAGTGGGAATGTTCCATTATAGAACTTGGCTTGTATATTCCAATGATGGGCTTCCTCAAATGCCTGAGGTCTTCATGAGCAAGCAAGTTGGAGGCACACCCACTTAGTTTTATTTTTGAGCTTTCATACACTTATAGCTCTTAGTGCATCCGTTGTATGGCAATCCCTACTCCTTGCATTGACATCAATTGATGGGAATCTCCATAGCTCGTTAATTAGCCTCGTCAACATGAGGCTTTCTCCTTTTTTGTCTTCTCCATATTATCTCTATCACCATACTCTATTCCACCCATAGTGCTATATCCATGGCTTGCGCTCATGTATTGCGTGAGGGTTGAAAAAGCTGAAGCGCGTTAAAAAGTATGAACCAATTGCTCGGCTTGTCATCGGGTTGTGCATGATAAATACTTTGTGTTAAGAATATGGAGCATGACAAGGCTATATGATTTTGTAGGGATAAAGTTCTTTAGCATTGATATTTTGAAAGGCATGACTGTTTATTGGTATGCCTTATTTTTTATGTCAAATTATAGACTATTGCTTTGAACCATTCGGATCTTGATATTCATGCCACAAAAGAGAGATTACATGATGAACATGTTAGGTCACATTCCACATCAAAAATTCTATTTTTATCATTTACCTACTTGAGGACAAGCAGGAATTAAGCTTGGGGATGCTTGATACGTCTCCAATGTATCTATAATTTTTTATTGTTCCATGCTATTATAGGATCAATCTTGGATGTTTTATATGAAATTATATATCATTTTTTGGACTAACCTATTAATTAGTGCCAAGTGACAGTTGCTGTTTTTTTGCCTGTTTTTGGTTTTCCTGGAAATCAGTACCAAACGAAGTCCAAATGCCACAAAACTTTTTGACGATTTTTCTAGACATAAGAGACACTAGAAGCTTCGGGAGAAAGTCAGAAGATGAAGGGGGTGTCCACGAACCACCAAGGCGCGCCCAGGGGGGTAGGCGCTCCCTAGTGCCTCATGGGCCCCTCATTGCTCTGTTTGACCTAATTCTGAAGGAAATATGCCCTAGAGGCAATAACAAAGTTATTATTTATTTCCTTATATCATGATAAATGTTTATTATTCATGCTAGAATTGTATTAACCGGAAACATAATACATGTGTGAATACATAGACAAACAGAGTGTCACTAGTATGCCTCTACTTGACTAGCTCGTTAATCAAAGATGGTTATGTTTCCTAGCCATAGACATGAGTTGTCATTTGATTAACGGGATCACATCATTAGAAGAATAATGTGATTGACTTGACCCATTCCGTTAGCTTAGCACTCGATCATTTAGTATTCTGCTATTGCTTTCTTCATGACTTATACATGTTCCTATGACTATGAGATTATGCAACTCCCGTTTACCGGAGGAACACTTTGTGTGCTACCAAACGTCACAATGTAACTGGGTGATTATAAAGGTTCTCTACAGGTGTCTCCGAAGGTACTTGTTGGGTTGACGTATTTCGAGATTAGGATTTGTCACTCCGATTGTCGGAGAGGTATCTCTGGGCCCTCTCGGTAATGCACATCACTTAAGCCTTGCAAGCATTGCAACTAATGAGTTAGTTGCGAGATGATGTATTACGGAATGAGTAAAGAGACTTGCCGGTAACGAGATTGTACTAGGTATTGAGATACCGACGATCGAATCTCGAGCAAGTAACATACCGATGACAAAGGGAACAACGTATGTTGTTATGCGGTCTGACCGATAAAGATCTTCGTAGAATATGTAGGAGCCAATATGGGCATCCAAGTCCCACTATTGGTTATTGACAAGAGAGGTGTCTCGGTCATGTCTACACAGTTCTCGAACCCGTAGGGTCCGCACGCTTAACGTTCATTGACGATATTGTACAATGAGTTATGTATGTTGGTAACCGAATGTTGTTCAGAGTTTTGGATGAGATCACGGATATGATGAGGAACTCCGGAATGGTCCAGAAGTAAAGATTGATATGTGGATAGTAGTGTTTGATCTCCGAAAAGGTTCCGGAATCCATCGGAAGGGGTTTCGGATGTTTCCCGAAATGTTTGGGCACGAGAACACTTTATCTGGGCCAAAGGGAAAGCCCACGAGGTTTTGGAAAGCGCAAAGGAAGTTTTATGAGTCCATGGGCGACGCCAGGTCCCTAGCGATGGGTCCAGACGCCGAACCCCGGCGTCGCCCCGAGTCCGAGAAGGACTCTTGCCTTCGGGTGAAACCGACTTTGTGGAGGCTTTTACTCCAAGTTTCGACCCCAAGGCTCAACATATAAATAGAGGGGTAGGGCTAGCACCCAAGACACATCAAGAAACACCAAGCCGTGTGCCGGCAACCCCGTCCAATCTAGTTTATCCTCTGTCATAGTTTCGTAGTGCTTAGGCGAAGCCCTGCGAAGATTGTTCTTCACCAACACCGTCACCACGCCGTCGTGCTGCAGGAACTCATCTACTACTTCGCCCCTCTTGCTAGATCGAGAAGGCGAGGACGTCACCGAGCCGAACGTGTGCAGAAATCGGAGGTGCCGTGCTTTCGGTACTTGGATCGGTCGGATCGTGAAGACGTACGACTACATCAACCGCGTTGATATAACGCTTCCGCTTTCGGTCTACAAGGGTACATGGACAACACTCTCCCCTCTCGTTGCTATGCATCACCATGATCTTGCGTGTGCGTAGGAAATTTTTTGAAATTACTACGTTCCCCAACAGTGGTATCAGAGCCAGGTTCTATGCGTAGATGTCATATGCACGAGTAGAACACAAGTGAGTTGTGGGCGATATAAGTCATACTGCTTACCAGCATGTCATACTTTGGTTCAGCGGTATTGTTGGACGAAGCGACTGATGTCTACTACACAACCTTCTTCTTGTAGACGTTGTTCGGCCTGCAGGTGCACAGGTTTGTAGGACAGTAGCAAATTTCCCTCAAGTGGATGACCTAAGGTTTATCAATCCGTAGGAGGCGTAGGATGAAGATGGTCTCTCTCAAGCAACCGTGCAACCAAATAACAAGGAGTCTCTTGTGTCCCCAACACACCCAATACAATGGCAAATTGTATAGGTGCACTAGTTCAGCGAAGAGATGGTGATACAAGTGCAATATGGATGGTAGATATAGGT
Organism: Aegilops longissima; assembly: GCA_021605205.1. Taxonomy (NCBI): domain Eukaryota; kingdom Viridiplantae; phylum Streptophyta; class Magnoliopsida; order Poales; family Poaceae; genus Aegilops; species Aegilops longissima. Next base: position 98,727,641 of record CM038676.1, on the reverse strand, counting down.
TTTTGTAATCTGAAAATATAAAGACAGCAAGGTCACTAATGATAAAAGTGAGCGTAAACGGTATTGTAATGATAGGAAACAAGGCCTAGGGTTCATACTTTCACTAATGCAAGTTCTCTCAACAATAATAACATAGATAGATCATATAACAATCCCTCAACATGCAACAAAGAATCACTCCAAAGCCACTAATAGCGGAGAACAAACGTAGAGATTATGGTAGGGTACGAAACCACCTCAAAGTTATTCTTTCGGATCGGTCTATTAAAGATTTCGTACTAGAATAACACCTTAAGACACAAATCAATCAAAACCCTAATGTCACCTAGATACTCCATTGTCACTTCAAGTATCCATGGGTATGATTATACGATATGCATCACACAATCTCAGATTCATTCAACCAACACAAAGTACTTCAAAGAGTGCCCCAAAGTTTCTACTGGAGAGTCCAGAAAACGTGTGCCAACCCCTATGCATAGGTTCATGGGCGGAACCCGCAAGTTGGTCACCAAAACATACATCAAGTGGCACGTGATATCCCATTGTCACCACAGATAAACACGGCAAGACATACATCAAGTGTTCTCATAAAAGACTCAATCCGATAAGATAACTTCAAAGGGGAAACTCAATTCATCACAAGAGAGTAGAGGGGGAGAAACATCATAAGATCCAACTACAATAGCAAAGCTCAGGATACATCAAGATCGTGCCATAGAGGGAACACGAGAGAGAGAGAGAGAGAGAGAGAGAGAGAGAGAGAGAGAGAGAGAAAACACATAGCTACTAGTACATACCCTCAGCCCCGAGGGTGAACTACTCCCTCCTCGTCATGGAGAGCGCCGGGATGATGAAGATGGCCACCGGTGATGAGTTGTTCCCCCTCCGGCAGGGTGCCGGAACGGGCTCCGGAGAGGTTTTTGGTGGCTACAGAGGCTTGCGGCGGCGGAACTCCCGATCTATCTTGATATTCGATGGTTTTAGGATACGTAGGGTTATATAGGTGAAAGAAGTCGGTCGGGGGGGTGCTCGAGGGGTCCACGAGATAGGGGGCCGCGCCCTGTAGGGGGGGGCGCGGCCCCCTATCTCCTGGGCTCCTCGAGTATCTTCTGACTTGATCTCCAAGCCTCCAGGTTGATATTCTTCCAAAAAAAACACGATGCCGAAGGTTTCATTCCATTTGGACTCCGTTTGATATTCCTTTTCCTCGAAATACTAAAACAGGCAATAAAACAGCAATATGGGCTGGGCCTCCGGTTAATAGGTTAGTCCCAAAAGTAATATAAAAGTGTATAATAAAGCCCGTAATCATTCAAAATAGATAATAAAATAGCATGAATGCTTCATAAATTATAGATACGTTGGAGACGTATCAGCATCCCCAAGCTTAATTCCTACTCGTCCTCAAGTAGGTAAATGATAAAAGAAAGAATTTATGAAGTGTGAATGCTAGAAGGTGCACAAGTTTGATCAATGATAATTTCAATCACCTTTTCTAGCATGATAATATGTCATAACAGTAGTTCATCTCATAAAACTTCTCACGATAAAGTAACAAGCAATTCACATGTCAAAGCATAGACCATAAACTTTCTTGAAAACTAGCAAACTTCATTCTCAGTCATTCAAACAATTGCAATTCATCCTATTTTCAGGAAGAGTCTATGTCAGAGCTTTGATTTAGCAAACTTCACATACTCAACTATCATATAGTCTTCTACAATTTCTAACACTCACGCAATACTTGTGGTTATGAAGTTTTAATCAGACACAAAGAAAGATTGGGGCTTGTAATGTTACCTCCAAACGTATTCACCTTTGGTGATGTCAAAAATAATAGTTCATGCTAACTTACATCCAATTGGATATATATATATATCAGGATCACCCCAACACAAAGTGCTTGCCAAAGGATAAAATGAAAAAGGGAAAGGTGAAGATCACCTTGACTCTTGCATAAAAGTAAAAGACATAAAGTAAAAGATAGGCCCTTCGCAGAGGGAAGCAGAGGTTGTCATGCACTTTTAGGGTTGGATACACAAAATCTTAATGCGAAAGAACGTCACTTTGTATTGCCCCTTGTGTATGGACCTTTATTATGCAGTCCATCGCTTTTAATGCTTCCATAACAAGTTCGTACAAAGCTTATTTTCTCCGCACTAATAAGTCATGCATAATTAGAGAGAAATATTTATTGCTTGCACCGATGACAACTTACTTGAAGGATCTTACTCAATCCATAGGTAGGTATGGTGGACTCTCATGGCAAAACTGGGTTTAAGGATATTTGGAAGCACAAGTAGTATCTCTACTTGGTGCAAGGAATTTTTGGCTAGCATGAGGGGGAAAGGCAAGCTCAACATGTTTGAATGATCCATGACAATATACTTTAACTGAGATGTCGGGAAACATAACCCATTACGTTGTCTTCCTTGTCCAACATCAACTCTTTAGCATGTCATACTTAATGAGTGCTCCCAACTATAAAAGATGTCTAGGATATTATATTTATATGTGAAATCTCTCTTCCTTCAATATTCTTTCATGAATTGTTCAAATGACCAATACAATGCTTGCTAACCTTCAATTTATTTACAACCTCTACTTCTTAGATGTGAAGTCATTACTCCCCATGGGATAAGAAAATGAGGCATATATAATTTCAGATTTATGACAATCAACTCATTCAACCATTTACTCATAGGATATAAGTGAAGCACACGAGTAAATGATAAACTACTCCAAAAAGATATAAGTGAAGATCAATGAGTAGCTAAATAGTTATGTAACTATGCGAAGACTCTATCTCATTAAAGAATTTCATATCTTGGTATTGTATTCAAACAGAAAGCAAAGAAAAATAAAATGACATTGCAAGGATAGCACAACTCATGTGAAGAAGCAAAAACTTAGGCTCAACCGATACTAACCGATAGTTGTAGAAGAAGAAAGGTGGGATGCCTACCGGGGCATCCCCAAGCTTAGATGCTTGAGACTTCTTGAAATATTATCTTCGGGGTGCCTTGGGCATCCCCAAGCTTTAACTTTTGTGTCTCCTTAATTCCTCTCATATCATGGTTTATCTTTTTATCAAAAGCTTCATTCGCAACAAACTCAACAAGAACTCGTGAGATAGGTTAGTATAAACCAATGCAAAACCTTATCATTTTCTACTGTAACAAATCACTAAAATTATTATTCAACATTTAATACTAAATTCCTCTGCATATTTAATACTTATATCCTCAAATAGAATCATTAAACAGGCAAACATATGCAAACAATGCAACCATAACAGCAATCTGTCAAAACAGTATAGTATGTAAAGAATGCAAGATTCATCATACTTCCCCAACTCCAAAAATTATGAACTAAAATTCCCACTGTAATAAATTTATCATATCTCAATATGAAAAAAGATTCAACATTATACCACTCTCTTAATTTTCTAGGTAATTTTTGCAACAGCGGTAAACTTTCTGTTTTCAAACAGCAACATGTATAGTAGCAAAATAAGCATGGCAAAGGCTATCCTTGACTTTTTTATTGAAAATAAAGATGCAAAACATTATTCTAAATAACAGAAAGCAAATACTAACAAAATAAAATGACGCTCCAAGCAAAACACATATCATGTGATGAATAAAAATATAGCTCCAAGTAAAGTTACCGATGAATGAAGAAGAAAGAGGGGATGCCATCTGGGGTATCCCCAAGCTTAGGCTCTTGGTTGTACTTTTAATATTACCTTGGGGTGCCTTGGGAATCCCCAAGCTTAGGCTCTTGCCACTCCTTATTCCATAGTCCATCGAATCTTTACCCAAAACTTGAAAACTTCACAACACAAAACTTAACAGAAAACTCGTAAGCTCCGTTAGCGAAAGAAAACAAAACGCCACTTCAAGGTACTGTAATGAACTCATTATTTATTTATATTGGTGTTAAACCTACTGTATTACAACTTCTCTATGGTTTATAAACTATTTTACTAGCCATAGATTCATCAAAATAAGCAAACAACACAATGAAAACAGAATCTGTCAAAAACAGAACAGTCTGTAGTAATCTGTAACTAACGCAAACTTCTGAACTCCAAAAATTCCAAAATAAATTGGTGGACCTGAGTAATTTGTCTAGAAATCATCTGCAAAAAGAATCAACTAAATATCACTCTCCAGTAAAAAGTTGAAGCTAATCTCGTGAGCGCTAATGTTTCTGTTTTTTACAGAATGATCATAAAGACTTCACCCAAGTCTTACCAAAGGTTCTACTTGGCACAAACACTAATTAAAACATAAAAACACATCTAAACAGAAGCTATATGGTTTATTTATTACTAAACAGAACCAAAAATCAATAAAATAAAATAAAATTGGGTTGCCTCCCAACAAGCGCTATCGTTTAACGCCCCTAGCTAGGCATGATGATTTCCATGATGCTCGCATAAAAGATAAGAATTGAAACATAACGGGAGCATCATGAAGCATATGACTAGCACATTTAAGTCTAACCCACTTCCTATGCATAGGGATTTTGTGAGCAAACAACTTATGGGAACAATGATCAACTAGCATAGGAAGGTAAAACAAGCATAGCTTCAAGATTTTAAGCACATAGAGAGGAAGCTTTATATTATTGCAATTCCTACAAGCATATATTCCTCCCTCATAATAATTTTCAGTAGCATCATGAATGAATTCAACAATATAACCAGCACCTAAAGCATTCCTTTCATGATCTACAAGCATAGAAAATTTACTACTCTCCACATAAGCAAAATTCTTCTCATTCGGAATAGTGGGAGTATCATGAGAGACTTGAACACTAAAAATTGTTTTCACATTAAAAGAGTAACGTTCAGAAAAAGGGTAATCATAATCATGACAAGATTTGTAAATATAATCATCACTACTTTTTATGGCATAAGTTTCATCACAATAATCATCATAAGAAATAATAGGAGGATATTGGGAAGTCTCTTCCCTTTCATTAGTATTCTCTTCATCTTCTATTTGCTTTCTTTTCTTTAGGTAATTGGCAATATAAGGATTTTCAATGCAATTCTCCGCACAAAACATATAAATATCCTCTAGATCAAAATCAAGAAATCTATCAAGATTAAATTTTGGAATACCCTCGGTTATACGTTTCATTTCTTCTTACCCCAAAAGAAGACTAAGCTCTTTATGATGCCCAAGGGTAATCAAGCTATCACAATTTTTGGACACGATTCGATCATAAAACAATTTGCATTGGAGATTTAAATGACCACGTTCATTGCAAAGTTCACAAGGAGCGCGAAAAATATTGAATCTTTTAGCACACTCATCAAGACTTTCTTGCAAACCTTTAGTTTTTAAATACTTATGGCTCTTGCAATATCTATTTTCTCTATTTGGTGTGTCCATGCAAATCCAATATACTCCACAAAAATCAACATGCTTATAGGAGACATTTTCATCATAACTAGTGCAGTCATCATTAGTACTATGGATATTCAAAGAGTTCATACTAACAACATTTCAATCATGCTCATCATTCAAAGATTTAGTACCAAGCATTTTAATGCATTCTTCTTCTAGCACTTGAGCACAATTTTCCTTTCCATCATACTCACGAAAGATATTAAAAAGACGAAGTGTATGAGACAAACTTAACTCCATTTTTTGGTAGTTTTCTTTTATAAACTAAACTAGTGATAAAACAAGAAACAAAAAGATTCGATTGCAAGATCTAAAGATATACCTTCAAGCACTCACCTCCCCAGCAACGGCGCCAGAAAAGAGCTTGATGTCTACTACACAACCTTCTTCTGTAGACGTTGTTGGGCCTGCAAGTGCACAAGTTTGTAGGACAGTGGCAAATTTCCCTCAAGTGGATGACCTAAGGTTTATCAATCCGTAGGAGGCGTAGGATGAAGATGGTCTCTCTCAAGCAACCCTGCAACCAAATAACAAAGAGTCTCTTGTGTCCCCAACACACCCAATACAATGGCAAATTGTATAGGTGCACTAGTTCGGCGAAGAGATGGTGATACAAGTGCAATATGGATGGTAGATATAGGTTTTTGTAATCTGAAATATAAAGACAGCAAGGTAACTAATGATAAAAGTGAGCGTAAACGGTATTGCAATGATAGGAAACAAGGCCTAGGGTTCATACTTTCACTAGTGCAAATTCTCTCAACAATGATAACATAGATAGATCATATAACAATCCCTCAACATGCAACAAAGAGTCACTCCAAATCCACTAATAGTGAAGAACAAACATAGAGATTATGGTAGGGTACGAAACCACCTCAAAGTTATTCTTTCGGATCGGTCTATTAAAGAGTTCGTACTAGAATAACACCTTAAGACACAAATCAGTCAAAACCCTAATGTCACCTAGATACTCCATTGTCACTTCAAGTATCCATGGATATGATTATACGATATGCATCACACAATCTCAGATTCATCCAACCAACACAAAGTACTTCAAAGAGTGCCCCAAAGTTTCTACCGGAGAGTCAAGAAAACGTGTGCCAACCCCTATGCATAGGTTCATGGGCGGAACCCGCAAGTTGGTCACCAAAACATACATCAAGTGGCACGTGATATCCCATTGTCACCACAGATAAACACGGCAAGACATACATCAAGTGTTCTCATAAAAGACTCAATCTGATAAGATAACTTCAAAGGGGAAACTCAATTCATCACAAGAGAGTAGAGGGGGAGAAACATCATAAGATCCAACTACAATAGCAAAGCTCGGGATACATCAACATCGTGCCATAGAGGGAACACGAGAGAGAGAGAGAGATCAAACACATAGCTACTGGTACATACCCTCAGCCCCGAGGGTGAATTACTCCCTCCTCGTCATGACGAGCGCCGGGATGATGAAGATGGCCACCGGTGATGGGTTCCCCCTCCGGCAGGGTGCCGGAACGGGCTCCCGAGAGGTTTTTGGTGGCTACAGAGGCTTGCGGCGGCAGAACTCCCGATCTATCCTGATATTCGATGGTTTTAGGGTACGTAGGGTTATATAGGCGAAAGAAGTCGATCGGGGGGTGCTCGAGGGGTCCACGAGACAGGGTGCGCGCCCTGTAGGGGGGCCTATCTCCTGGGCTCCTCGAGTATCTTCTTACTTGATCTCCAAGCCTCCAGGATGATATTCTTCCAAAAAATCACGATGCCGAAGGTTTCATTCCGTTTGGACTACGTTTGATACTCCTTTTCCTCGAAATACCGAAACAGGCAATAAAACAGCAATATGGGTTGGGCCTCCGGTTAATAGGTTAGTCCCAAAAGTAATATAAAAGTGTATAATAAAGCCCATAATCATTCAAAATAGATAATAAAATAGCATGAATGCTTCATAAATTATAGATACGTTGGAGACATATCAGCGGCCCGGACCGACATTACGCGTACGCTTACGCGAGACCGGTTCTCCCGACGTGCTTTGCACAAAGGTGGCTAGCGGGTGTCAGTTTCTCCAACTTTATTTGAACCGAGTGTGGCTACGCCCGGTCCTTGCGAAGGTTAAAACAGCACCAACTTGACAAACTATCATTGTGGTTTTGATGCGTAGGTAAGAACGGTTCTTGCTAAGCCCGTAGCAGCCACGTGAAATCTGCAAGAACAAAGTAGAGGACGTCTAACTTATTTTTGCAGGGCATGTTGTGATGTGACATGGTCAAGACGTGATGCTATATTTTATTGTATGAGATGATCATGTTTTGTAACCGAGTTATCGGCAACTGGCAGGAGCCATATGGTTGTCGCTTTATTATATGCAATGCAATCGCTCTGTAATGCTTTACTTTATCACTAAGCGGTAGCGATAGTCGTAGAAGCATAAGATTGGCGAGACGACAATGATGCTACGATGGATATCAAGGTGTCGCACCGGTGACGATGGTGATCATGGAGGTGCTTCAGAGATGGAGATCACAAGCACAAGATGATGATGCCATATCATATCACTTATATTGATTGCATGTGATGTTTATATTTTATGCATCTTATCTTACTTTGATTGACGGTATCATTATAAGATGATCTCTCATTAAATTTCAAGATAAAAAGTGTTCTTCCTGAGTATGCACCATTGCCAAAGTTCGTCGTGCCCAGACACCACATGATGATCGGGTGTGATAAGCTCTACGTCCATCTACAACGGGTGCAAGCCAGTTTTGCACACACAGAATACTCAGGTTAAACTTGACGAGCTTAGCATATGCAGATATGGCCTCGGAACACAGAGACCGAAAGGTCGAGCGTGAATCATATAGTAGATATGATCAACATAGTGATGTTCACCATTGAAAGCTACTCCATTTCACGTGATGATCGGTTATGGTTTAGTTGATTTGGATCACATGATCACTTAGAGGATTAGAGGGATGTCTATCTAAGTGGGAGTTCTTAAGTAATATGATTAATTGAACTTAAATTTATCATGAACTTAGTCCTGGTAGTATTAGCATATCTATGTTGTAGATCAATAGCTCGCGTTGTTGCTTCCCTATGTTTATTTTGATATGTTCCTAGAGAAAAACTATGTTGAAAGATGTTAGTAGCAATGATGCGGGTTGGATCCGTGATCTGAGGATTATCCTCATTGCAGCACAGAAGAATTATGTCCTTGATGCACCTCTAGGTGACAGACCTATTGCAGGAGCAAATGCAGACGTTATGAACGTTTGGCCAGCTCAGTATGATGACTACTTGATAGTTTAGTGCACCATGCTTAACGGCTTAGAATCGGGACTTCAAAGACGTTTTGAACGTCATGGAACATCTTCCAGGAGTTGAAGTTAATATTTCAACCCGAGTTGAGAGATATGAAGTCTCCAACAAGTTCAAAAGCTAAAAGATGGAGGAGAATAGCTCAAGTAGTGAGCATGTGCTCAGATTGTCTGGGTACTACAATCGCTTGAATCAAGTGGAAGTTAATCTTCCGGATAAAATAGTGATTGACAGAATTATCTAGTCACCATCACCAAGTTAGTAGAACTTCATGATGAACTATAATATGCAAGGGATGACGAAAACAATTCCCAAGCTCTTTGCGATGCTAAAATCGGCGAAGGTAGAAATCAAGAAAAACATCAAGTGTTGATGGTTGACAAGACCACTAGTTTCAAGAGAAAGGACAAAGGGAAGAAAGGGAACTTCAAGAAGAACGGCAAGCAAGTTGCTGCTCAAGTGAAGAAGGATGGCAAAGTGAACAAGCTATATTTGATATACATGTTATAGATGTGTACCTTACTAGTGTTTATAGTAGCCCCTGGGTATTTGATACTTGTTCGCTTACTAAAAATTAGTAAATCGAAACAGGAGTTACAGAATGAACAGAGACTAGTTAAGGGTGAAGTGACGATGTGTGTTGGAAGTGGTTCCAAGATTGATATGATCATCATCGCACACTCCCTATACTTTCGGGATTAGTGTTAAAACCTAAATAAGTGTTATTTGGTGTTTGCGTTGAGCATAAATATGATTTGATCATGTTTATTGCAATACGGTTATTCATTTAAGTTAGAGAACAATTGTTGTTCTATTTACATGAATAGAACCTTCTATGGTCATACACACCAACGAAAATGGTTTGTTGGATCTCGATCGTAGTGCACATATTCATAATATTCAAGCCAAAAAGATGCAAATTTAATAATGATAGTGCAACTTATTTGTGGCACTGCCATTTAGGTCATATTGGTGTAAAACGCATGAAGAAACTCCATGCCGATGGGCTTTTGGAATCACTTGATTATGAATCACTTGATGCTTGCAAACCATGCCTCTTGGGCAAGATGACTAAAGCGACGTTCTCCGAAACAATGGAGCAAGCAACAGATTTGTTGGAAATCATACATACTGATGTATGTGGTCCGATGAGTGTTGAGGCTCGCGGCGGGTATCGTTATTTTCTAACCTTCGCAGATGATTTGAGCAGATATGGGTATATCTACTTGATGAAACATAAGTCTGAAACATTTGAAAAGTTCAAAGAATTACAGAGTGAAGTGGAAAATCATCGTGACAAGAAAATAAGGTTTCTACGATCTGATCACAGAGACAAATATTTAAGTTACGAGTTTGGTCTTCAATTAAAACAATGTGGAATAGTTTCACAAATTCGTGCCACCTGGAACACTACAGCATAATGGTGTGTCCGAACATCATAACCGTACTTTATTGGATATAGTGCAATCTATGATGTTTCTTACCGATTTACCACTATAGTTTTGGGGTTATGCATTAGAGACAGCCGCATTCACGTAAAAGAAGGGCACCATCTAAATTCGTTTGAGACGACACCGTATGAACTGTGGTTTGGCAAGAAACCAAAGTTGTCATTTCTTAAAGTTTGGGGTTGCGATGCTTATAAGAAAAAGTTTCATCCTGATAAGCTCAAACCCAAATCGGAGAAATGTATCTTCATAGGATACCCAAAGGAGACTGTTGGGTACACCTTCTATCACAGATCCGAAGGCAAGACATTCGTTGCTAAGAATGGATCCTTTCTAGAGAAGGAGTTTCTCTCGAAAGAAGTGAGTGGGAGTAAAGTAGAACTTGATGAGGTAACTATACATGCTCCCTTATTGAAAAGTAGTTCATCACAGAAACCGGTTTCTGTGACACCTACACCAATTAGTGAGGAAGTTAATGATGATGATCATGGAACTTCAGATCAAGTTGTTACTGAACCTCGTAGATCAACCAGAGTAAGATCTGCACCAGAGTGGTACGGTAATCCTATTCTGGAGGTCATGTTACTTGACCATGACGAACCTACGAACTATGAGGAAGCGATGATGAGCCCAGATTCCGCAAAATGGCTTGAGGCCATGAAATCTGAGATAAGATCCATGTATGAGAACAAAGTGTGGACTTTGGTTGACTTGCCCGATGATCGGCAAGCCATTGAGAATAAATGGATCTTCAAGAAGAAGACTGACGCTGACGGTAATGTTACTGTCTACAAAGCTCGACTTGTTGCAAAAGGTTTTCGACAAGTTCAAGGGATTGACTACGATAAGACCTTCTCACCCGTAGCGATGCTTAAGTCTGTCTGAATCATGTTAACAATTGCTGCATTTTATGAAATCTGGCAAATGGATAAACAAAACTGCATTCCTTAATGGATTTATTAAAGAAGAGTTGTATATGATGCAACCAGAAGGTTTTGTCAATCCTAAAGGTGCTAACAAAATATGCAAGCTCCAACGATCCATCTATGGACTGGTGCAAGCATCTCAGAGTTGGAATATACGCTTTGATAAGTTGATCAAAGGATATAGTTTTATACAGACTTGCGGTGAAGCCTGTATTTACAAGAAAGTGAGTGGGAGCACTACAACATTTCTGATAAGTATATGTGTATGACATATTGTTGATCGGAAATAATGTAGAATTATTCTATAAAGCATAAAGGAGTGTTTGAAAGGAGTTTTTCAAAGAAAGACCACGCAGAAGCTGCTTACATATTGAGCATCAAGATCTATAGAGATAGATCAAGACGCTTGATAAGTTTTTTTAATGAGTACATACCTTGACAAGAGTTTGAAGTAGTTCAAAATGGAACAGTCAAAGAAAGAGTTCTTGCCTGTGTTACAAGGTGTGAAATTGAGTAAGACTCAAAGCCCGACCAGGGCAGAAAATAGAAAGAGAATGAATGTCATTCCCTATGCCTTGGCCATAGGTTCTATAAAGTATGTCATGCTGTGTACCAAAACTATTGTATACCCTACACTATGTTTAGCAAGGGAGTACAATAGTGATCTAGGAGTAGATCACTGGACAATGGTCAAAATTATCCTTAAGTGGAATAAGGATATGTTTCTCGATTATGCGGGTGACAAAAGGTTCATCGTAAAGAGTTACGTCGATGCAAGTTTTGACACTGATCCAGATGACTCTAAGTCTCAATCTGGATACATATTGAAAGTGGGAGCAATTAGCTAGAGTGGCTCCGTGCAGAGCATTGTTGACATAGAAATTTGCAAAATACATACAGATCTGAATGTGGCAGACCCGTTGACTAAATTTCTCTCACAAGCAAAACATGATCACACCTTACTCTTTGGGTGTTAATCACATAGCGATGTGAACTATATTATTGACTCTAGTAAACCCTTTGGGTGTTGGTCACATGACGATGTGAACTATGGGTGTTAATCACATGGTGATGTGAACTATTGATGTTAAATCACATGGCGATGTGATCTAGATTATTGACTCTAGTGCAAGTGGGAGACTGAAGGAAATGAGGCAATAATAAAGTTATTATTTATTTCCTTATATCATGATAAATGTTTATTATTCATGGTAGAATTGTATTAACCGGAAACATAATACATGTGTGAATACATAGATAAACAAAGTGTCACTAGTATGCCTCTACTTGACTAGCTCGTTAATCAAAGATGGTTATGTTTCCTAGCCATAGACATGAGTTGTCATTTGATTAACGGGATCACATCATTAGAAGAATGATGTGATTGACTTGACCCATTCCGTTAGCTTAGCACTCGATCGTTTAGTATTCTGCTACTGCTTTCTTCATGACTTATACATGTTCCTATGACTATGAGATTATGCAACTCCCGTTTACCGGAGGAACACTTTGTGTGCTACCAAACGTCACAATGTAACTGGGTGATTATAAAGGTGCTCTATAGGTGTCTCCGAAGGTACTTGTTGGGTTGGCGTATTTCGAGATTAGGATTTGTCACTCCGATTGTCGGAGAGGTATCTCTGGGCCCTCTCGGTAATGCACATCACTTAAGCCTTGCAAGCATTGCAACTAATGAGTTAGTTGCGAGATGATGTATTACAGAATGAGTAAAGAGACTTGCCGGTAACGAGATTGAACTAGATATTGAGATACCGACGATCGAATCTCGGGCAAGTAACATACCGATGACAAAGGGAACAACGTATGTTGTTATGCGGTCTGACCGATAAAGATCTTCGTAGAATATGTAGGAGCCAATATGGGCATCCAGGTCCCGCTATTCGTTATTGACAAGAGAGGTGTCTCAGTCATGTCTATGTAGTTCTCGAACCCGTAGGGTCCGCACGCTTAACGTTCGTTGACGATATAGTACTATGAGTTATGTATGTTGGTGACCGACTGTTGTTCGGAGTTTTGGATGAGATAACGGATATGACGAGGAACTCCGGAATGGTCCGGAAGTAAAGATTGATATGTGGATAGTAGTGTTTGATCTCCGGAAAGGTTCCGGAATCCATCGGAAGGGGTTCCGGATGTTTCCCGAAATGTTTGGGCACGAGAACACTTTAACTGGGCCAAAGGGGAAAGCCCACGAGGTTTTTGGAAAGCGCAAAAGGAAGTTTTGCGGAGTCCAGGGGCAGATGCCGGGGTCCCTGGTGTCTGGGTCCAAACGCCGGGAACCCTGGCGTCTGGCCCTAGAGTCCGAGAAGGACTCTTGCCTTTCGGGTGAAACCGAATTTGTGGAGGCTTTTACTCCAAGTTTCGACCCCAAGGCTCAACATATAAATAGAGGGGTAGGGCTAGCACCCAAGACACATCAAGAAACTCCAAGCCGTGTGCCGGCAACCCCGTCTCCTCTAGTTTATCCTCCGTCATAGTTTTCGTAGTGCTTAGGCGAAGCCCTACGAAGATTGTTCTTCACCAACACCGTCACCACGCCGTCGTGCTGCCGGAACTCATCTACTACTTCGCCCCTCTTGCTGGATCAAGAAGGCGAGGACGTCACCGAGCCGAACGTGTGCAGAACTCGGAGGTGCCGTGCTTTCGGTACTTGGATTGGTCGGATCATGAAGACGTACGACTACATCAACCGCGTTGATATAACGCTTCAGCTTTCGGTCTACGAGGGTACGTGGACAACACTCTCCCCTCTCGTTGCTATGCATCACCATGATCTTGCGTGTGCATAGGAAAATTATTGAAATTACACGTTCCCCAACAAATTCTGCCTCTATAAATTCTCTAAAATTGGGACACCAATAGAGAGCCACCCAAAACACTTTTACTGCCGCCGTAAGCTTCTGTTCCCGCGAGATCCCATCTGGAGGCCTTTCTCGGTACTCTGTCGGAGGGGGAATCGATCACGGAGGGCTTCTACATCAACCTTGTTGTCCCTCCGATGATGTGTGAGTGACCTACGGGTCCATAGATAGTAGATAGATGGCTTCTTCTCTCTCTTTGATCTTCGATACAATGTTCTCCTGAATGTTCTTGGAGATCTATTCGATATAATCTTTTTGCGGTGTGTATGTTGGGATCTGATGAATTGTGGGTTTATGATCAGATTATCCATGAATATTATTTGAGTCTTCTCTGAACTCTTTTATGAATGATTGTTATAGATTTGTATTTCTCTCCGATCTATCCGTTTGGTTTGGCCAACTAGATTGATTTATCTTGCAATGGGAGGGGTGCTTTGTGATGGGTTTTATCTTGCGGTGCTCAATCCCAGTGATAGAAGGGGACATGACACGTATTTGTATCGTTTCCATTAAGAATAAAATGATGGGGTTTATTCATATTGATTGGATTTACTTTGTCTACATCATGTCATCTTGCTAAGGGTGTTACTCTGTTCTTTAGGAACTTAATACTCTAGATGCATGCTGGATAGCAGTCGATGTGTGGAGTAATAGTAGTAGCTGCGGGCAGGAGTCAGTCTACTTGTGTCGGACGTGATGCCTTGCTACGTCTTGAGCTTGCGTTGGTTTTCCCCGAAGAGGAGAGGATGATGCAACAGAGTAGCGTAAGTATTTCCCTCAGTTTTTGAGAACCAAGGTATCAATCCAGTAGGAGGCCACACGCAAGTCCCTCGTACCTACACAAAACAAATAGCTCCTCGCAACCAACGCGAATAGGGGTTGTCAATCCCTTCACGGTCACTTACTAGAGTGAGATCTAATAGAGATGATAGATAATATTTTTGGTATTTTTGGTATAAGGATGCAAAGTAAAATAAAAAGGCAAAGTAAAAAAGCAAAGCAATAATAAAGCGTAGGAAGATTAATATGATGAAAATAGACCCGGGGGCCATAGATTTCACTAGTGGCTTCTCTCAAGATCATAGGTATTTTACAGTGGGTGAACGAACTACTGTTGAGCAATTGACAGAATTGAGCATAGTTATGAGAATATCTAGGTATGATCATGTATATAGGCATCACGTCTGAGACAAGTAGACTGACTCCTGCCTGCATCTACTACTATTACTCCACTCATCGACCACTATCCAGCATGCATCTAGAGTATTAATTTAATGAAAACAGAGTAACACCTTAAGCAAGATGACATGATGTAGAGGAATAAATTCATGCAATATGATAAATACCCCATCTTGTTATCCTCGATGGCAACAATACAATCGTGCCTTGCAACCCTTTTCATCCTTTCGGGTAAGGACACCGCAAGATTGAACCCAAAGCTAAGCACTTCTCCCAAAGAACTACCAATCTAGTTGGCCAAACCAAACGGATAATTTGAAGAGACTTGCAAAGATAACTCAATCATACATAAAAGAATTCAGAGAAGATTCAAATATTGCTCATAGATAATCTTGATCATAAACCCACAATTCATCGATCTCAACAAACACACCGCAAAAAGAAGATTACATCGAATAGATCTCCATGAGAGAGGGGAGAACATTGTATTGAGATCCAAAAAGAGAGAAGAAGCCATCTAGCTACTAACTATGGACCCAAAGGTCTAAGGTAAACTACTCACACTTCATCGGAGAGGCTATGATGATGATGTAGAAGCCCTCCGTGGTGGAATCCTTCCGTGAGCTCTAACAGGCCCCAAGATGGGATCTCGTGGATCTGAAAGTTGCGGCGGTGGAATTAGGTTTTGGCTCCATATCTGATCTGTTGAAGTGCGTGAGGTATATATAGGAGGAAGGAGTACATCGGTGGAGCTTCGGGGGGCCCACGAGGCAGGGGGCGCGCCCTCCACCCTCGTGGCTTTCTTGACGGAGGGTCCAAGTCTCCTGGATCTTATCTGATGAGAAAATCACGTTCCCGAAGATTTCATTCTGTTTGGACTCCGTTTGATATTCCATTTCTTCGAAACACTGAAATAGGCAAAAAAACAGCAATTCTGGGTTGGGCCTCCGGTTAATAGGTTAGTCCCAAAAGTAATATAAAAGTGGAAAATAAAGCCGAATATAGTCCAAAACAATAGATAATATAGCATGGAGCAATCAAAAATTATAGATACGTAGGAGACGTATCAGGCATCACAAAGCTTAATTCCTGCTCGTCCTCGAGTAGGTAAATGATAAAAAGAGAATTTTTGATGCGGAGTGCTACTTGGCATAATTTCAATGTAACTCTTCTTAATTGTGGTATGAATATTCAGATCCGAAAGATTCAAGACAAAAGTTCATATTGACATAAAAATAATAATACTTCAAGCATACTAACTAAGCAATTATGTCTTCTCAAAATAACATGGCCAAAGAAGTTCATCCCTACAAAATCATATAGTTTAGTCATGCTCCATTTTCGTCATACAAGAATGCTCTCATCATGCACAACCCCGATGACAAGCCAAGCTATTGTTTCATACTTTAGTAATCTCAAACCTATAAACTTTCACGCAATATATGAGCGTGAGCCATGGACATAGCACTATGGGTGGAATAGAATAATAATGGGGGTTATGTGGAGAAGACAAAAAAGGAGAAGGTCTCACATCAACGAGGCTAATCAACGGGCTATGGAGATGCCCATTAATTGATGTTAATGCAAGGAGTAGGGATTGCCATGCAACGGATGCACTAGAGCTATAAATGTATGAAAGCTCAACAAAATAAACTAAGTGGGTGTGCATCCAACTTGCTTGCTCACGAAGACCTAGGGCATATGAGGAAGCCCATCGTTCGAATATACAAGCCAAGTTCTATGATGAAAAATTCCCACTAGTATATGAAAGTGACAACATATGAAACTCTATATGAAAAACATGGTGCTACTTTGAAGCACAATATATGAGACTCGCTATATGAAGAACATGGTGCTACTTTGAAGCACAAGTGTGGAAAAAGAGATAGTAACATTGCCCCTTTTTATTTCTTCTTTTTTTTGGGCCTTCTTTTTTTTTTACTTTGGCATTTCTCTTTTTTTTGGGACAATGCTCTAGAAAATGATGATCATCACACTTCTATTTATTTACAACTCAATGATTACAACTCGATACTAGAACAAAGTATGACTCTATATGAATGCCTCCGTGATGTACAGGATATGCAATGAATCAAGAGTGACATGTATGAAAGAATTATGAACGGTGGCTTTGCCACAAATACTATGTCAACTACATGATCATGCTAAGCAATATGACAATGATGAATGTGTCATGAAGAACGGTATGGTGGAAAGTTGCATGGCAATATATCTCGGAATGGCTATGGAAATGCCATAATAGGTAGGTATGGTGGCTGTTTTGAGGAAGATATAAGGAGGTTTATGTGTGAAAGAGCATATCATATCACGGGGTTTGGATGCACCGGCGAAGTTTGCACCAACTCCCAATGTGAGAAAGGGCAATGCACGATACCGAAGAGGCTAGCAATGATGGAAGGGTAAGAGTGCGTATAATCCATGGACTCAACATTAGTCATAAAGAACTCACATACTTATTGCAAAAATCTACAAGCCATCAAGAACCAAAGCACTACACGCATGCTCCTAGGGGGATAGATTGGTAGGAAAAGACCATCGCTCGTCCCCAACCGCCACTCATAAGGAGGACAATCAAATAACACCTCATGTTTCAAATTTGTTACATAACGTTTACCATACGTGCATGCTACGGGACTTGCAAACTTCAACACAAGCATTTCTCAAATTCACAACTACTCAACTAGCACGACTTTGATATTATCACCTCCATATCTCAAAACAATTATCAAGCATCAAACTTTTCTTAGTATTCAACGCACTCAAAAGAAAGTTTTACAAATCTTGAATACCAAGCATATTATTATTAAGCAAATTACCATGCTATTTAAGACTCTCAAAATAATCTAAGTGAAGCATGAGAGATCAATAGTTTCTTTAAAACAAATCCACCACCGTTCTCTAAAAGATATAAGTGAAGTACTAGAGCAAAACTATAAAGCTCAAAATATATAAGTGAAGCACATAGAGCAAAACTATCAAGCTCAAAAGATATAAGTGAAGCACATAGAGTATTCTAACAAATTCCAATTCATGTATGGCTCTCTCAAAAGGTGTGTATAGAAAGGATGATGTGGTAAACTAACAAGCAAAGACGCAAATAATACAAGACACTCCAAGCAAAACACATATCGTGTGGTGAATAAAAATATAGCTCCAAGTAAAGTTACCGATGGAAGTGGACGAAAGAGGGGATGCCTTCCGGGGCATCCCCAACCTTTGACTTTTTGGTGTCCTTGGGTTATCTTGGGGGTGCCATGGTCATACCCAAGCTTAGGCTCTTGCCACTCCTTGTTCCATAATCCATCAAAAAAAATCACCCAAAACTTGAAAACTTCACAACACAAAACTCAACAGAAATCTCGTGAGCTCCGTTAGCGAAAGAAAACAAAAGAACACTTCAAGGTACTGTAATAAACTCATTCTATATTTTTTTTTGGTGTTAAACCTACTGTATTCCAACTTCTCTATGGATTATAAACTATTTTACTAGCCATAGATTCATCAAAATAAGCAAACAACACAGGAAAAACAGAATCTGTCAAAAACAGAATAGTCTGTAGTAATCTGTAACTAACGCAAACTTATGAAACTCCAAAACTTCAGCAAAAATAGGAAGACCTAGGCAATTTGTTTATTGATCATCAGCAATTGGAATCACTATTTTATCACGTTCTGGTGATTTTTAACAATTGTTTTAGTGAACCGAAAGTTTCTGGAAATTACAGCAAGATCAAATAACTATTATCCAGGAAGATCCTATAGATTTAACTTGGCACAAACACTAATTAAAACATAAAACCACATCTAAACAGAAGGTAGATGGATTATTTATTCCTAAACAGAAACAAAAACAAAAAACTAATAATAAAATTGGGTTGCCTCCCAGCAAGCGCTATCGTTTAACGCCCCTAGCTAGGCATAAAAGCAAGGATAGATCTAGCGAGTGCCATCTTTGGCACTATGAGAGGAGGATCTCCTCTCTATAGCTTTCATTCTTGTATTTAAGGTAAGCACATGGCCATTAATGGAAGAAGTAAGATTAAGCATATTACGAAAGTTTGCCTCCAAACTAGACTTCATCTCTTTAATAATTTCGTTTTGATAGAAGCATAAGAGAGTGGTAGACTCAACCTTATCATCCATGGGGTGCCCGAATATAGTTTTTATTTTTTTCATAGGTATCTATAGCATCCCCTTCAAGAAAACCTTCATAAAAAATAGAGTCTAGAACTTGTTTGAAAGAAGCGGGCAATCCAATATAGAAACTTTTTAGGTAAACCTCAATTTGATATTGTGGTACATAGCTAGCCCGAATTCTCAATAACCTATCCCAAGCATCTTTTAAAGACTCATCAAGTAAATAACGAAAAATTCCAGAGTCATCTTCATCAAAATTATTTAAGCTCTCATTGGTAACCCCGGTGGTCTTTCCGTAGCATCATTATTTATGAGCTTAGAGAGGATCGAAGGGTTATCCAAGGTACTATAACCCTGGAAAGGACCCTTAGTTCTTTTTGATTCGGCCATGGCAAGAACTAATCCAACACACAAGCAAACAGGAAAAAGGCAAGCAAAAAAGAGAGGAGGAGATTGGGAAAGAGAGGGAGAATAAAATGGCAAGGGTGAAGTGGGGGAGAGGAAAACGAGAGGAAAATGGCAAATAATGTAATGCGAGAGATAAGGGATTGTGATGGGTACTTGGTATGTTGACTTTTGTGTAGACTCCCCGGCAACGGCGCCAGAAATCCTTCTTGCTACGTCTTGAGCTTGCGTTGGTTTTCCCCGAAGAGGAGAGGATGATGCAGCAGAGTAGCGTAAGTATTTCCCTCAGTTTTTGAGAACCAAGGTATCAATCCAGTAGGAGGCCACGCGCAAGTCCCTCGTACCTACACAAAACAAATAGCTCCTCGCAACCAACGCGAATAGGGGTTGTCAATCCCTTCACGGTCACTTACGAGAGTGAGATCTAATAGAGATGATAGATAATATTTTTGGTATTTTTGGTATAAAGATGCAAAGTAAAATAAAAACACAAAGTAAAAAAGAAAAGCAATAATAAAGCGTAGGAAGATTAATATGATGAAAATAGACCTGGGGGCCATAGATTTCACTAGTGGCTTCTCTCAAGAGCATAGGTATTTTACGGTGGGTGAACGAATTACTGTTGAGCAATTGACTGAATTGAGCATAGTTATGAGAATATCTAGGTATGATCATGTATATAGGCATCACGTCCGAGACAAGTAGACCGACTCCTGCCTGCATCTACTACTATTACTCCACTCATGGACCGCTATCCAGCATGCATCTAGAGTATTAAGTTAATGAAAACAGAGTAACGCCTTAGGCAAGATGACATGATGTAGAGGAATAAATTCATGCAATATGATAAATACCACATCTTGTTATCCTTGATGACAACAATACAATACGTGCCTTGCAACCCTTTCTGTCACTGGGTAAGGACACTACAAGATTGAACCCAAAGCTAAGCACTTCTCCCATTGCAAGAACTACCAATCTAGTTGGCCAAACCAAACGGATAATTCGAAGAGACTTGCAAAGATAACTCAATCATACATAAAAGAATTCAGAGAAGATTCAAATATTGCTCATAGATAATCTTGATCATAAACCCACGATTCATCGATCTCAACAAACACACCGCAAAAAGAAGATTACATCGAATAGATCTCCACAAGAGAGGGGGAGAACATTGTATTGAGATCCAAAAAGAGAGAAGAAGCCATCTAGCTACTAACTATGGACCCGAAGGTCTGAGGTAAATGTGACGCCCGGGTAATTAAGCTACAGTAATCTCCACTAATGATGCCACGTCACCTCGGTTACTGTGGATAAACTCGCGTTAGTTCGGAACCTAGTTCGAATTTCAAATTCAAAATCGAGCAAACAATAAAAGTTTTCAAATATTAAGATTTAAATGTTCGGAGTGAACCAAATAATACATAGGTAATTATGGTGGAGAAAACAAACTTTGATAAAATGTATAAAGGCCCTAAAACAATTAAAACAATAGTGAAAACAATTGTTTAAATACCTTTTGTAATTAATAAAATGTCAAACTAATTTATTTGAGGATTAGACTTTTTGTGACTATGGACTAAGTTGAAATACTAAATTAGATGATAAGTGTGTATTTTAATAAAACTAAAATAAATTGAAAGTTAAAAGAAAACAGGAAATAAATAAAAGGAAAAGGAAAACAAGAAGAAGAAGAAAAAGAGAGAGACCCCTCTCATTGGGCCACGGCCCAAGAGCCATCAGGCCGCCAGTGGCCCACCCGCACCCCACCCTCCTCCATATCCCCACCGGGAAACCCTAATCCCCACCCCGATCCCCTCTCTCTCGCTCGATCCCTCTCACTCCTCTCGCCCTGGATCGAGGCGGCGCCTCCCCATCGCCGCACGATCCCCCCATTCCTCCGCCACCACGCCAGCGCGCCTCTCCGTGGCCGCCTCGCCGTCCCGTCCGGATCGGGCAGAGGGCCCCGACCCCAGCGACGCCGCCCGCCGCAGAGTCCCCGCTGGCCGGTGCGCCCGCCAGATCTGCCCTGCACGTCCCGCCGCCCCACCGCCGTTCTCCTCGCCCTCCTCCCAAGCCTCGTCTCGCGACGCCTCGGATGCCGCCTCCCGTTCGGTCTCGTCGCTCGTCCTCATCCCTCCTCACGAAGCCATCGACTTCATGGAGCCCTCACCGTCTCCGCCGGCGCCGTCGTCCCCGACTCCTCCTCGACCCCCCGTTGCCACGACCCTGCACCCGCCGTGAGCACCGCCCGTCTTCCCTCCCCCTCTCTCGCTGCGCTTGCAAAGACTTTCGGCGCGCCCTCGGCCACGGCCACCACGGCCGTGCACCCCCACGCACGGGCCCTGCCCCGGCCCTCCCCTACTTGTTCGCCCGACCGAGCTCCGGTGCCCACCTCTCAGCCCCCCCTCGACCGATGCGGTGGCCGCCGCCCCTTCCTGCGCCCGTCGCCGGCATCCCCCCCCCCACCTTCCTCTGCTGTAGTCCGGCACTCGGCCGACCTCGCCGGTGCCGTTCCCGGCCAGCCTCGTCGCGGCCCCGGTCCTCGCTCGACGCCGGCGCCCTGGCGCGACCGCCCGACAGGCGCGCCGCCGCCCTGCCCCTCTTCATTAAGCCCGCTCCGGTGGCTCTTGTGCCTTGGCGTGAAACCCTCCCTTGTAAATCAGAAAGAAGAAAAGAAAAAGGGAAAGAGGAGATAAATGAAAATGAAAATGAAAATGAAATTAGTAAAAGAAATAATTAATCAATTAATTAATTAGTGAATAAATTAAGTTAATTAATTTGGTTTAACTAAATTAATTAGAATTAGTTAACCTAATCAAGTAATTAAGCTAATTAACCTGTTTAGTTAAACTCACACAATGACAAATGGGACCCACCTGTCAGGTTGACCAGGTCAACGGTCAACGTTGACTGCTGACGTCATGCTGACATCAGCGGACACTATTCTGGATAATGTTGACTTAATTAATAATTAATAAATTAGAAAATGATTTAAAACTTTAAAAATTAATATAAAATAATCCGTAACTCGGATGAAAATACTTTCTACATGAAAGTTACTCGAGCGACACGAGACGATTCCGGATACGCGATCCGTTCGTCCGCCACACCCCCTAACCTATCGAACTCGCAACTTTCCCCTCCGCCCTCCGCCTGAAAACGCTAAACACCGGGATATTTTCCGGATGTTTTCCCCTTCACCGGTATCACCTATCCCTGCGTTAGATCACCTCTAGCACCGCATTTGTCATGTTATGCTTTGATTGCTCTGTTATTTAATATGTTCCTCCGTTACTTTTTTCCGGTAGACCCCGAGGTCACGGCCGGTACTTCCCCATCGTGATCGACTATGGTGTTGACCCTCTCTCTTGCCGAGCAACTAGGCAAGCCCCCTTGATCACCGGATATCGCCTACTCTTCTCTATACCGCTTGCACTAGAGTAGTGTAGCATATTCTTGCTTTCAGATACTTCTATCTTGCTGCATAGCATGTCCTTGTTACTCTTGTTGTTACCTTACCTGCAATCCTATATGCTTAGTATAGGATGCTAGTACTTTCATATGTGGCCCTACATTCTTGTCCGTCTGCCGTGCTATACTATCGGGCCGTGATCACTCGGGAGGTGATCACGGGTATATACTATATACTTATACATGATACATGTGGAGACTAAAGTCGGGTCGGCTTGTGGAGCACTGCAGTGATTCACGGTTGGGGCTGAAAGGACCTTTGTCCCGACGGCCCTCTGGATGGATCTTTGTGGCGGAGCGGCAGGCAGGTTGAGACCGCCTAGAGAGAGGTGGGCTGGCCTGTTCGGGCGTTCGCGGATACTTAACACGCTTAATGAGGTCTTGGTATTTGATCTGAGTTGGCTCTGAGCTTATACGCACTAACCATCTACGCGGGAGTAGTTATGGGTATCCCAGCGTCGTGGTATCACCGAAGCACTTCAGACGTCGTGACGGAGCGGCAGCGCCGGATTGACTGGAACGCTGTTAGGCTAGGTCTGCTTCGTCACAGACATAACGTCTTGTGTGTGCTTCGAGGCGATGGGCCCGGACCCTGCGCGCTTAGGTGTAGACCGGCGTGTTGGCCTCTCTGTTGTGCCTAGGTGGGGCTGCGGCGTGTTGATCTTCAGCGGCGGGCATGACCCAGAAAGTGTGTCCGCAAAATGGGATCAAGTGTCTTTGGGTAAGATGGTGCACCCTGCAGGAAGTTAATCTATTCGGATAGCCGTGATCTTGATAACAGGACGACTTGGAGTTGTACCTTGAGCTTATGACAACTAGAACCGGATACTTGATAAAACACACCCTTTCAAGTGCGGATACAACCGGTGGTCGCTCTCTCGTGGATATGAGGAGGGATCGCGGGTAGGATTATTGCTATGTGATGTTACTTGGAGGACTTCAGATTGTCCCCTCCTACCTGTTGCAAGACAGGTGTCCAGAAGCGTAGTCTTCGTTAAGACTAGCTATCCCCCTCTTATTCTGGCATTCTGCAGTTCAGTCCACTGATATGGCCCTTTACACATATATCCATGCATATGTAGTGTAGCTCCTTGCTTGCGAGTACTTTGGATGAGCACTCACGGTTGCCTTGTTCCCCCATTTCCCCCTACCTCTACTCGATTGCTGCAACCAGATTATGGAGCCCAGGAGCCAGACGCCACCGTCGATGACGACTACTACTCTGGAGGTGCCTACTACTACGTGCAGCCCCGGCGGCGACCAGGAGTAGCTAGGAGGATCCTGTGCGGGAGGCCTGTTCCTCTTCGATCTGTATCCCAGTTTGTGCTAGCCTTCTTAAGGCAAACTTGTTTAACTTATGTCCGTACTCAGATATTGTTGCTTCCGCTGACTTCGTCTATGATCGAGCACTTGTATTCGAGCCCTCGAGGCCCCTGGCTTGTATTATGATGCTTGTATGACTTATTTTATTTGTAGAGTTGTGTTGTGATATCTTCCGTGAGTCCACGATCTTGATCGTATACATTTGCGTGCATGATTAGTGTACGATTAAATCGGGGCGTCTGAAGTTGGTATCGAGCCGATCGCTGTAGGAATCCCCTTCCACACTCCTTGGCAAGTCGAGTCTAGACATTGCAAAACTTTTACTAACTTGGCTGTGTGCCTTACGGGCCCACGCCGCCATCGGGTGGTACTAGGATCTTTTACTCCTCGACCTTTACTCGGGACTCGAACTCTCTTCTATTCGGGTTAAATGAATTTGCTAAAACAAAACTAACTTTAGGTTCTCGCAAGTACTTTCTCCGGAGAGCCCTCACTTCAGATGATAAATCGCTAATCGGAAGATTCGAAGATACTCTCGATGTTCTCTCGAGACTTTGTGCTCATCACTTTTGCTATTCCCGACCACCGATAAATCCGTATGGATAACTACTTACACTTTCCATTCATACGATCATCCCCATTGATCTTGTTATTACAAGATACCCGAAGTTTCTCTATTGTTCCGAGAATACTTTGTGCCTACTGCCTAGCAGTTCTTTGCTACATGAATACCCCTTCAAATAAACCTCGCACTTGTCGAGTATCCGCTCAACCCCGCTTGTTCATGTGTTTCACAAAAGTCTTCAAAATACTATTCGATCTTCGAAAACCCTCTGGAGCCTTTGGCTCTTGAAATTCTTGCTTGCTTGCATTATGGTTAATCCCATAAGTCTCGTAGTCATATTGACATTCCTTGTCATTATCATTTTGAGTCTGTTGACTCAATATGTTTCTGAACACCGCAATCATCATTGATCCTTATAAATTACCTTTACGGCTGAGCTGCCATTCTTTCAACTGGAATTGGTTCTCGACCAATCCAAGTGTCGATTGATTGTACCCTAAGGCTATTCAACTTATCCATCCCTAATCGAGCATTGCTTGACCCCTTGATTTGGGAATCTTAATTCATTTGCATTTGACAATTGAGTTAGTCATTGTTTCTATAATTTGATCTCCTTGCATTCTTCTTCCTCTAGTTGATCTTGATGCTCACGTCGGATCCCTTGTGGACCACGGATCCTTTGTTGGATTTTATCGACAACGCCCTTCATATTCAATAACCTTGTGAGCCTTTCCTCCGATACATAATGCCTTTGGTAAATTGTATCCTCGCTTTCTCAACCATGCTCGCCTTGAGCTTGAGTTAATTATTTCTAAAGATTCGGTATATGATTCCAAGAAGCCCTATGGGTAGAACATATGCCTTCACTAAACCGTGTGAACCCAAAAGTTTTCACGAATCATACTCTTCGGTGCTTCGCGGATAAAATTTTCAACACCGCAACTTCATCGAACGTGAGAAGTGAATGAAGGGTTATGCATTGGAGAAGTGGGAGTCGACCTTGAACTTGTGTTCATGCCCATGGACACGATGTAGATCTTATCATTAAAGCTTCTCTTAAATTAATTATTCCTTTGGTATAAGTTCATCTTATATCGAGGGATCGGCCTTTTGCAATCGTGGTTCCGACCATGTTCTCTTTTAAATACCATTTCTCGTGCAAGTTTTAGCACTTGTCTTTCAGAGAGCAATAACCCCGTCCAACCTCTACTTTGATATGTCATCGAGTATTACCCCGGTATCTCGAGATTATCATGGAACTGCATAACCTCTTATGAGTTCTTCATCAAGTGCTACCTTCCCACTGTTTCCAATTTTTCACGGGCTCTGAGTTATTAAACACTCAAAGACACCGATAAATGAACCGAGTCCGCACTACGGTTCAACAACTCTTCAGTAAGCTTCTATAAGTACGAGTTTGTACCCGATCACGCCATTCCTAGCCTGTTTGGCTATATCGTTGTCGTGATGATTTTAACTATACTACCCATTCCTTCTTCACGGAGCACAATTTTCGACGAGGAACTAACCTTACGTCGATCCTCATCGACATATCATTTCGCCTTGAACAACAAGCTTAGTTTCGAGTTTTGTGTCGTACCCTTGGTTCTAATAACCTTTCACTTCATCATTACTTTGACTTGATATAAATCGCCGATCGATTACATCTTCATGAACTCTCGCGACAAAGGTGTCGTGATCATCAACATTCGAGCTCATCCGGGATATCAATTGAATTTATGATGAGAAAACCATCCTTGCCCTCGATGAATTGTATTATCACCGACCACTTTATTGCCTTCCCACCAACACAAGCTTGTTCATGTTTGGTGTTATACCTTGAGTTCCTTGCTACCCAGCAATTGTTCTTCTTTACCTTGGAGTATTACCATCCTTTATGTCAAGAATGTTCTGAGATTTGTTCCACCTCTTGAGGATTCTTGACATAGAAATACTTCTCACCATCACCATTCTTTCTTGGTCCCGTGTTAATTCCAACAAGTGAGCGGTGTTGTTTGGATTCTTTCCTTCTAGCAACCCTATTTTTTTGAAGTTAATGGTCGATGGTTCATTCTTAGTCTATCGATTATTGAATCACCATTCTGACATTGGTCGTGCAACCCAACCCATCGGGCGCACCTTTCAACCAATGTTTACTTGTGTATGTTTTCCTCGAGCATACTTCCTTATATCATTTGATCTGACAAATGTTATCTCCTTGTTCACTTAATTGTGGAAGTCCATCTTTTGGGGATCTCGGTGAATTGCCGTTGAGTTCACGGACACCTCCTTGTCCTCTCCTTGGGTTAATGATGGACTCTTGTTAACGGAAATCACTTCAAAGTTCATTTCCCCGGGGATCTTACAATGTCATCTCGTCAATTTGCGTTGCACCTTTTCTTCTCAGGTATCCTAAGTCTGAGGTATCCTAACACCAATCGGATCTGAATCTCGGTCGATATGATGGTTGGGACAACTTTCAAGAGTTATGATGTTGATCCTTTGATGACCCGGTAGCATGATGTCATGCCTAGCACCCCCGGTGGAGGACCTATCATTATAGATTCCTTTTCAGCAGGTTATCCATTCCTCCATGAGGGAATTGTAATCTCGATTCTACAAGTTATTCAGATGGATCCTTCGTGATTCCAAAGTCTGATCTTCACCGAAGGCCATGTCAATGCTATCTCGAAGCATGTCTCGTGATACTCTGATTTTCAACAAGAACATTGAAGCCCAATGCTAAATGTTTCTTGCTCAATTATCCAACACCGTTGTATGGGTAATGTCATGAAATTTCTCTCCCTTACCTAAAGGGTTTTCTACATTATATCCTGTCATGGATATCATGCTCGCTTATCCTTGGGAAGGATATACCCTGAAATATGTGTTTAAACACATTTTCCTTTCCATTGTTCATTTAACCTAATGATCACATTTTCCTTTCCATGGGTCTGTTTGACCCTTCTTGGGATATATATAATCTAAGCAGTGATAATCCCCTGCTTAGGTAAGCACCTCGTTGTACCACTCTGTAAGTAAGACCCTATTACTATTGTTGATGACATTCCGGTAACCACCGATGGACGAGGACCTTGCCTATTGGTCCGCCTCGTTCAACGAAAGGGAAAATGGTTCTCTTCGTCCCTCGCCCTTGGTACCTATGTTGTTGCCGACATGACCCTCAGACTCTCCTCTGACATGCCTTGCTTACATGATCGTGCAAGATGTCACCAACCTTCTACTTTTAACCACATGGTGGGCCCATAACCCATAGTTTCACAGGATCGAAACCGACTCTCCTGTACACCCCATTGTCGAAGTTATTCCTCACGCTTGACTTTGTATGTAATTCACGGGCCACTTGCTGTTGATCTATTCAGTATCGGACGCAATACTTATTCCGTTGCTCTAAACCCTTTCGCACCTGCTTGAGGCAATGAGCGATTGCCTATCCGCTTGAAACTCCTTATCATAGCGACCTGACCCAAAATCGGTCAAATCTACGTATGCATACCATCCCAAGATCATCTTTGGTACTCACAAGTACATCGATGAAATAATCAAAGTTCAATCACACCTGAATTTATTACACGATTCTCATATAGAGTCTTTATTACAATAGAATAAATTCGCCAATGGCCAACTCATGAGAAATAAACTAAATAAGCTCTTGAGCGTGAGCGAAATAGCGAGTCCATCCGACTCCAAAGGGCAATCGCCAAGCGCGGAGCGTAGCCTCACTCCTGATCGGAATAAATCTCTGCAACATAAGACGTTGTAGCCGTGTAGGTCAGCTTTTTGAATAAGCTGGCAAGTCATGAAGAGAATAACAATAATAAAGTTACTAACACTATATGCATTTTGGTGTGGGGATCTAAGTTTCATCATTTTTTAAAAGCCAATTTTCTCCTACTACAGTGGACTTGCTTGCAAATTACTACAAATTGTTGGTAGTTATTGAGATGGTTCCGCCAACCAAAGTCTCATTCCCAAATTATTAAGTCATAACCCCCTCAAATTAATTTATTAGTTTTAGTGTTGAGATTTCGAATACTTCCAAGTTCGAGAGGCTCAAATTGTCCATAACCGGGACACGGCTAATCGATTAGATCTTTTCTCTGCAGATGTTTGCGCACTTTACCCGCAAGAATCGTTCCTCCTTTTAAGTCTTCGCACTTCATGGTGTTTGAAGGCGGACGAAGTAAACAGGGTCTTAGAAGAGTTCCTCGCCCTTGCCGGTACCCATCCAATCCTACCGTTCTTCTACATCTCGTAGCACCGTCCGCCAGAGTCACAACTAGGGTTGACCAAGCGAGCCCATAATGGCTTGCGGCTGCTGAGTAAGCTTCCGGTCAATGGGATATCCATCCGTCTCTTCGTGGCTGGGTGAAGCTTTCCGCAAGATGTCATGGCACTTCTCCATGCATCCCGCCAACCACTGGGTTCTCCAGGTGCCCGTCAACAAATCCTCCACCCAGTGAGTGAATTTCGAAGTCCATCTTGAGCTTGAAGTTCATGGGGTTGTCATCATCTTTGACTCTCACATCTCCCTTATGAATCCACTCAACCAACCCCGTCTACGAGCATAGCAAAATTAAACTACTTCGTCCCGGGCCATGGTAACAAGGGGAATTGGTTCATCCTACCACATGATACTACTCAAGAACATAACTTCAAAATTTCACCTACTGCATGCATGGTGGGGAGGTATAATTCTAATGCAATAAAATCATAGGTATTGTAAAGAAACATGATCAATAACTTGCCAAGCTGACGATCTTCGTAAGCTAAGGACTCGTGGTAGCAAGCTTCGCACTCCGGAAATTCTACCGAGGCAAACAATAACCATAATAAGCATACAAACATATGGTCACTTACATAACAACATAGTAACATAACACACCAAACAAACGAATCAAAACCCAAAGGAAAACTCGAAGAAATCCAACTCAATGTTTTCCTACTTCAAGCAACAACTAAAATAGTTTTACATAACAAAAATTTTCTTAACAGAACCTAAACATGGGTTTATGCTACCTAACAGAAAAGAATTCATCAAGCAACTAGGAGCAAAAAGAATCACCTTAAAATCTATTATAAAACTCCTACTAGGCCTAAAGCAAATTCTAGTAGGAAAAATAAAATAAAAGTTTTATTTATTATAAATAAAAGTTCATGCTCTAAAGTTACAGAAACTAATCAAGAATAAACTATCACATAATAGAAATAAAATTATTTGCTAATTAAAACGATAGGAAAACAGTAGCTAGTTAATTAATTAAGAATAACATGATTCTGATTAAAACTATTTTTTATTAATCCTAAAATGCCCAAATAAATTCCTACGGTTAGCAATGTCAAAACAAAGTTGTGACAAAATAATCATTAAAAATAATATTCCTAACTCATTTTATAGCAGATTTACTATTCTGTCTAAATTTAAAATAAAGCAATTTTAAATAATTTTAACATGACTAATTATATTTTCTACTGAAACTATAAGAAATTTGCAAACCAACAAAAAAAGAATCACTTAAAAATATTAAGTAGATTAAAAGATATGAATTTTTCAAATCTGAAACTATTCTGTTAAAACAGAAAACGAAAATAAAGAAAAACGGGCTAATGGGCCTATATAACGCTTCGGGTAATATAATTAAACTACGCATGTGGTTTTAAACCGAGTTGGCCGGTTCAACTAAACCCTAACTAAAACAAAATAAACCGGACCGGTTTATTTGAAATAACCTACCCCTTCGGGGGATCTAATCTACGCCGTCCGTTTAGATCTAACGGTGGGGAGGTGCTCCGGCGACTTACCGCGGCTCGACGGCGACGGCGGCTCGGGCGGCGATGGTTCTGGCGACTCCGGTGGTCGGGGGCGTCGGTGGGGACCTCCGGCGGGTGCGGCGTGGCGAGGGGAGTCCGGGGGTGGGGTCGATGGAGCTCGGGGGTGGCCGGGGTGGTCGGGTGCGGTGTTAATGGCGGCGGCGGCTCGATTGTTCGGCGGCGCGAGAGGGAGAGGTCAGGAGGCGAGGGAAAACAGTGTCGGGGGTATATAGGCGGGCGGCCTCGACTTGGACGAGAACCAACGCGGGGATCTCGGGGATCCGGATCTCTCGGATCTCCGTGGCGGCGGCGCGATTTGCGTGGGCGAGGAAGAGGAGGGGCGGGGTCCACTGTCGGTGAGAGGGGGGCGGCGGCGCGTCGGTTGGCGATCGGAGCAGTTGGGCGAGGGGCTCGGTCGGCCGTCGTGGGCTCATGTTGGTGGGCCTCGGCCGTTGGTGGTGGGGCCGCTGGGTGTTAGTTGGGCGGTTGGCTGGCCGGCGCCTGTGTTTTTTTTTTTCTCTTTCCATATTTTTTGAAATAAAAGATTGAAAATATATATAATATATAAATATTTTATATAGGACATATATATATCAAAATGATGGGGAATATTCCTATCATTTGAACATTTTCGAGGCAAAATCCAAACTTTATAAAAATTCATTTTTCAAAATTTCCAAATAACATTCAAATTTGAATTCAAACTTTTTGGCAATGTTTTTCCTCTGATATTTTTGGAGTGTCATGTTTACTCCTCTCATACTTTTTCTCAAGTATTTATCAGGCATAATTTTGAAATAATTTCCATTGCCAAAATTTGAATTCAAATCCCAACAACTTCAAAACTTCTGAAACTTCAAATGCCACCCAAATTCAAACAGAATGCATAGATGCTTAGCTATAATTGTAAAACATTCCAAATAGGAAATTTGGGATGTTACAAACCTACCCACCTTAAGATGAATCTCGCCCTCGAGATTCGGGTTGGCTAGAAAATAGGTGTGGGTGGTCTCGAAGAAGGTCTTCTTCTCGCTCCCAGGTGGCTTCTTCCTCGGAGTGATGACTCCACAGCACCTTGCAAAACTTGATGATCTTGCTGCGGGTGACTCTGTTCGCAGTCTCGAGAATTTGGACGGGTTTCTCCTTATAAGTCAGATCCTTTGTCGAGCTGTATGGCCTCTAGGGGCACTATGTCTCTCAACGGAATATCGGCCATGTCGGCATGACACTTCTTGGTGAGAAACATGGAAGACATCATGAACTCCGGACAATCCTTCCGCAATTCCAACTTGTAAGCAACTTCTCCACGACGTTCGAGGATTTTGTAGGGCCAATGAATCCGGTGCTAACTTTCCTTTGACACCGAACCTCTTGATTCCACGAAGTGGGGACACACGAAGATATGCTCGGTCCCCGCTCGTAAGTTACTTCCTTGCGTTCTTGTCGGCATAACTCTTACATCTCATTGTGCTATCTTGAGTCTATCCCGAATCAGTTTGACTTTCTCTTGGAATCTCGATAAGGTCGGAACGAAAAGTGTTCGATCTCAACACCATCCCACAGCAATGGTGTTCGCACCTCCTTCAGTATAGAGCTTGAAGGGCCATCTTGATCTGGTGCGATACTGTTGTTGTATGAGAACTCTGCGTATGGCAAATTATCATCCCAGCTAGACCCATAGTCTAGCACACAAGCTCTCAACATGTCCTCCGTAATCTGGTTGACTCTCTCGGTCTGTCCATCTGTCTGCGGATGAAAAGCTGTCTTGAACTCCAGCCTCGTACCCAAAGTTTCATGCAAGCGATTCCAAAACTTTGAGGTAAATTGTGTTCCTCTATCGACACGATACTCCTCGGAACTCCATGCGAGACATCGATCCTGGTCATGTATATCTTGGCCAACTTAGCACTAGTATAGGTAGTCTTCACGGAATGAAGTGAGCTACCTTGGTCAAACGATCAACCACTACCCGGATGGAATCATAACTGAGCAGGTCTGGGTAATCCTGTGATAAAATCCATTCCAAGTTTTTCCCATTTCCAATCGGGAATCGGCAAAGGTTGAAGTAACCCTGCTGGCTTCGATGTTCTGCCTTTACTCGTTGGCAAACATCGCATCTTTGCTACGTACTCGGCAATATCCTTCTTCATACCTGTCCACGAAACTTTCCTTCAAATCCGGTACATCTTGGTGTTACAGGGGTGAATCGATCTGGTGAATCATGAGCCTCTGAAGAATCAGCTTCCTGAGTTCGGGATCATTGGGCACATAAATCGACCCTCGAACCATATAGCTCCGTGCTCATCCTTACGAAATCCTTTGGCTTTTCCTTCATTCATCTTTTTCTTTATCTCATCAATTTCCTTGTCCGACTTGGGCTTCATGAATCCTTCGGCCAAAGTGGACTGAACTTCGAGTTGCAACATATCCTCTCGGAACTATCTCCGATCGGAGATCTACGAGGTCATTGACTAACTCGGGTAATCCTCCTGCTATAAGAGTATTCACATAACTCTTACGGCTCAAAGCATCTGCTACAACATTAGCTTTCCCTGGGTGATAATGCAATCTCATGTCATAGTCCTTGATTAACTCTAGCCATCTCCTCTGGCTTGAGGTTCAACTCTTTCTGCGTGAAAATATACTTCAAGCTCTTGTGATCTGTGTAAACATCGCAATGGTTTCGATGAGGAAATGTCTCCAGTCTTGAGTGCATGCACTCGGCTGCTAACTCCAAATCATGTGTGGCATAATTCATCTCGTGAGGTCGTAGCTATCCGGAGGCATAAGCTACAACTTTACCTTCTGCATTAGTACTCCTCCGAGTCCTTGACGAGAAGCGTCACAATAAACCTGGTATTCCTTGTGTATGTCCGCAAAATCAGCTTTGGGGCTGTAACCAAGCGTTTCTTCAATTCCTGAAAACTGGCCTCACAATCCTCGGTCCAAATGTACTTGGCTTCCTTCTTCAACAGCTCGGTCATGGGCTTGGCAATCTTCGAAGTTCTCAATGAACCTCCGATAATATCCTGCGAGTCCAGAAAACTGCGGATCTCCTTGGTGAGGTGGGCGGCGCCAATCGGTGACTGATTCAACCTTGGCGGGATCAACTGCTATTCCTTCTCCTGAAATAACATGTCGAGGAATCCGACTTCTTTCAGCCAAAATTCACATTTGCTGAACTTGGCATACTGGCGATGTTCTCGAAGTTTCTCGAACTAGGCGCAAATGTTCCTTATGCTCTTCCTCGCTCTTGGAGAAAATCAGTATATCATCGATGAACACCACGACAAACTTGTCCGGATATTCCATAAATACCTTGTTCGTCAAATTCATGAAGTATGCAGGAGCATTAGTCAATCAAATGACATGACGGTATACTCATATAAACCATACAGTGGTGAATGCTGTTTTGGGTATATCCTTTTCACGAATCTTCAATTGATGATACCCCGATCGAAGATCGATCTTGGAGAATACCTTGGCTCCAACTAGCTGATCAAGCAGATCATTTATCATCGGCAGAGGTACTTGTTCTTGATGGTCACCGTTCACGCATACGATAATCCACAACCATCCTCAAGGTTCCATCCTTCTTCTCTACCAAAAAACTGGGCTCCCCAAGGTGATGAGCTTGGCGAATGTATCCTTTCTCCAATAACTCATTAATTTGATCCTTGATCTCTTTCAATTTATTCGGTGGCATCCGATAGGGTCTCTTGGATATTGGGGCTGTTAGGGCAATAACTCGATCAGAAATTCAATGTCTCGTCGGTGGCATTCTGGTAATTCCTCAGGAAACACATCGGAAAATCTTGCACTCTGGCACTTCCTCTGAACAACTCCGTGAAATTCACTGATTCTTCATCCGCTACGCCCGGATACATACTTGATCCTCTTACGCTTCTGGGGTGGTGAGCAGAATAGACTTCTTGAGCACGATCTATGTTCCTTCAAACCGTCAACCAATCCATGCCTAGGATTACATCCAAGGTGCGGGTTTCCAACACTATGAGGTCTGCGGAAATTTATGGTTCCCGATGTTGAGGTTGCATGACAGCCTAAGCCTGCCATCATTTCTCCTCTGTGGAACTTACGCGAATGGGGCTTTTAAGGGTTTTAGTGGGCAACTCGTACTTTTCCACAACTACCCTTGATATGAATGAATCGTTGCACGAGAATCAAAGAGTACCAATCTGAGCGTGAATTCAATAAAACTTACCAACCACGATTATACGGCTGATCATAGGCGTCCTCCACGTCAATGTGGTTCACTGAGCACGAGGAAAAGGGTTGGGCTTCTTATTTGAGCTTCCATTGCCGTTTCCATTCCTCTGCTTGGC
The DNA here is from genome assembly GCA_021605205.1 of Aegilops longissima. Taxonomy (NCBI): domain Eukaryota; kingdom Viridiplantae; phylum Streptophyta; class Magnoliopsida; order Poales; family Poaceae; genus Aegilops; species Aegilops longissima. The sequence continues at coordinate 98,692,359 of CM038676.1, read as the reverse complement.
CTCCGGGCAGTCGGTGGCGTAGTGCCCTGTTTTACGGCACTTGAAGCGGTGATGTGACTCAGATCCTTGGTCGGGCGGGACGATGCTGGTTACCATTACCGTTTCCATTGCCATTGCCATTGCCTGACTTGTTGTCCTGGTTGCGGTTGTTCCCATTTCCTCCATGGTTATGTCCTCCATGGTTGTGATGGGTATGCCCTCCTGAGTATGGGGCATAACGGGGCTTCTGCTGAGCTCCAGAGTTGTACTTCCCTTGGCTGTACTTCCGCTTGCGGCTATCAATCTGCTGCTGCTTGCCTTCAAGTATGGTGGCCTTGTCTACCAGCTCCTGGTAGTTGGTGAAGGTAGCCACCATAAGCTGCATACCCAGCTCGTCATTGAGTCCCTCAAGAAACTTCTCCTGCTTTGCGGCATCTGTGGCCACATCATCCGGGGCATAGCGAGCTAACTTGCTGAACTCATCCACGTCTTGTCCCCGATGCGGTTCCCTGGCGTAAGTTGCGGAACTCACGCTTCTTGAGACTCATGGCTCCGGTGAAACATGGCGGTGCGGAAAGCTTCTTTGGAACTGATCCCGTGATGGTGCCGATGGGATAAGTGGCGGTGTAGTTCTCCCACCAAGAAGTTGCAGGTCCATCAAGTTGATGTGCGGCAAAGCGCACCTTCTCGCATCGGTGCATCCAACGGTGACTAACTCCTTCCGACCTTGCGGAGCCAATCATCGGCCACAATCGGCTCGGTCTTTGCTAGAGAACACCGGCGGATTCAGCCTTAGAAATCGAGTCAAGTTGTCAGCAGGGGTGGTGGCGGTGGATTGTTGTTGTTGTTGTTACAGTTACGGATGAGCATCGCATGAGGGCATTACTCGCTGCTTTGGATCGGTGGGTGAGCTCCGCGGAAAGTTGAGACCGGGTCACGTCTCGGAGGCATCTGGTGTTTTGGAGTGGATGAGAAAATTAGAATAGAACAATGGTCTAATGAGAAATAACACTACCCATATGAATGCACAATCATAATCACACCAATCATTTATTCATTCCACTCAAACATGGTTCAAACTCGATTACAAAATATCTCACGACTAATCGAAAATAACGGCCTAACTGATCGATGGAAAAAGTAAAATAACATGGTGGTCGACTAAAAGTCTTCATCAATAATCCTTGCGTCCTCGGTGGGATGTCCTCCGGTGTGGCGTCCTCATTCTGGCGCCTCCTCTTGCGGCTTCCTCGGTGGAGCTCCTTCATAATCCTGATCATTGCTCACGAGAGGTCCGTCATCTCCACTCGGAAAAAGGTCCTCTCCCAAGTCCATCTTTTCCTCTAATCGGCAACCTTCATCTTGGTCGTCGACTCTCTCCATGAAGTCCGCGATTTCTTCCTCATGGTCAAGGAAGTCTGCGTGTGCCTTCTCCTCCAGTTCAGTTCACGGAACAACAGCCTCTGTGTACCTTGAGTTCTGGCGAGTGCGGATCTCCCGTTTCACGAGGAGGCACTCAAGTCTTGGACATACGAGAGAATGGAGTCGTCCTCTGATGCGGATGATATCTCCATTCCTTGTTCTGCGAGAAACCATGGCGAGTCGATGGATCGAGCTCGGCCTGTACTCTTCTCGGAGATGTCCAAGTGCACGATATATCGCCATGTCTCTTCCGAGGATCCAGTTGAAGTCGGTAAACTCAAAGTCAATAGGCTCTGTATGTCCTCCGAAGGTTCTCCCTGGAATGTGCACCTCGATCTGTGGCGGGTATCATCGGAAGTGCATTGGTAGGCTTCCGGTGATCGAGGGCAGAGCAATCTTCAGCTTCTTCACGATCTGGACCAGCTTCCTGCCGAAGGGCATCGTCTCATCTGGCTGGCAAAACTCCGGTAACAAAACTGGGGTGAACTCGGCGGCCATCTAGAATGTTGAAAATCGGAGAGAAGTCGAGAAATGAGCAGGGAGAATTACGGAATGATAAGGATATAAAATACATAGTCTCTTCCTATGGCTTTCCGATCCTAGGGGTTCGTCCTACGGTCGCGTGTGCTCGATACCATCTCTCAGAGCGACTGACCCAAAATCGGTCAAATCTCTCGTCTGTACCATCCCAAGATCATCTTTGGTACTCACGATTACATCGATGAAATAATCAAAGTTCAATCACACCTGAATTTATTACGATTCTCATATAGAGTCTTTATTACAATAGAATAAATTCGGCCAAAGGCCAACTCATGAGAAATAAACTAAATAAGCTGCGGAGCGTAGGCGAAATAGCGAGTCCATCCGACTCAAAGGGCAATCGCCAAGCGTGGGCGTAGCCTCACTCTGATCGGAATAAATCTACGCAACATAAGGCGTTGCAGCCGTGTAGGTCAGCTTTTGAATAAGTGGCAAGTCATGAAGAGAATAACAATAATAAAGTTACTAACACTATATGCATTTTGGCTGTGGGGCTCTAAGTTTCATCATTTTGCGAAAAGCCAATTTTCTCCTACTACAGTGGACTTGCTTGCAAATTACTACAAATTGTTGGTAGTTATTGAGATGGTTCCGCCAACCAAAGTCTCATTCCCAAATTATTAAGTCATAACCCCCTCAAATTAATTTATTAGTTTTAGTGTTGAGATTTCCAAATACTTCCAAGTTCCAGAGGCTCAAATTGTCCATAACCGGGGACACGGCTAATCAATTAGATCTTTTCTCTGCAGAGGTTTGCGCACTTTACCCGCAAGAATCGTTCCCTCCTTTTAAGTCTTAGCACTTCATGGTGTTTGAAGGCGGGACGAGCAACAGGGTCTTCAGAAGAGTTCCTCGCCCCGCGGTACCCATCAATCCTACCGTTCTTCTACATCTCGTAGCACCGTCGGCCGAGTCACAACTAGGGTTGACCAAGCGAGCCCATAATGGCTTGCGGCTGCTGAGTAAGCTTCGGTCAATGGGATATCCATCCGTCTCTTCGTGGCTGGGTGAAGCTTTCCGCAAGATGTCATGGCACTTCTCCATGCATCCCGGCCAACCACTGGGTTCTCCAGGGTGCCCGTCAACCGTCCTCCACCCAGTAGTGAATTTTGAAGTCCATCTTGAGCTTGAAGTTCATGGGGTTGTCATCATCTTTGACTCTCACATCTCCCTTATGAATCCACTCAACCAACCCCGTCTACGAGCATAGCAAAATTAAACTACTTCGTCCCGGGCCATGGTAACAAGGGAATTGGTTCATCCTACCACATGATACTACTCAAGAACATAACTTCAAAATTTCACCTCTGCATGCATGGTGGGAGGTATAATTCTAATGCAATAAAATCATAGGTATTGTAAAGAAACATGATCAATGACTTGCCAAGCGGCGATCTTCGTAAGCTAGGGACTCGTGGTAGCAAGCTTAGCACTCCGGAAATTCTACCGAGGCAAACAATAACCATAATAAGCATACAAACATATGGTCACTTACATAACAACATAGTAACATAACACACCAAACAAGCGAATCAAAACCCAAAGGAAAACTGAAGAAATCCAACTCAATGTTTTCCTACTTCAAGCAACAACTAAAATAGTTTTACATAACAAAAATTTTCTTAACATAACCTAAACATGGGTTTATGCTACCTAACAGAAAAGAATTCATCAAGCAACTAGGAGCAAAAAGAATCACCTTAAAATCTATTATAAAACTCCTACTAGGCCTAAAGCAAATTCTAGTAGGAAAAATAAAATAAAAGTTTTATTTATTATAAATAAAAGTTCATGCTCTAAAGTTACAGAAACTAATCAAGAATAAACTATCACATAATAGAAATAAAATTATTTGCTAATTAAAACAATAGGAAAATAGTAGCTAGTTAATTAATTAAGAATAACATGATTCTGATTAAAACTATTTTTTATTAATCCTAAAATGCCCAAATAAATTCCTACGGTTAGGCAATGTCAAAACAAAGTTGTGACAAAATAATCATTAAAAATAATATTCCTAACTCATTTTATAGCAGATTTACTATTCTGTCTAAATTTAAAATAAAGCAATTTTAAATAATTTTAACATGACTAATTATATTTTCTACTGAAACTATAAGAAATTTGCAAACCAACAAAAAAAGAATCACTTAAAAATATTAAGTAGATTAAAAGATATGAATTTTTCAAATCTGAAACTATTCTGTTAAAACAGAAAACGTAAATAAAGAAAAACGGGCTAATGGGCCTATATAACGCTTCGGCGTAATATAATTAAACTACGCACGTGGTTTTAAACCGAGTCGGCCGGTTCAACTAAACCCTAACTAAAACAAAATAAACCGGACCGGTTTATTTGAAATAACCTACCCCTTTGGGGGATCTAATCTACGCCGTCCGTTTAGATCTAACGGTGGGGAGGTGCTCCGGCGACTTACCGCGGCTCGACGGCGACGGCGGCTCGGGCGGCGATGGTTCCGGCGACTCCGGTGGTCGGGGGCGTCGGTGGGGACCTCGGCCGGTGTGCGTGGTGGGGAGTCCGGGGTGGGGTCGATGGAGCTCGGGGGTGGCCGGGGTGGTCGGGTGCGGTGTTAATGGCGGCGGCGGCTCGGTTGCTCAGCGAGTGTCTTGTGGCGAAAGAGAGGTCGCGGCGGCGAGGAAAAACAGTGTCGGGGTATATATAGGCGGGCGGCCTCGACTTGGGCGGGAACGCGGCGAGGGATCTCGGGGATCTCGGATCTCGCGGGATCTCCGAGCGCGTGGCGATTCGTGGTGAGGGAAGAGGAGGGGGGGTCCACTGTCGGTGAGAGGGGGGCGCGGCGCGTCGGTTGGCGATCTGGGCAGTTGAGGCGAGGGCTCGGTCGGCCGTCGTGGGCTCATGTTGGTGGGCCTCGGCCGTTGGCTGGCTGGGCCGCCTGGGTGTTGGCTGGGCCGGTTGGCCTGGCCGGCGCCCAGGGGTTTTTTTTTTCTCTTTTCCATATTTTTTTTGAAATAAAAAGATTGAAAATATATATAATATATAAATATTTTATATAGGACATATATATATCAAAATGATCAGGGAATATTCCTATCATTTGAACATTTTCGAGGCAAAATCCAAACTTTATAAAAATTCATTTTCAAAATTTCCAAATAACATTCAAATTTGAATTCAAACTTTTGGCAATGTTTTTCCTCTGATATTTTGGAGTGTCATGTTTACTCCTCTCATACTTTTCTCAAGTATTTATCAGGCATAATTTTGAAATAATTTCCATTGCCAAAATTTGAATTCAAATCCCAACAACTTCAAAACTTCTGAAACTTCAAATGCCACCCAAATTCAAACAGAATGCATAGATGCTTAGCTATAATTGTAAAACATTCCAAATAGGAAATTTGGGATGTTACATTATCGCACTGTCTTACTTTGCTCTCGATGTGTGTCATTTGTTCAACTCGAGAGATACTCATAAGTTCATTCTTGGGATACCCCGGATGATTTTCCTTATAACATCCTTTCATTGTAGAGCTACCCTTACCTATTCGTAGAAATGCGATGGAGTTCACGAAGAAATGGTGACAAGTTTATCATGATGCATCGGAATAAAGGATTGAAGACATCAACGAAAGGAACTAACTTCTTGAGAAGATCCGTTAGAATATCGTAACGAACTTTCCCTTACTCCCTCTTAAATCTCGGGACGAGATTTCTTGTAATGGAGGAGAATTGTGGCCTTGGGTAATTAAGCTACAGTAATCCCCACTAATGATGCCACGTCACCTCGATTCTTTGTGGATAAACTTCGCGTTAGTTGAACCTAGTTCAATTTCAAATTCAAAATCGAGCAAACAATAAAAGTTTTCAAATATTAAGATTTAAATGTTAGGAGTGAACCAAATAATACATAGGTAATTATGGTGGAGAAACCAAACTTTGATAAAATGTATAAAGGCCTAAAACAATTAAAACAATAGTGAAAACAATTGTTTAAATACCTTTGTAATTAATAAAATGTCAAACTAATTTATTTGAGGATTAGACTTTTTGTGACTATGGAATAAGTTGAAATACTAAATTAGATCCTAAGTGTGTATTTTAATAAAACTAAAATAAATTGAAAGTTAAAAGAAAACAGGAAATAAATAAAAGGAAAAGGAAAACAAGAAGAAGAAGAAAAGAGAGAGACCCCCATTTGGGCCACGGCCCAGCAGGCCATCGAACCGCCAAAGCCGCCCAGCCGCACCCACCCCTCCTCCATATCCCCACGGGAAACCTAATCCCCCCCGATCCCCTCTCTCTCGCTCGATCCCTCTCACTCCCTCTCGCCTGGATCGAGGCGGCGCCCTCCCCATCGCCCACGATCCACCCCCCCACCCATTCCTCCGCCACCACGCCTTGTGCCACCTCTCCGTGGCCGCCTCGCCGTCCCGTCCGGATCGAGGCGGAGGCCCGACCCCCCAGCCGCGCCGCCCGCCAGAGCCCGCCCGGCAGGTGCGCCCGCCGCATCTGCCCGGCACGTCCCGCCCCCCGCCGTTCTCCTCGCCCTCCTCCCAAGCCTCGTCGACGCGACGCCTCGGATGCCGCCTCCCCGTTTCGGTCTCCGTCGCTCGTCCTCATCCCCTCCTCACCGAAAGCCATCGACGCTCGCCGGAGCCACTCGCCGTCTCCGCCGGCGCCGTCGTCCCCGACTCCTCCTCGACCCCCCGTTGCCACGACCCTGCACCCGCCGTGAGCACCGCCCGTCTCCCCCCTCTCTGCTGCGCCGCTGCGGCCTCGGCGCGCCCTCGGCATAGCCACCACGGCCGTGCACCCCACGCCACGGGCCCTGCCCTGCCCTCCCTACTTGTTCGCCCGACCGAGCTCCGGTGCCCACCTCTCAGCCCCCCCCTCGACCGATGTGGTGGCCGCCGCCCCTTCCTGCGCCCGTCGCCGGCATCCCCCACCTTCATCTGCTGTGAGTCCGGCACTCGGCCGACCTCGCCGGTGCCGTTCGGCCAGACCTCGTCGCGGCCCCGGTCCTCGCTTCGGCCTTGGCGCTGGCCGCGCGCGACCAAGACTGCAGGCGCCCCCCTTGCCCCTCGCCGTTAAGCCCGCTCTAGTGGCTCTTGTGCCACTGGCAGCAGGGGCCCTCCCCCTTGTAAATCAGAAAGAAGAAAAGAAAAAGGGAAAGAGGAGATAAATGAAAATGAAAATGAAAATGAAATTAGTAAAAGAAATAATTAATCAATTAATTAATTAGTGAATTAATTAAGTTAATTAATTGGGTTTAACTAAATTAATTAGAATTAGTTAACCTAATCAAGTAATTAAGCTAATTAACTTTGTTTAGTTAAACTCGAGACAATGACAAATGGGACCCACTGTCGGGTTGACCAGGTCAGCGGTCAGCGTTGACTGCGGCGTCATCTTGGCGTCGGCGAACACTATTCGGATAATGTTGACTTAATTAATAATTAATAAATTAGAAAATGATTTAAAACTTTAAAAATTAATATAAAATAATCCGTAACTCGGATGAAAATACTTTCTACATGAAAGTTACTCGAGCGACGAGGCGATTCGGATCACGATCCGTTCGTCCGCCACACCCACCTAACCTATCGAACTCGCAACTTTCCCCTCGGCCCTCTCGCGAAAACGCGAAACACCGGGGATATTTTCCCGGATGTTTTCCCCCTTCACCGGTATCACCTATCCCTGCGTTAGATCACCTCTAGCACCGCATTTGTCATGTTATGATTTGATTGCTCTGTTATTTATTATGTTCCCCCTCCGTTACTTTTTCCGGTAGACCCCGAGGCCGCTGCCGGTACCCCCCCTGTGATCGACTACGGTGTCGACGACCCCTCTCTCTTGCCAGAGCAACCAGGCAAGCCCCCTTGATCACCAGATATCGCCTACTCTTCTCTATACTGCTTGCATTAGAGTAGTGTAGCATGTTCTCGCTGCGAGATACTCCTATCTGCTGCATAGTCATCCTTGTTACTCTTGTTGTTACCTTACGCAATCCTATATGCTTAGTATAGGATGCTAGTACTTTCATCTGTGGCCCTACATTCTTGTCAAATGCGCCGTGCTATACTATCGGGCCGTGATCACTCGGGAGGTGATCACGGGTATATCTATATACTTATACATGATACATGTGGAGACTAAAGTCGGGTCGGCTTGTGGAGCACCATGAGTGATTCACGGATTGGGGCTGAAAGGACCTTTGTCCCGACGGCCCTCTGGATGGATCTTTGTGGTGGAGCGGCAGGGCAGGTTGAGACCGCCTAGGAGAGAGGTGGGCCTGGCCTGTTCGGCGTTCAGCGGATACTTAACACACTTAACGAGGTCTTGGTATTTGATCTGAGTTGGCTCTGAGCTTATACGCACTAACCATCTCGCGGGAGAAGTTATGGGTATCCGGTGTCGTGGTATCACCAAGCACTTGAGACGTCGGCGACGACGGCGGCGCGCGGATTGGACTGGAGCGCTGTTAGGCTGGTCTCGATTCGGCAGCACATACGCGTCTTGAGTGTGCTTTCGGCGATGGGCCCGGACCCTGCGCTTGGGTTTAGACCGGCGTGTTGGCCTCTCTGTTGTGCCTAGGTGGGGCTGCGGCGTGTTGATCTTCAGCGGCGGGCATGACCCAGAAAGTGTGTCCGGCCAAATGGGATCAAGCGTCTTTGGGTAAGATGGTGCACCCTGCAGGAAGTTAATCTATTCGGATAGCCGTGATCTTACAGAACAGGGCGGCTCGGAGTTGTACCTTGAGCTTATGACAACTAGAACCGGATACTTGATAAAACACACCCTTTCAAGTGCGAGATACAACGGTGGTCGCTCTCTCGGGGATATGAGGAGGGATGCGGGTAGGATTATTGCTATGTGATGTTACTTGGAGGACTCAGTTGTCCCTCCTACCTGTTGCAAGACAGTGTCCGAGCGTAGTCTTCGTTAAGACTAGCTATCCCCTCTTATTACGGCATTCTGCATTCAGTCCACCGATATGTCCCTTTACACATATATCCATGCATATGTAGTGTAGCTCCTTGCTTGCAGTACTTTGGATGAGTACTCACGGTTGCCTTGTTCCCCATTTCCCCTACCTCTACTCGATTGCTGCAGCAGACTATGGAGCCGGGGCAGACGCCACCGTCGATGGCGACTACTACTGGAGGTGCCTACTACTACGTGCAGCCCGGCGGCGACGACCAGGAGTAGCTAGGAGGATCGAGCGGGAGGCTGTTCCTCTTCGTCTGTATCCCATTTGTGCTAGCCTTCTTAAGGCAAACTTGTTTAACTTATGTCGTACTCAGATATTGTTGCTTCCGCTGACTCATCTATGATCGAGCACTTGTATTCGAGCCCTCGAGGCCCCTGGCTTGTATTATGATGCTTGTATGACTTATTTTATTTGTAGAGTTGTGTTGTGATATCTTCCCGTGAGTCCCTGATCTTGATCGTACACATTTGCGTGCATGATTAGTGTGCGATTAAATAGGGGGCGTCTGATAAACTACTCAAACTTCATCGAGAGGCTATGATGATGATGTAGAAGCCCTCCGTGGCGGAATCCCTTCGGTAGACTCGGAACAGCCCCAAGATGGGATCCGTGGATCTGAGAAAGTTGCGGCGGTGGAATTAGGTTTTGGCTCCGTGTCGATCTGTTGAAGTGCGTGAGGTATATATAGGAGGAAGGATGCGTCGGTGGAGCTTGGGGCCCACAAGGCGGGGCGGCATACTGGGGCGCCCTCCACCTCGTGGCCGCCTTGTGGCTTTCTTGACGGAGGTCCAAGTCTCTGGATCTTATCGATGAGAAAATCACGTTCCCAAAGATTTCACTCCGTATGGACTCCGTTTGATATTCCGTTTCTTCGAAACACTGAAATAGGCAAAAAACAACAATTCTGGGCTGGGCCTCCGGTTAATAGGTTAGTCCCAAAAGTAATATAAAAGTGGAAAATAAAGCCCAATATAGTCCAAAACAATAGATAATATAGCATGGAGCAATCAAAAATTATAGATACGTTGGAGATGTATCATGCCTATATACATGATCATTGCCTTGGATATCATCATGATTATTCACTTTTCTATTAATTTCCTTGGATATCGCCATGATTATTCGCTTTTTTATCAATTGCCCAGCAGTAATTTGTTTATGTAGCGACCCGACCTCAGACGGTCAAGCCTCTGTGTTGCTGTGCCATCCCTGGGTCAGTATGCTGGCACACACAGTACATCAATGTATATATCAAAGTGCAATCACATGTATAAATAACGTAAAATGATATATACCTCATAATACTCAGCGGAAACAAATCAAACGGGTGTGGAGTCCCATCAACGCCATCGGCAGGTTGAGTGTAGACCGTAACCCTGTATCGTAACTCTTACTCGTCGAGGAAATATCCGCAACATGATACGTTGAAGCCGTGTAGGTCAGTACATTGAATGTACCAGCAAGATCACAACATGAATAAACAGATGGTAAAACTATACTATATGCAATTTGGCTTTGTGGCTCTGTATCTGAGTTTTGTTTGCGTAAAAGCTGATTTTATTTTCCCTACATCAAAGGAATAAATGAAGTCTGTACTATGGAGTTTTCTATCATGACATGGTTCCGCCAACCGATGTCTCATAGCCCAAAATCATCATAAGTTGCCCACAATTAAGTTATCAATCTGGTGTTGAGAGTTCCGAGATAGATCCAGGTCCAGATGCTCAAATTGTCCGTAACCGGGGACACGGCTAATCGATTAGGTTATAACCCTCTGCAGAGGTTTGTACACTTTACCCGCAAGATTCGATCCCTCTCTTTACGTTCTCGCACTTCAGAATGTTTGAGAACAAGATGACCGAAACATGGTCTTCCAAAGAGTTCCTCGACCAGCGTCGGTACTCAACCCATCCTACCGTAGTTCTACATCTGCTAGTACCGCCCCAGCCAGAGTCACAACTAAGGTCAACCAAGCGAGCCCATAATGACTTGCGGTTGCGGGTAAGCTTCGGGCATGAAGTATTCTTCCGTCTCTTTGAGTCTGGGTGAAGCTTTCCGCAAGATGTCATGGTGCTTCTCCATGCATCCCGCCAACCACTGGGTTCTCCAGGTGCCCGTCAACCGTCCTTCACCCAAGAGTGTGTATTGAAATCCTGTCTCGAGTCTTGAAGTCTTGAGGTCTTGAAGATGCAGTCCTTGCAGATTCCATCGAGGAGTTATCGTCATTGACGTAGAATCCTCCATTCTCACACCACTCCGAGCACTCATACCAAACCCGTCTACTATAGCATAGCATTAAAATAAAATATCGTCCGGGCTTGGTAACAGGGGAAGGGTTCCTACCTCATGCATACTACTCAACTACAAGGATTCAATAACACTCTTGAGGGGTGGTTGCAAAGATGTCACTAAATGCAATAAAACATAGGTATGAAAGCATGGTCAAAGTGAACTTGCTCGGTGATGTTGACGAAGAAGAATTATCGTTCTCAAGAAATAACTTGATAGGCTACTCGTCACTCTCGATGAAATCTATATAACAAACATATCATTCACATAAGCACTCACACTAACAATCAAAACAAAAGAGAGAGCGAATAAGAATCCGAAGGAACTTCAAATAAAACTAGGAGTCTTCTTCTACAACATTCACAAAAATAGTTTTGTCTAACGGAAAATAAAACACTAAAATAACAGAGAATAAAATATAAATTTAGTTAAGACAAAGAAAAAAAAATAAAGTATTTTTTCATAAAGCTATTTTGAAAGTATTTTCAATTGGGAGTTAAAACAGAGAGAAATCCATTGCAAGTTATTAGCGAACTTGAATTGATTTCACGATAACAAAATAAAAATAAATATAAAACTTGTTGAACACCTACTGTTTAACTAATAGAAACCAAACATAAACTTTCTGAAATATGAAATAAAATAATTTAAAAACAACTATAGAAAAGAAGTAGCTATAATTGAATAGAACTAAAACAGAATTTGTTTTACATGAAACAATAAGCTAAAATACTCAAACAATTTTGAAGTTTTTACCACTGGTAAATATGATCACTAGTGATCAGTAGAAAAAGAATCAAATAAAATCTATTTTTAAACTCCCGGAATAAGCAAAACAAGCTTTAATTCAAATCTGATCTAACTCAATTTTATAAATCCAAACATAGACAAATTATATATTTTGGAAACTACAAGAAAATAGTGATCTAACGCAAAAAGAATCAGCATCATTGGACTTCTAGATCAAAAGTTATAAGCTAAACAAGAACGGAACTAAATCTGTTACGGAAATAAATCTGAAAACGAAAGCGGAGTTACCTGACGTGAGGCAGAGATGGCAGGAAGGAGGCGGCGATGTGGAGGCTGCTCGGAGGGGGCGAGGTCGCCCGGCAAGGGTGGGGCTGGCGGAGGAGGGGTCGGCGCTTGGGAGGTGGCGCTGGGCGATGGGAGGTTCAGGAGAGCTCTGGTGGCGTTCTAGGCAGGAAAAGGAGGACGGTGGCGAGAAGGCTACGGGCAGGGAGGCGTGGTGATGGGAAAAATGGAGCGAGGAGAGGAGGGGTTTTATAGGCGGTCTCGGGAGGCGCTGGGATGGAAAGACGAGGGAGATCGGGAAGGTGGAGATTTCTGTCTCCATGGACATGGAAAGCTTCTGTACGTGAGAGGAAACAGAGGAAGGAGATGATCTCTTGTTGGGCTAGAATAGGAAAGTGCTTAATGGGCCAGCAGGTTTTCCTAATAAAAGCGATTCCATTCCTATTTTTAAAATTAGGAAACTAAAAGAATAAAAGGAAATCAAATCAATTCGAATAAAGAGTTTTATATACTAAAATTATCAGAAAAATAAAATGTAGATGATGAGCATTATTCCACGGCCAAAATAAAAACTTAAAAAAATGTTTTCAGAAAATCCCTAAAGGCTTTATTTCTTTTTGCAAATAATTTTAAATAAAAACTTTGGTTTTCTTGGCTCAAATATTTTCAAAATGCCCCTGATTTTGGAGGTCATTTTCCTCCGCTCTTTCTTGCTTGCAAGAATTTATTTTTCGGGTATTTCTCGGGAAGAAAATAGAGAAGCAAGTGCAAATATTTGAAAGAATTAAATTGCAAAACTCCGTTCAAATTCTTTATAGTTGAAGAAGTCATGTCATCTTCTCTCATTGATTTTAATAGGATGAATTTGAATTTACCGGAGAAGGGGAAAGTCATTTTATTCCCTCTCATTCAAAAGTTTTTGAAAAGGTTCAAATTTCACTCAAGTTTAATTCACTCAAGCAAACAAACAAACAATTCAATTAATTATATTAACATTCCAAAATTTAGAATTTTGGGATGTTACAGTTTACCCACGATGTGTTATGTTCAAGAGAGAAGCCTCTAGTGAAAACTATGGCCCCCGGGTCTATCTTTATCGTATATTAAAATCCAAAAATACCTTGCTATAATTTTATTTAATTTACTTTATTTTGTGCTTTTATTTATCTATCTATCACTATGATATTTGATCCTTGCAATTAACTGCGAAGGATTGACAACCCCTTGTTTGCGTTGGGTGCAAGTATTTGTTATTTTGTGTGTAGGTACTACTAACGAGGTGTTGCGTGGTTCTCCTACTGGATTGGTAACCTTGGTTCTTAACTGAGGGAAATACTTATCTCTACTTTACTACATAATCCTCTCCTCTTCGGGGAAATCCCAACGCAGCTCACAAGTATTACAACACACCACTTATGCCATTATCACTAGCGTCGCAATGCACTTCAAAAGTTTTATCAAAGTTTGGTAAGGCAAGTAGTGGAGCATGTGTAAACAAATTCTTAAGTTCCTCAAGTGCCATCTCTTGAGAGGGTCCCCATATGAATGGTGCATTATTCTTACTTGGTGTGTGCAATGGTGATGCAATAGTGCTAAAATCCTTAACAAATCCACGATAGAAACCGGCTAGGCCAAGGAAGCTACACACTTGTTGCAATTGGTTGGTTGTGTCCAAGTTTTAGTTGCTTCAATTTTAGACTCATCAGGTTGAATGCCCAACAAAGCAAGATTATAAACACCAAAGGTGCATTTTTTTCATGTTAGCATAAAGTCACTCGTTTCTAAGAACTTGCAAGACATCCCTAAGATGAATGACATGATCTTCAGAGATTGACTAAACACAAGTATATCATAAAAGTATACCACAACACATTATGAAAATGTATTTGCGAAGAACATAATGCATCACACGCATAAAAGTGCTAGGTGCATCGGATAAGCCCCAAGGCATGACTAACCATTCATACAAGGCAAATTTGGTTTTGAAAGTCGTTTTCCATTCATCACCCTCTTGAATATGAATTTGACAGTATCCACTTTTAAGGTCAATTTTTGATAAAATGGTGTCTCCACTAAGTTCATCTAGCATATCATCAAGGCATGGAATGGCGTGTCTATAATGAACGGTGATAGCATTTATGGGACGGTAATCGGAACACATGTGAAAAGTACCATCTTTCTTAGGCACAAGAATAACTGGAATGGCACATGGACTTAAGCTCTCGCGTACATGCCCATTTTCCATGAGATGTTGCACTTGTCGTCGGATCTCTTTGTTGGAGAACGTAGTATTTCAAAAAAAAATCCTACGATCACGCAAGATCTATTTAGGAGAAGCATAGCAACGAGCGGGGAGAGTGTGTCCACGTACCCTCGTAGACCGAAAGCGGAAACGTATAGTAACGCGGTTGATGTAGTCGAACGTCTTCACGGTCCAACCGATCAAGTACCAAACGCATGGCACCTCCGCGGTCTGCACACGTTCAGCTCATTGACGTCCTCGAACTCTTGATCCAGTTGAGTCCGAGGGAGAGTTTCGTCAGCACGATGGCGTGGTGATGGTGATGATGAAGTTACCGGCACGGGGCTTCGCCTAAGCATCACGACAATATGATCGGGGTGTAAAACTGTGGAGGGGGGCACCGCACACGGCTAAAGATCAACTTGTGTGTCTATGGGGTGCCCCCCTCCCCCGTATATAAAGGAGGGGAGGACGAGGCCGGCCGGCCGGCCCTTAGGGGCGCGCCCAAGGAGGGGAGTCCTACTAGGATTCCAAGTCCTAGTAGGATTCTACCAAGAGGGAGAGAGGGGGAAGGAACGAGAGGGAGAGAGGGAGATCCAATTCGGACTGCAATGGGGGCGGCCTGCCCTGGCTGCCCTCCTCTCTCTACACTAAGGCCCATGGTGTCCCATTAGTTCCCTCGGGGTTTCTGGTAACCCCTCCGGCACTTCGGTTTTACCCGAAACCATCTGGAACACTTTCGGTGTCCGAATAACATGGTCCAATATATGAATCTTTACCTCTCGACCATTTCGAGACTCCTCATCATGTCCGTGATCTCATCCAGGACTCTGAACAAACTTCGGTTCATCAAATCACATAACTCATAATACAAATCATCATCAAACGTTAAGCGTGCGGACCCTACGGGTTCGAGAACTATGTAGACATGACCGAGACACATCTCCGGTCAATAACCAATAGCGGAACCTAGAAGCTCATATTGGCTCCTACATATTCTATGAAGATCTTTATCAGTCAAACCGCATAACAACATAGGTTGTTCCCTTTGTCACCGGTATGTTACTTGCCTGAGTTTCGATCGTCGGTATCATCATACCTAGTTCAATCTTGTTACCGGCAAGTCTCTTTACTCGTTCCATAATGCATCATCCCACAACTAACTCATTAGTCACATTGTTTGCAAGGCTTATAGTGATGAGCATTACCGAGAGGGCCCGGAGATACCTCTCCGGTACACGGAGTGACCAATCCTAATCTCGATCTATGCCAACTCAACAAACACCATCGGAGACACTTGTAGAGCATCTCTATAATCACCCAGTTACGTTGTGACGTTTGATAGCACACAAGGTGTTCCTCCGGTATTCGGGAGTTGCATAATCTCATAGTCTGAGGAACATGTATAAGTCATGAAGAAAGAAATAGCAATAAACTAAACGATCATAGTGTTAAGCTAACGGATGGGTCCTGTCCATCACATCATTCTCTAATGATGTGATCCCGTTCATCAAAATACAACACATGTCTATGGCTAGGAAACTTAACCATCTTTGATTGACGAGCTAGTTAAGTAGAGGCATACTAGGGACACTCTGTTTGTCTATGTATTCACACATGTACTAAGTTTCTGGTTAATACAATTCTAGCATGAATAATAAACATTTATCATGATATAAGGAAATATAAATAACTACTTTATTATTGCCTCTAGGGCATATTTCCTTCAGTCTCCCACTTGTACTAGAGTCAATAATCTAGTTCACATCGTCATGTGATTTCACACGAATAGTTCACATCTTTATGTGATTAGTTCACATATCCATGTGACTAATACCCAAAGGATTTATTAGAGTCAATAATCTAGTTCACATCGCTATGTGATTAATACCAAAATAGTGATCATGTTTTGCTTGTGAGAGAAGTTTAGTCAACGGGTCTGCCACATTCAGAGCCGTATGTATTTTGTAAATTTTCTATGTCTACAATGCTCTGCACGGAGCTACTCTAGCTAATTGCTCCCACTTTCAATATGTATCTAGATCGAGACTTAGAGTCATCCAGATCGGTGTCAAAGCTTGCATCGACGTAAATCTTTACGACGAACTCTTTGTCACCTCCATAACCAAGAAACTTTTCCTTATTCCACTGAGGATAATTTTGACCGTTGTTCAGTGATCCACTCCTGGATTACTATTGTATTGTCTTGCCAAACTCATGGTGAGGTACACAATAGGTCTGATACACATCATAGCATACTTTATAGAACCTATGACCGAGGCATAGGGAATGACTTTTCATTCTCTTTCTATTTCTGTCGTGGTCGGGTTTTGAGTCTTTAATCAACTTCACACCTTGCAACACAGGCGAGAACTCCTTCTTTGACTGTCCCATTTTGAACTACTTCAAAAACTTTTCAAGGTATGTACTCATTGAAAAAATTTATCAAACGTCTTGATCTATCTCTATAGCTCTTGATGCTAAATATGTAAGCAGCTTCACCGAGGTCTTTCTTTGAAAAACTCCTTTCAAACACTCCTTTATGCTTTCCAGAAAATTCTAAATTATTTCCGATCAACAATATGTCATTCACATATACTTATCAGAAAGGATGTAGTGCTCCCACTCACTTTCTTGTAAATACAGGCTTCACCACAAGTCTGTATAAAACTATATGCTTTGATTAACTCATCAAAGCGTATATTCCAACTCCGAGATGCTTGCACCAGTCCATAGATGGACCGCTGGAGCTTGCACATTTTGTTAGCACCTTTAGGATTGACAAAACCTTCTGGTTGTATCATATACAACTCTTCTTTAATAAGTCTATTAAGGAATGCAGTTTTGACATCCATTTGTTAGATTTCATAAAATGTGGCAATTGTTAACATGATTCGGACAGACTTTAAGCATCGATACGAGTGAGAAAATCTCATCATAGTCAACACCTTGAACTTGTCAAAAACCCTTTTCGACAAGTCGAGCTTTGTAGATAGTAATACTACTATCAGCGTCCGTCTTCCTCTTGAAGATCCATTTATTCCCAATGGCTTGCCGATCATCGGGCAAGTCAACCAAAGTCCACACTTTGTTCTCATACATGGATCCCATCTCAGATTTCATGGCCTCAAACCATTTCGCGGAATCTGGGCTCATCATTGCTTCCTCATAGTTCATAGGTTCGTCATGGTCAAGTAACATGACTTCCAGAACAGGATTACTATACCACTCTGGTGCGGATCATACTCTGGTTGACCTACGAGTTTCGGTAGTAACTTGATCTGAAGTTTCATGATCATCATCATTAACTTCCTCGCTAATTGGTGTAGGCATCACTGGAACTGATTTCAGTGATGAGCTACTTTCCAATTCGGGAGAAGGTAAAATTACCTCATCAAGTTCTACTTTCCTCCCACTCACTTCTTTCGAGAGAAACTCCTTCTCTAGAAAGGATCCACTCTTAGCAACAAATATCTTGCCTTCGGATCTGTGATAGAAGGTGTACCCAACAATTTCCTTTTGGGTATCCTATGAAGACGCACTTCTCCGATTTGGGTTTGACCTTATCACGCTGAAACTTTTTCACATAAGCATCGCAGCCCCAAACTTTAAGAATCGACAACTTGGGTTTCTTGCCAAACCACAGTTCATACGGTGTCGTCTCAACGGATTAGGATGGTGCCCTATTTAACGTGAATGTAGCCGTCTCTAAAGCATAACCCCAAAACGATAGCGGTAAATCAGTAAGAGACATCATAGATCGCACCATATCTAATAAAGTGCGGTTACGATGTTCGGACACACCATTAGGTTGTGGTGTTCTGGGTGGCGTGAGTTGTGAAACTATTCCGCATTGTTTCAAATGAAGACCAAACTCGTAACTCAAATATTCACCTCCACGATCAGATCGTAGAAACTTTATTTTCTTGTTACGATGATTTTCCACTTCACTCTGAAATTCTTTGAACTTTTCAAATGTTTCAGACTTATGTTTCATCAAGTAGATATACCCATATCTGCTCAAATCATCTGTGAAGGTCAGAAAATAATGATAAGCCGCGAGCATCAACACTCATCGGACTGCATACATCAGTATGTATTATTTCCAACAAGTCTGTTGATCGCTCCATTGTTCTGGAGAACGGAGTCTTAGTCATCTTGCCCATGAGGCATGGTTCGCAAGCATCAAGTGATTCCAAAAGCCCATCAGCACGGAGTTTCTTCATGCGCTTTACACCAATATGACCTAAACGGCAATGCCACCAATAATTTGCACTATCATTATTAAACTTATATCTTTTGGCTTCAATACTATGAATATGTGTATCACTACTATCGGGATTCAACAAAAATAGACCACTCATCAAGGGTGCATGACCATAAAAGATATTACTCATATAAATAGAACACCATTATTCTATGATTTAAATGAATAACTGTCTCGCATCAAACAAGATCCAGATTTAATGTTCATGCTTAACGCTGGCACCAAATAACAATTACTCAGGTCTAAAACTAATCCCGAAGGTAAATGTAGAGGTAGCGTACCGATGGCGATCACATCGACTTTGGAACCATTTCCCACGCGCATCGTCAGCTCGTCCTTAGCCAATCTTCGCTTAATTCGTAGCCCTTGTTTCGAGTTGCAAATATGAGCAATAGAACCAGTATCAAATACTCAGGCGCTACTACGAGCATTAGTAAGGTACACATCAATAACATGTATATCAAATATACCTTTCACTTTTCCATCCTTCTTATCCGCCAAATACTTGCGGCAGTTCCGCTTCCAATGACCAGTCCCTTTGCAGTAGAAGCACTCAGTCTCAGGCTTAGGTCCAGCTTGAGCTTCTTCACTTGAGCAGCAACTTGCTTGTCGTTCTTCTTGAAGTTCCCCTTCTTCCCTTTGCCCTTTTTCTTGAAACTAGTGGTCTTGTTAACCATCAACACTTGATGCTCCTTCTTGATTACTACCTCCGCTGATTTTAGCATCGCGAAGAGCTCGGGAATCATTTTCGTCATCCCTTGCATACTATAGTTCATCACGAAGTTCCAACAACTTGGTGATAGTGAATAGAGAACTCTGTCAATCACTATCTTATCTAGAAGATTAACTCCCACTTGATTCAAGCGATTGTAGTACTCAGACATTCTGAGCACATGCTCAATGGTTGAGCTATTCTCCTCCATCTTGTAGGCAAAGTACTTGTCAGAGTTCTCATACCTCTCAATTCGAGCATGAGTCTGAAATACCAATTTGAGCTCTTGGAACATCTCATATGTTCCGTGTCGTTCAAAACGTTTTTGAAGTCCCGATTCTAAGCCGTAAAGCATGGTGCACTATACTATCAAGTAGTCATCATACCGAGCTTTCCAAACGTTCATAACGTCTGCATCTGCTCCTGCAATAGGTCCGTCACCTAGCGGTGCATCAAGGACATAATACTTCTGTGCAGCAATGAGGATAATCCTCAGATCACGGAGATAGTCTGCATCATTGCTACTAACATCTTTCAACTTATTTTTCTCTAGGAACATATCAAAATTAACCAGGAGCTACATCACAAGCTATTGATCTATAACATAGATATGCAAATACTATCAGGACTAAGTTCATGATAAATTAAAGTTCAATTAATCATATTACTAAAGAACTCCCACTTAGATAGACACCCCTCTAATCATCTAAGTGATCATGTGATCCATATCAACTAAACCATGTCCGATCATCACGTGAGATGGAGTAGTTTTCAATGGTGAACATCACTATGTTGATCATATCTACTATATGATTCACGCTCGACCTTTCAGTCTCAGTGTTCCGAGGCCATATCTGCATATGCTAGGCTCGTCAAGTTTAACCCGAGTATTCTACGTGTGGAAAATTGGCTTGCATCCGTTGTATATGAATGTAGAGCTTATCACACCCGATCATCACGTGGTGTCTCGGCACGACGAACTCTCGCAACGGTGCATACTCAGGGAGAACACATGTACCTTGAAATTTAGTGAGAGATCATCTTATAATGCTACCGCCATACTAAGCAAAATAAGATGCATAAAAGATAAACATCACATGCAATAAAATAAGTGATATGATATGGCCATCATCATCTTGTGCCTTTGATCTCCATCTCCAAAGCACCGTCATGATCACCATCCTCACTAGCTTGACACCTTGATCTCCATTTGTAACGCCCGGATAATCATGCTACAGTAATCTCACGTTGATGGTGCCACGTCACCTCTGTCACTGTAAATAATCTCGGGTTGAATCGAAACTGTTTCGAAATTCAATTCAAATTTATGATGACAATAAAAGTTTTCAAAAATTAAAACTAAAATGTTCGGGGGTTGTCAAATATTACAAAGTTAATTATGGTGGGGTGCACACATTTTTATAAAGTGTTTGAATATTTTAAAATGAATTAAAACAGAAAAGGAAAAATAAGAAAAGAATAAATAACAACAAAATAAAAGTAAACAACAAGTAGAAAACCCCCTGGGCCACTTGGCCCAAATGGTGAAGTTGCCAGCCGCCCACCTAACCCCCTCCTTCCTCTTCCTCTGTTCACCCCCACCCCGTGGACACAGAGCGCCCGTCACGGGCGCCGATGGCCACGCTGGCGGCCATCCGTGCACCCGGCGCCTACTAGGTCGACGGCAACCCTCCCAGACGCCTCAAACCCTAGAGCCCTCCTGCATTTGCCCCTCGC
The DNA here is from genome assembly GCA_021605205.1 of Aegilops longissima. NCBI lineage: Eukaryota > Viridiplantae > Streptophyta > Magnoliopsida > Poales > Poaceae > Aegilops > Aegilops longissima. Next base: position 98,671,159 of record CM038676.1, on the reverse strand, counting down.
TTTCTCCCTCGCCCTGATCCCTTCTCCCCTCACCGAACGCCATCGCCGCGTTCTCCGTCGCCCCACCGTCCTCCACACGCCCTTCCATCATGTCGAGACGCCCGCCGTCCTCCTCCCGTCGACCGGTGCCCGCCGTGGAGCCGGAAGGCACCATAGCGTCGGATCCACCTCGTCCCCTTCCGCCTCGGCTGCCGGTGGTTCCGTCGACCACGGCCTCCCTCTGCGCTCCCGCGCCACCACGGGCCTCCTTGCGCCCGCACGGTGAGCTCCTCCTCCTCCTTTCTTCTCCTTGCACCGCCGCCTCCCTAGCTCGAGCTCGCCCGAGCTCGGCATCCGCCGCCGCCGACGCCACCGTCGACACCGCCCATCCCAGCCTCGGTGAGACCTCGAATGGGTGCGCCCGACTCGCCAGAACGTGAGCGTGCTGCGCTGCTTTTGAGCGCCGTAGCCCGCCCCGATGATGCCCGGCCAACCGCCGCCACGCCACCGCCGGCCCGCCCGCCAACCCAACCCTGCCGCCACTATCACGGATGCGCCACCGTTGTAGCTCTCGAACGCGGGGTCCGGCGCCCCAAACGGCTGCCCGGAGCCGAATTCCGACGAGGCCCGAGGCCCTCCGCCGCATATTGGTGTCGCCGGCGTCGAGCCGCTGGCCACCGCCGACGTGGTCGACACTGGGCCACCCGAGTCGCTGCCGCCTGGCCCCACGGCCCCGATTGACCGGGTTGACCAGTCAATGGCCGATCGGGCAGCCCGACCACTAACGTGCGGGCCCCACCACGTAATTAGGTTAACTAAAACGGTTTTATAATTAAAGTTATTTAGTTAGCTTAACTAGACACTCACAGGTGGGCCCAGTAGTTTTACTAACTAAATTTAGATTAGTTTTAACTCTGTTTAAACCATTGTCTATGACAGTGGGTCCCCCATGTCAGTTTTGACCAGTCAACTTGACTGTTGACTGCTGACGTCATTCCCACGTCATGCTGACATCATATTCCTTTTTCTGTTAATATAAATAATTCCAGAATATTGTTTAAACTTTAAAAATTCATAGAAAATAAACCGTAACTCCGATGAAAATGTTTTCTATATGAAAGTTGCTCAGAAAAATCCGACGAACTCGGATACGCAGTCCGTTCGTCCGCCACACCCCCCTAACCTATAGAACTCGCAACTTTCCCCCTCCGGCTCCTCTGCCCGAAAACACGAAACACCGGGAATACTTTCCTGATGTTTCTTAACCGGTACCACCTCATACCACGTTAGGGCACGCCTAGCATCGTTACTTGTCATGTCATGCATCGATATGCATCTGTTTACATGGTATTCATTGTTTCTTCCCCCTCTTCTCTCCGGTAGACTACGAGACCGACGCTGCTGCTGCCCGGTTCAACTCTGATGTTGACGACCCTCTCTCTTGCCAGAGCAACCAGCAAGCCCCCCCTTGATCACCGGATATCGCCTATTCTACTCTATACCGCTTGCATTAGAGTAGTGTAGCATGTTATCGCTTTCAGATACTCCTATCTTTGCTGCATAGCTGTCCTTATTACTCAAGTTGTTACCTTACCGCAATCCTATATGCTTAGTATAGGATGCTAGTACTTTCATCTGTGGCCCTACATTCTTGTCCATCTGCCGTGCTATACTATCGGGCCGTGATCACTCGGGAGGTGATCACGGATATATACTATATACTTTATACATGATACATGTGGAGACTAAAGTCGGGTAATTTGGTGGAGCACCCATGAGTGGATCTTTGAGGCGGAGCGACAGGGCAGGTTGAGACCGCCTAGGAGAGAGGTGGGCCTGGCCCTGTTCGGCGTTCGTGGATACTTAACACGCTTAACGAGATCTTGGTATTTGATCTGAGTTGGCTACGAGCTTATACGCACTAACCAACTACGTGGGAAGGATATGGACACTCGGCGTCGTGGTATCAGCCGAAGCACTTCAGACGTTAGCGACAGAGCGGCGCGCGCCAGATTGGACTGGGACGCCACTAGGCTAGGTCTGCTTCCGGCCGCCCACGCAACATGCAGGTGTGCTCAGGGCGATGGGCCCAGACCCCTGCGCGCTTAGGTTTAGACCGGCGTGCTGGCCTCTCTGTTGTGCCTAGGTGGGGCTGCGACGTGTTGATCTTCGCGGCGGGCGTGACCCAGAAAGTGTGTCCGGCCAAATGGGATCAAATGTGTTGGGTAAGTTGGTGCACCCTGCAGGGAAGTTAATCTATTGAATAGCCGTGATCTTGATAACAGGGCGACTTGGAGTTGTACCTTGACCTGATGACAACTAGAACTGGATACTTGATAAAACACACCCTTCCAAGTGACAGATACAACCGAGGAGGGGATCGCCGGGTAGGATTATTGCTATGTGATGTTACTTGGAGGACTTCAACCTACCCTCCTCTACTGTTGCAAGACGGTGACCGAAGCGTAGTCTTCGATAAGACTAGCTATCCCCTCTTATTCGGCTTTCTGCGATTCAGTCCTTTGGTATGGCCCTTTACACATATATCCATGCATATGTAGTGTAGCTCCTTGCTTGCAGTACTTTGGATGAGTACTCACGGTTGCCTTGTTCCCCTTTTCCCCTACCTCTACTCGATTGCTGCAACAGACGATGGAGCCCAGGAGCGATGCCACCGTCGATGGCGACTACTACACCGGAGGTGCCTACTACTACGTGCAGCCCGGCGGCGACGACACTGTGAGTAGTTAGGAGGATCCGTGCGGGAGGCCTGCTCCTCTTCGATCTCAGATCCCGGTTTGTGCTAGCCTTCTTAAGGCAAACTTGTTTAACTTATGTCGTACTCAGATATTGTTGCTTCCACGACTCGTCTATGATCGAGCACTTGTATTCGAGCCCTCGAGGCCCCGGCTTGTATTATGATGCTTGTATGACTTATTTTATTTGTAGAGTTGTGTTGTGATATCTTCCCGTGAGTCCTTGATCTTGATCATACACATTTGCGTGCATGATTAGTGTACAATTGAATCGAGGGCATCACAAGTTGGTATCAGAGCCGACTGCCTGTAGGAATCCCCCTTCCACGCTCCTTGGCCGAAGTCGAGTCTAGACATTGCAAAAACTTTTACTAACTTGGCTGTGTGCCTTACGGGCCCACGTCGCCATCGGGTGGTATTAGGATCTTTTACTCCTCGACCTTTACTCTGGGACTCTGAACTCTCTTCTACTCGGGTTAAACGAATTTGCTAACTAACACTAGGATCTCGTGACCACATTCACCCCAAAGTTGGATAAAGCCATAGTTATTCCTTGGAATTGTATTTTGATCAATTTCCACACTGTCATTTGACTCTTTTGAAACATCTTTGTTTTTAGATGGAACCCACGAGGCATGTCGTGCACCACACGATGGCCATTGGTGCCTCGGGATCACCTGCGGTGCTAGCAGAGATGATGACCTATCTGGGTTATCACTGGCACCCCGAGTACACCGATTTGAGGAGTACCGGGACTTTAACCAGAGCAGATCGAGCCATCGTCCACCTCTACTCTCGGAGTATGACTCCACTATTGTGCTGCACACCGCACATGGTGTTGGGGTGACCATCGACATGGCAGTCCACGATGCTGCTTATGCTGCTCTGACACGTCTTCGTGGAGAGTATCGGGAGTTGGACACCTCCCCCTTGAGCACATTGCTATCGCGTCTGATGTTGGTGAGGAGGGTTACTACACCGCTGCCTACTCCATCGCCACCAGAGAGCCCTTCTACCATTAGAACTTTCTTACGCATGTCGATGGGCTGGATCGAGCTAACCGAGCTCTTCGCCACGAGTTGTACATCACCCGTCGGCACCTTTACCGTGCTCGACGCTATGCACCCTTTGTCCGATCCAGAGCTGCGCGTTCTGCGATCTACCCAGCCAGACCGTGATGCCCTGTGGTGTCGGTTGGCGAGGTGGGAGGCTACTCTCCCGACTTGGTCCTCTTTCGCCATTTGGTCGTCGGGTTCGCACAGAGTATCCATGCCCCTGTGTCACCGACGTGGAGGACTATCCGCTGCCGCACTACCAGCTTTCAAGCTCTGACTACCTCCGCAGACCGCGTGGACTGATGTAGGCTTGCTTGTTAGTGTTAGATGCATTCGCCGTGAGCTGCGTGCCGCCTATGATGCCTTAGTCTATGTATTGAACTCGTGTGCGAACTCTATGCATGATCCCTTTTGTAAGATATGCCGACTACTATGTAGTTCCTATCGTCTCGCTTTCATTATGCATGTTTCATCATGAATGATTCTTGTCCTTTGCATAATTTCTCAAATGCTGAACTACCCCTGTTATATATTAGCAGGATGGTTAGACTAGCTGGTCGTGGTCGTGGTGACAACTTCCCACCACCGCCTGAGTACATGGCTGGTATGATCCAACAGCTTGAGATGAATCGCCAGTTCATGGAGAACATGATGGCTCGTTTCCTCGCCCCAATATGAACCAAAGCAGCCAAACACAACAACTCGCAGGATTTCATACGCCCAACCCAAGCATGTACCGCAGCTCAACCCAGCCATTTGGATGTCGATGATCGCTCCGTGACATCACCTATGAGATGGAGTCTCTGATGTAGCCCTGCCAGCTATGTCACTTTTGCTTCCTTCTTCTGAAGGGACCCGCAGCTCAATGGTGGGACAGCCACAGCGTATTTCGCCAGCTTGGAACACTCATCACCGCCGACTTCCAAGTTGCTTTCCGTGCCGCTTCATCCTCAAGGAGTCATGGACGGAAGAAGCGTGAGTTCATAACCTCACCCAAGGCAACAAGACTGTTGAAGCTTATCACGAGAGTTCCCGGACTTGTCTCGCTATGTCAAGAGGATATTGCAACCGATGCACGCAGACAAGAGAAGTTACGTGACGGCCTTCAAACCGACATCAAGCTCGCACTTCTAGTGCACGACTTTGCTGATTTCGCCACCTTGGTGAACAAAGCTATCAATGTCGAAACTGGTTTGCAGGAATACGAGAGCTCTAACAAGCAACCGTGACACGGGCTCGTCTTGGGCCCGTCCTCGCAGGCGCAAGATATGGATTCCCAATAGCATGTACCACCGAATGCACTGCTCCAAGGCGAGCTATGTTGCACCTCGCCCCGCCTACTTCAACTAAGCAGCCAAAGCTTCCAGCTCCACCACCCCAAGCTCCTGCTCCCACTCCCAATAATGGCTTGTGCTTTGTGTGGTCAACTAGGGCACCGTGCTAGAGAATGCAATCAGAATCGAATCAATTGGCACTTCCGCAGCTGGCCGTGGAAGCAACCAGCCCCGCAACAACAATGCCAAGCCTTATGGTCGAGTTCAGGCCAACCACGCTGATCTGAACGAAGCTCAAGACCAGCTCACATCGTGATGGGTACCTCCTCGTAAATTCAGTACCAAAGCATCGTTTTATTTGACACAGGTGCATCGCATTCATTCATGTCGGAAGATTTTGCATGCTTGCACGACATTAAATGTGAAGACATGAATGCTTCACTATTAGTACACACCCAGCGGGCCAATGTCGAACCTCCATGATTTGCAACAACGCCCCGCTTGAAATCGAAGGACTGGAATTCCTTGTCTCACCCATCGTCTTTGAAGTCTTGTAGCATTGACCTCATTCTGGGAATGAATTGGTTAAAGGTGCATACTGCTTCCATAGTTTGCGCCACGAAGACCGTCCATCTGCTACACCCTTCAGATGAAATAGTCACTTACCAAGCTCATCTGGTGCAAAATGCCAAGGCAAGGCTCTATGCATTGAATGCGTTGAACGCCGCACCCCTCGAGGGCATTGAAAACATTCCTGTCGTTCGCGACTTCCAGGACGTTTTTCCTGAAGAACTTCCAGGGATTCCCCCTGCTAGGGCTGTCAAATTCGTCATCGACTTGAAACCAGGCACCACTCCTATAGCCAATGCGACCCTACAAGATGCCGCCGCATGAACTCCTTGAGCTCAAGGAGGAAATCGACAAATCTCTTCAAAGTGGTTTCATTCGCCCAAGTTGCTCTCCTTGGGGAGCACCTTCTCTCTTTGTCAAGAAGAAGGATGGGACAAACCGATTGGTCCAAGACTACCGTCCTATAAATCAAGCTACCATTCAGAATAAGTATCCTCTTCCTCGGATCAATGATCTCGTATGATCAACGGCTGGTTCATCGGTGTTCTCTAAACTCGACTTGAGGTTGGGTTACCACCAGATCCGTGTTCGTGAGGAGGATATCCCCAAGACCGCCTTTGTGACTCGTTATGGTTCATACGAGTACACCGTCATGTCCTTCGGCTTAACCAATGCTCCAGCCACCTTCTCTCTTTGATGAACTATATATTCATGGATTACCTCGACAAGTTCGTCGTGGTTTATCTGGATGATATCTGATATTTTCCAAGAATGAAGAAGAACATCTTGAACATCTTCGTCTTGTCTTTGGAAAAGCTACGAGAGCATCAACTCTATGCCAAGTTCTCCAAATGTGAATTTCGGCTTCCGAAGTAACCTATCTTGGGCATGTCATCTCTAAGGATGGTATTGCCGTCAACCCTGAAAGAGTCGGGCTATTCTCGATTGGACTCCTCAGAAGAACGTTAAGCAAGTCGAAGTTTTCTCGGTCTCTTGACTATTGCCGTCGATTCGCCGAGAACTTCTCCAAGATTGCCGTGCCTATGACTAACTTTGTTGCATAAGGCGTCAAGTTCCAATGGATGATAAATGTCGGGAAAGTTTCAGCACTCAAAGACAAGTTGACTTACGCCCCAAAGACTAGCTCCTCCCGATACTAAGAAGGACTTCGTCATTTATCGCGACGCTTCCGTCAAGGATTAGGCGGTGTCCTAATGCAAGAGCGCAAAGTGGTTGCTTATGCCTCTCGACAATTGCGCCCTCACGAAGAGAACTACCCAGTTCACGACCTCGAGCTTGCTGATGTTATTCATGCGCTGAAGCAGTGGCGACATTACCTTCTCGGTAATCGTTGCGAGATCTTCACCGACCACCAAAGTCTGAAGTATCTGTTTACTCAACTAGACCTGAACCTCCGTCAGCAGAGATGGATGGAGATTGTTACAGATTTTGATTTGGGTATTTCCTATACACCAGGCAAGGCTAATGTAATGGCTGATGCTTTGAGCCGCAAGTCTTACTGCAACCACCTCCGAGTTCACAAAGTTCAGCCCTCACTGTTGAAGAGTTGTAAAGCTGAACCTCCATATTGTTCCTCCGGGTGCACTCGCTCCCCGCCTCCGGAGCTTCGCAAGATGAACCTCCATGTTGTTTCGGGGTTCTCTCAATACCACAGTTGCCAAACCAGATCTTGTGGACACCATCAAATGGATCTGAAGTGTGACGATGAAGTCGAGAGGATTAAACTTTATCTCGCAGAAGGAAAACCCTCATTCTTCATCAGGATGACGACGGCACCTTATTCTTCAAAGGTCGCCTAGTGGTACCGAGTAAGAGGGCAAACATGAATCGACTCCAAAGGTTATGAAAGAAGCTCATGATCGCCTTTGTCTATTCATCCCGGTAGCACCAAGATGTACCAAGACATTCGCCGAGATTGCGTGGTCTAATATGAAGCGAGACATTGCTCGTTATGTTGTTGAATGTGACGCTTCTTCGTCAGATCAAAGCGTAACATCAACGGCCTCTTTGGAACTCGCAACCTATCTCTATTCCTGAATGGAAATGGGACCATGTTGAAATGGACTTCGCCCTTGGATTTCCCAAATCGCAGAAAGGTAATGATGCTATTCTTGTCGTCATTGACCGCTTTCTAAAGTTGCACATTTCTGGCGGTCAAAGAAACGATCATCGCTAGTCAGCTTGCAACGCTCTATATGTCGAATTGTTTCACTTCACGGTATTCCTTGGTTATCGGCTCGGACCGTGGCAGCTTATTCACTTCAAGATTACGGGCAAGTTTCCAAGAAGCTATGGGGACTCATTTATCCTTCATCTGCGTTTCATCCATGATCACAAGGGCAAGTTGAACGTGTCAACCAAGTTCTCAAGACATGCTTCGAGCTTGTGTTATTTCCTTCGCAAGAAATGGGAGGAATCTCTCCCGTATGCTGAGTTCTCTTATAATAATAGCTATCAAGCTAGTCGAAGATGGCCCCTTCAAGTGTTATATGGACGAAAGTGCCGAACCCTCCGAACTGGTCGAAGCGGGAACGCCCACTCTTTGGTCCGGATATTATCCAACATGCCAAGAACAAGTCCGCATTATTCGCGAGAATCTCAAGACTGCTCACCACATCAAAAGAGCAATTATGACCGTCATCATAAAGACATGGTCTATCAACTTTGGCGAAAAGGCCTATCTTCGCTACACCAATGAAGGGTGCTCACCGCCGGGATCAAGGGCAAGCTAGCTCCTCGCTATATTGGCCCATTCACTATTCTCGAAAGGCGTGGAAAAGTGGCATATCAATGGAGCTTTCGTCGAACCTTTCTCGAGTTCACGATGTGTTCCACGTGTCACAACTCCGACGCTGCTTCAAGGACCCAATCCGAGCAGTGGACCATGAAGTGCTCGAATTGCAACAGGACCTCTCCTATAAAGAGCATCTGGTCCGCATTCTCGATCAAGCTGAACGCCGCACACGTCAGAAGGCGATCAAGTTCCTCAAAGTCCAGTGGTCGAATCACTCTGAAGACGAAGCCACCTGGGAACGCGAGGATCGTCTTCGAGATGAATACCCCGCACTCTTTCCTTCTACCTCCTAAATCTCGGGACGAGATTTCTTGTAGTGGAGGAGATTTGTAACGCCCGGATAATCATGCTACAGTAATCTCACGTTGATGGTGCCACGTCACCTCTGTCACTGTAGATAATCTCGGGTTGAATCAAAACTGTTTCGAAATTCAATTCAAATTTATGATGACAATAAAAGTTTTCAAAAATTAAAACTAAAATGTTCGGGGGTTGTCAAATATTACAAAGTTAATTATGGTGGGGTGCACACATTTTTATAAAGTGTCTGAATATTTTAAAATGAATTAAAATAGAAAAGGAAAAATAAGAAAAGAATAAATAACAACAAAATAAAAGTAAACAACAAGTAGAAAACCCCCTGGGCCACTTGGCCCAAATGGATGAAGTTGCCAGGCCGGCCCACCTAACCCCCCTCCTTCCTCTTCCTCTGTTCACCCCCACCCCCGTGGACACAGAGTGCCCGTCCACGGCGCCGATGGCCACGCGGCGGCCATCCGGTGCACCCCGGCGCCTACTAGGTCGACGGCAACCCCTCCCAGACGCCCCGAAACCCTAGAGCCCTCCTGCATTTGCCCCCTTGCTTTCTCCCTCGCCCCCAGATCCCCTTCTCTCCCCCCTCACCGAACGCCATCGCCGCCGTTCTCCGTCGTCCTCGCGGCCACCGTCCTCCACACACCCTTCCATCATGCCGTAGACGTCCGCCGTCCTCCTCCCTGTCGACCGGTGCCCGCCGTTGGAGCCGGAAGGCACGATAGCGTCGGATCCACCTCGTCCCCTTCCGCCTCGGCTGCCGGTGGTTCCCGTCGACCACGGCCTCCCTCTGCGCTCCCGCTCACTCACGGGGCCTCCTTGCGCCCGCACGGTGAGCTCCTCCTCCCTTCTTTCTTCTCCTCGCACTTCTCCTCCCTAGCTCGAGCTCGCCTCGAGCTCGGCGTCCGCCATGGTCGAGGCCACCGCCGACACCGTCCATCCCAGCCTCGGTGAGACCTCGAATGGTGTGACCCCACCTTGTGAACGCGCTGCCCCACGCTGCTTTTGAGCGCCCGTAGCCCGCCCCCGATGATGCCCGGCCAACCGCCGCCACACTCACCGCCGGCGCCGCTCGCCAACCCAGCCTCGCCGCCACTATCACGGATGCGCCACCGTTGTAGCTCTCGAGCGGGTCCGGCGCCCAAACGGCTGCCGAGTCAATTCGACGAGTCCCGAGGCCATCCGCCAGATATTGGTGTCGCCGCCGCGTCATTGCCACCGCCGACGTGGCCGACACAGGGCCACCCGAGTCGTCGCCGCCAGGCCCCACGGCCCGGCTGACGGGTTGACCCCCAAATCATCTGCCGACTGGCAGCCCGACCACTAACGTATGGGCCCCACCACGTAATTAGGTTAACTAAAACGGTTTTATAATTAAAGTTATTTAGTTAGCTTAACTAGACACCGCAGTGGGCCCGAGTTTTACTAACTAAATTTAGATTAGTTTTAACTCTGTTTAAACCCATTGTCTATGACGGTGGGTCCCCATGTCATTTTGACCAGTCAACTTGATTGTTGATCGCGACGTCATTCCACGTCATGTTGACATCATATTCTTTTTACATTAATATAAATAATTCCAGAATATTGTTTAAACTTTAAAAATTCATAAAAAATAAAGCGTAACTCCGATGAAAATGTTTTATATATGAAAGTTGCTCAGAAAAATCCGACGAACCCGGATACGCAGTCCGTTCGTCCGCCACACCCCCCTAACCTATCGAACTCGCAACTTTCCCCCTCCGGCTCCTCTGCCCGAAAACACGAAACATCGGGAATACTTTCCCGGATGTTTCCCCCCTTAACCGGTACCACCTCATACCACGTTAGGGCACGCCTAGCATCGTTACTTGTCATGTCATGCATCGATATGCATCTGTTTACATGGTATTCATTGTTTCTTCCCCCTCTTCTCTCCGGTAGACTACGAGACCGACGCTGCTGCTGCACAGTTCGACTACGGTGTTGACGACCCTCTCTCTTGCCGAGCAACCAGGCAAGCCCCCTTGATCACCAGATATCGCCTATTCTACTCTATACTGCTTGCATTAGAGTAGTGTAGCATGTTACTGCTTTCAGATACTCTATGCTGCTGCATAGCTTTGTCCTTGTTACTATTGTTGTTACCTTACCGCAATCCTATATGCTTAGTATAGGATGCTAGTACTTTCATCTGTGGCCCTACATTCTTGTCCGTCCGCGTGCTATACTATCGGGCCGTGATCACTCGGGAGGTGATCACGGGTATATACTATATACTTTATACATGATACATGTGGAGACTAAAGTCGGGTCGGTGGTGGAGCACCATGAGTGGATCTTTGAGGCGGAGCGGCAGGCAGGTTGAGACCGCCTAGGAGAGAGGTGGGCTGGCCTGTTCGGCGTTCGTGGATACTTAACACGCTTAACGAGATCTTGGTATTTGATCTGAGTTGGCTACGAGCTTATACGCACTAACCAACTACGTGGGAAAGATATGGGCACTCGGCGTCGTGGTATCAGCCGAAGCACTTCAGACGTCAGCGACGGAGCGGCGCATGCCGGATTGGACTAGAACGCCACTAGGCTAGGTCTGCTTCCGGCCGCCCACGCAGCGCAGTGTGTGCTCGAGGCGATGGGCCCTGACCCTGCTGGCGCTTAGGTTTAGACCAGTGTGCTGGCCTCTCTGTTGTGCCTAGGTGGGGCTGCGGCGTGTTGATCTTCCGCGGCGGGCATGACCCAGAAAGTGTGTCCGCCAAATGGGATCAAACGTGTTGGGTAAGTTGGTGCACCCCTGCAGGAAGTTAATCTATTGAATAGCCGTGATCTTGATAACAGGGCGACTTGGAGTTGTACCTTGACCTTATGACAACTAGAACCGGATACTTGATAAAACACACCTTCCAAGTGCGGATACAACCGAGGAGGGATCACGGGTAGGATTATTGCTATGTGATGTTACTTGGAGGACTTCAACCTACCCTCCTCTACTGTTGCAAGACGGTGACCGAAGCGTAGTCTTCGATAAGACTAGCTATCCCCTCTTATTCGGCTTTCTGCGATTCAGTCCATCGATATGGCCCTTTACACATATATCCATGCATATGTAGTGTAGCTCCTTGCTTGCAGTACTTTGGATGAGTACTCACGGTTGCCTTGTTCCCCTTTTCCCCTACCTCTACTCGATTGCTGCAACTGCACGATGGAGCCAGAGCAGACGCCACCGTCGATGGCGACTACTACACTGGAGGTGCCTACTACTACGTGCAGCCGGCGGCGGCGACCACAGGAGTAGTTAGGAGGATCCCTGCAGGAGGCATGCTCCTCTTTCAATCAGATCCCGCTTTGTGCTAGCCTTCTTAAGGCAAACTTGTTTAACTTATGTCGTACTCAGATATTGTTGCTTCCTGACGACTGCGTGATCGAGCACTTGTATTCGAGCCCTCGAGGCCCCTGGCTTGTATTATGATGCTTGTATGACTTATTTTATTTGTAGAGTTGTGTTGTGATATCTTCCCGTGAGTCCTTGATCTTGATCGTACACATTTGCGTGCATGATTAGTGTATGATTGAATTGAGGGCGTCACACCATTGAAGCATCATTCTCGTCTCGCCAACTATTGCTTCTACGACTATCGCTACGGCTTAGTGATAAAGTAAAGCAATTACATGGCGATTGCATTTCATACAATAAAGCGACAACCATATGGCTCATTCCAGTTGCCGATAACTGTTACAAAACATGATCGTCGCATACAACAATTTATGTATCATCATGTCTTAACCATATCACATCACGGCAAGCCCAAAAACAAGTTAGACGTCCTCTACTTTGTTGTTGCAAGTTTTACGTGGCTGCTACGGGCTTCTAGCAATAACCGTTCTTACCTACGCATCAAAACCACAACGATTTTTCATAAAGTGTGTTGTTTTAACCTTCAACAAGGACCGGGCGTAGTCAAACTCGATTCAACTAAAGTTGGAGAAACATACACCCGCCAGCCACCTGTGTGCAAAGCATGTCGGTATAACCAGTCTCATGAACGCGGTCACGTAATGTCGGTCTGGGCCGCTTCATCCAACAATGCCGTCGAATCAAAGTAAGACGTTGCTGGTAAGCAGTATGACTATTATCACCCACAACTCATTGTGTTCTACTCGTGCATATAACATCTACGCATAGACCCGGCTCGGATGCCATTGTTGGAGAACGTAGTATTTCAAAAAAAAATCCTACGATCACGCAAGATCTATTTAGGAGGAGCATAGCAACGAGCAGGGAGAGTGTGTCCACGTACCCTCATAGACCGAAAGCGGAAGCATTTAGTAACGCGGTTGATGTAGTCGAACGTCTTTGCGATCCAACCGATCAAGTACCGAACGCACGGCACCTCCGCGATCTGCACACGTTCAGCTCGGTGACGTCCCTCAAACTCTTGATCCAGTTGAGGCCGAGGGAGAGTTTCGTCAGCATGACGCCGTGGTGATGGTGATGATGAAGTTACCGGCGCAGGGCTTCGCCTAAGCACTACGACAATATGACCGAGGTGTAAAACTATGGATGGGGGCACCGCACACGGCTAAAGATCAACTTGTGTGTCTATGGGGTGCCCCCCTCCCCCGTATATAAAGGAGGGGATGAGGAGGCCGGCCGGCCCTTAGGGGGCGCGCCCAAGGAGGGGAGTCCTACTAGGACTCCAAGTCCTAGTAGGATTCCACCAAGAGGGAGAGAGGGGGAATGAAGGAGAGGGAGAGAGGAAGAAAGAAAGGGGCGCGCCGCCCCCTTCCCTTGTCCAATTCGGACTGCAAGGGGGCATGGCCTACCCTGGCTGCCCTCCTCTCTCTCCACTAAGGCCCATGGTGGCCCATTAGTTCCCCTGGGGTTTCCGGTAACCCCTCCGGCACTCCGGTTTTACCCAAAACCATCCAGAACACTTCCGGTGTCCGAATAACATGGTCCAATATATGAATCTTTACCTCTCGACCATTTCGAGACTCCTCGTCATGTCCGTGATCTCATTCGGGACTCCGAACAAACTTCGGTTCATCAAATCACATAACTCATAATAGAAATCGTCATTGAACGTTAAGCGTGCTGACACTACGGGTTCGAGAACTATGTAGACATGACTGACACACATCTCCGGTCAATAACCAATAGCGGAACTTGTATGCTCATATTGGCTCCTACATATTCTACGAAGATCTTTATCGGTCAAACCGCATAACAGCATACGTTGTTCCCTTTGTCATCGGTATGTTACTTGCCCGAGATTCGATCGTCGGTATCATCATACCTAGTTCAATATCGTTACCGGCAAGTCTCTTTACTCGTTCCGTAATGCATCATCCCGCAACTAACTCATTAGTCACATTGTTTGCAAGGCTTATAGTGATGAGCATTACCGAGAGGGCCCAGAGATACCTCTTTGATACACGGAGTGACAAATCCTAATCTCGATCTATGCCAACTCAACAAACACCATCGGAGACACCTGCAGAGCATCTTTATAATCACCCAGTTACGTTGTGATGTTTGATAGCACACAAGGTGTTCCTCCGGTATTCGGGAGTTGCATAATCTCATAGTCTGAGGAACATGTATAAGTCATGAAGAAAGCAATAGCAATAAAGTAAACGATCATAGTGCTAAGCTAACGGATGGGTCTTGTCCATCACATCATTCTCTAATGATGTGATCCCGTTCATCAAATGACAACGCACGTCTATGGCTAGGAAACTTAATCATCTTTGATTAACAAGCTAGTTAAGTAGAGGCATACTAGGGACAGTCTGTTTGTCTATGTATTCACACATGTACTAAGTTTCCGGTTAATACAATTCTAGCATGAATAATAAACATTTATCATGATATAAGGTAATATAAATAACAACTTTATTATTGCCTCTAGGGCATATTTCCTTCACTCTTTGGTCTCGTCGGGGTTGACACGGTATGGTGCCTTGTTTGGTAAAGGTGCGCCAGGTATAAGGTCGATGCGGTGTTCGATAGCGTGCAGTGGAGGAAGTCCGAGAGGTAGCTCATCTGGAAACACGTCCGTGAATTCCTGCAATAAATAAGACAACACCAAAGGTATATGTTGTGAAGTATTAGTCCTCACCGCCTCATATTTGCACACAAGTACAAAGTGAAGAACACTCGATGGGCTCTCACTCACATCCCTCATGCCTCTTTTGTTGACTAAAAGCACTAATTTTTTCTTGTCGCTCATTGTGGAGTCGCTCAATTTTGGCTTCTAGCGCTCACTCTCTTTTTGGTGGATCACTCGCTCATTATTCTCTCCACAATGGGTTGAAGCTTGCTTGTCAGCGATCACTTGACTTGGCGACATGGGTCGAAGCACGTACTCCTTGCCCTTCATCTTGAAGCTATAGTGATCATTCTGTCTGTTGTGGATGATGCCGTAGTCAAATTGCCAAGGTCTTCGTAAGAGGAGATGGCACACAGACATGGGAACCACATCAAACTCCAATGTGTCTTCCTACGCACCAAGCTTGAAGGAGACTTGAATGGTGTGCTCCACTTGAATGGTGCCAGAGTTACTTAGCCATTGGACCTTGTATTGGTGAGGGTGCTTCTTCTTAACCAAATGTAGCTTGGAACATAGCTCGTAGCTTGCCAAATTGTGGCAACTTTCGTCGTCGATGATGACCTTGACGGAACGTCCATTGATGCCCACTTTGGTATGGAAGATATGGCATCATTGATCCTCGTCTCTTTGTTGTTGAAGTGTCAAGACCTGGGAGATAACAAGAGCAGGGCTCGAATAATTGTCACAAAAGACTTGAGTGTCTTCATCTTCGTTCACTTGACGGTTCATTGTCACGTGCTCAAGGGCTTGCATTTCTTCTTTGCTCATGGATTCGTAGGTTCCATCATCATTGTAGATCATGGTGCACTGAGTGGGGCACTCAAATTTCTTGTGGCCTCGGCCTTGGCATGTGAAACATCTGATGGAACTTGTCTTGATGGTCTCATTCGTTGGAGTTGTGGATGATGAAGCTCTTGGCTTATAGTTGATTGTAGGAGGATTACTCAAAGATGTCAAAGGTTTCCTGTAGCTTGACTTGTCACCATTGCTTGGTGAAGCTTTAGTCGTGGTTGACGGTGTCTTAGTAATTGAAGCTTGAGTTTATGAACCGTAGGTCTTGGAAGGGTACTTGGCATACTTGAGGTCATCTTGCACTTGTAGCTCTGCCTTGGTAGCTTGGTGCACTAGCTCGAGGAGGTTTGTGTACGGTTGGAAATCGGCGATTTTCTTGACAGGATGGTTGAGTCCATTCAAGAAAGGTGCCATAGTTTGCTCCTCATCTTCCATGACATTGTCTCGTATCATTGCAATATCCATCTCTTTGTAGTAGTCTTCAACGGACTTCGTGCCCTGGTTGAGGATTTGCAATTTCTTGAAGAGATCGCGGCTATAGTGTGTGGGCACAAAACACGCTCTCATGACCTCCTTCATTTGATTCCATGTTGTGATTGGTGGGTACCTTTCTTGCGACGTCGTTTGGTGAATTGCTCCTAGCAAATGAGTACATAGTCTTGGAACTCAAGGGATGCCATGGCAATCTTCTTTTCCTCTTCATAGTTGTGAAGACGGAATATATTGTCGACCTTCAATGCCCATGAGAGATAGTCTTTGGGATCGGTGCTTCCGGAGAACTTAGACATGGTGACTTCAGCTTGTCATAGCGATCCTCTTCATTGTGGAGGGGGCGATGGCGATGTCACTCGTGTCGTGGAGGTGGGTTTCAACCGCTTGCTCCTCGTGCTCCGCTTGATTAACTTGATGTTGAGGGCGTGGGATTCGAGCATGGTTCCTCAATTCTTGGCGCTCCTCAAGACGTGCAACTTCTTCTTGTCACTCTCGTCAGAGGGATGCTTCTTGTTCACGCACACGACGGTTGAACTCATTAACGTCGCGAGTTGCTTCACGTAGAGCATGTTGAGCTTCGAGGGCTTGTTCCTCACGGTGTTGTTGTTCTTGTCCGGGAGCATTGTTGTCTTGGTTTTCTTATTCTTCGTGTTGTCGAGCTTGCTCTTGTTGATGGTGGCATTCCTGCTCCCAAAGGCGGTCTTGCAAACCATTGTCATGGAATGGATTTTGTGGAGCTTCATGATCTTCATGGTCTTGGTGATGATGCGAACGAGCTCGAGGAAGACTTGCATCCCAAGATGTATCTGAAGAGTGTCGGCTTGAGTGGCGCCGTCTTGATGTTTACGTCGTTGAGGAGGCACGGTTGACCATCATGGATCAAAATTTCTCCATTTGGGTTGCTATCTTGGCATCAAGGTAATCCCTTGTTCTTGCTTTGGATTGTCAAGAGTCGGTCGTGAGTTGTTCGATGCGGTCGCCCAAAGCTTCATTTTCTTGATACAAAACTCTATGTGTGCCAAATAGTTGATTCTTGGTGACGTAGTTGGTCGACTCCTCTTCTTGCTTGTTGGGTAGAAGTGCTTGGCCTATCCATCATTCTCAAGCAAATTGTCAGTGGAAGAAAGGAAAGAACTAGACCAAATGTACCTTATCCAATGTTGAAGATGGATCAATTATCACCCAATATGGTATTATGGAAGTAGCACAATTGGTACCGGATCTTGTCAATCTCACACCTACACAAGTAAAGCTTTTGGAGTGGCTTGGTGAGGATAGTGGCACACAATTTATGTAATTATTAGCAAGATTCAATAATATTGAAAGAGATACATAAATTCGCAAGTGAAACAAGTAGACCAATAGCAATGAGTGGCACAAAGAAACACACACACGGATAGATAAGTGGGGTCGTGCAACCAAGAAATGAGCACAAAATGTGGATTACAAGGAAAACACTCTTGTTGCACAACTCTAGAGAGACGCTAGCACGATTGCTTAATAGGCGAGATATGACACTTATGCACAAAACCTATGAGAAATGAGACGTATCGACTTTCTATCCTGATTATGCTATTTGTGTATGGTTCCCGGTGATTCTCGCACGATGATCAAGTATGTCAATTTGATATGCAATGTGACGATGCTATGGCTATTGCTTGCAAGCTCTTTTTTTCCTTTTTCGTTTGCTTAGAAGTTTTTTTCACTTTTGATATTTTCCTTTGGCCACTTATGTGAAATGCTCGAACCAAGATAGCAATGTTGTATGCGGGAATAAATTATGACACAAGAGATGATATGATGATATATGCACTCTATGTCTATGATAGATATGTGGAACGGGTATCACTAAAGTGCAAAAGTAATGCTGCCCGACAATACTCAAATGGCTAGTCTCGATAGGAAAGTGACGAATTTTTTTGGCCTGGGGGTTCACAATGCAATGGCAAGGGAGAATGTAAAATGATTGTCGTCGAGGTTACCGTCCTTGCTTACGGTTGGGGTGTCAAAATGGTGAAGTGGTCGTTGTCGATGACGAATCCGTGGTGAAGTTGAGCGGCGGTGGTGTCGATGAAGAACCGTCCGTAAGTAGCCGAAACACGTTAGGAAACCGAAACCGCAAACTCAAATTCTTAAATGGCAAACATGAAAAAACTGCGGTTGGGCTCCAGAAGTGGGTGGTGGTATCTGGAAGAAATGGCGGAGATCGGACAAAATTTGACAAATTTGGTGGTGGTGGAAATGTTGGCTAGGAGGCATCGGATGTCCTGGAGTCGGTCCATATGTGAGGGTCGGCGAATCCGTGGATGAACTACGGGAAGAACTTGAGGAAAAGAAAAATTCGAGAAAAATGGCGAGAATTTCGTGGATGGAAATTGGAGAAAAGTTGTGGGGAAGCTAGATCCACCTGAAAAACGACAAATCGATGGATCCAAATCAACAAAATATTATCAGACCAACAAATCACAAAAAAAATGGTATGGCTCTTTTTGTGGGGATTTTCCAAATTGGGCAAAAACACACAAAATTGGGGCTAGAAAATGGAGAGGGAGAGTCCAAGATGTGAAACAACCTTGGCTCTGATCCAAGATGATGTAGGGTGGAACCTTAATGGTCGATCTTTTCACACTTGGGGGGAGGGGGAAGAGAGCAAATCAAAGAGGAACACAAGAACTCTCAAATAGACAAGATCCAATCACACATATGCTAAATACACAAGCACATAAAGGAGATACAAGGATCCAAAGTCAACACAAGAGGATACAAAGGTAACTAGTTCATCCCAGTCCTTGAAGGAGAGAGGTCTTGAATCCTAGGAGGATCTTCCCACTTGAATACACTTGGCGGATCTTCTCACATGAAGGTCTTGAACTCCATGGGAGTGGTAAGTTGATGAGCAAAGCTCTATCTCGAATGAGCTCTAACCTTTGCTAACCCTAGAAGGAGGAGGGGTAGTCTATTTATAGTGCTAGTACAAGTTGGAACGAAACGAAGGGGTAATGGGCCTTTGGCCTGGTCTTTGCGCAGAGGCAGGTGCCGGATGTACGACCTGGGGGCCGGATGTACGGCGGCTCACGAAGAGCTGGAAGTCCGGGGTCTCGGACAGATGTCCGGGCTAGGCTGGCCGGATTTGTGTTGTTCTTTGGATACGTCGGGCCGGATGTCTAGGTCATGTAGCTCTTCGGCTGCTGGAGCTACGACCTCCATGCGCCAGATGTCCGGGCCATGGGCCGGATGTTCGGCCGTTGTAGACTTTCAGCTGTTCGCTTCTTCATTGATGTACCTGGAGACTTTTCCATGATTCCGAGCATCTTTGAGAGGGTCTTCTTGATACCTAAGCACACGTAGCTGGATTGAGGTAGTAACCATATCTCACGTGAAATCATATGGAAGCTCGTTAGGCAGAGATGTCACCTCGGTCTCGATAGCTCTTGCACGTACTCGTGTCGTCGGTCCGCTTGGCATTTGGGAGACGAAGGTAGGTCCATGGGGATGACCATAGGATGCTCTGCATCTGTTTTTTTAGCATCTGTTTTCTTTTCTTTTTCTTTCTTTTTTCTTATATATTTTTAAAAATAAAATAAGAAGTGTCAATTGCATATTTATAAAATGTTCATGTAGTGTAAACAAATGTTCGCACGACTTCTGGAAAATAATGCTTGTGCCATTTTAAACGATGCTCACGTATTTAAAAAACATTGTAACATTTAGAAAAATCTACAATGTAAAAACAAATGTGTGCCTAATTCCAACAAAAAATGTACCACTCAAAAAATGTTTGTGATATTTTCAAAAAAAATTATCAAATGTAAAAAATGTTTGCACTAATAAAAATATTCCTTACCATTCAAGAAAATGTTCAACCTGTATTTGAAAAAAATCATTTATTCAAAAAGATTCAAACATACAGTTTAAAAAAGAACATCATGTATTTGAACAAATGTCTATAAAACATTAAAAAATGTTCAACGTGTATTTGAAATATGTTTAACATGTATTAAAAAGTACAAAAATGCATTTGAAATGTTTATCATGTATCTTAAAAATGTTCACCATGTATCAAAACAAACGTGTGAATACGGAAAATGTACGATGTGTATTGAAAACAGTGGACATGTTTTGAAACAGAAAAAATAACCCAACAAAAAATGACAAAAAACATATAGAAACAAATAAGAAGAAAAATGAATATACAAACAACCGGACACGAGTTTCACCATGCAGCAAAACGAACAAAGGAAAAAGAACTAACGGAAAAGGGAATATAAATCACATACCGAGCGGATGTCGCGTAAAAAAATGATCTACATTGTGTCCCCTTCTTTTTGCAAATGGATCTACGTTGTGTCCTTACTGGAGGAAAGATGCAGGCAAGACGTACAGTCCCATTGCCGTAAGCGATAAATAGCCGTAGCAGTACTAGGCACGAAAGTCCTCTTCTCGTCTCGAGCTCACATACACCACCATGAACGGGAAATTTGACATTTTTTTAAAATATCTATACCTATACCTAATTTTATTTTACTAATAAAGCGAGGTGCGTTTCTCCAATTTTTGTTCAATCCAAGGTGGTACTAAATTTTTGTGTGTCCATCTATTAGAAAAGAAAAACAGTTTTGTCCCGAATTTCGTATGTGGTCCGCACACGCTGTGGCCCAGCAAAGCAAACCCATTGGCTTCTTGCCCAATCATCTGAGAATCATTATATACCGCATAGGGCGAAAATAGTCATAATTTCGCACATGGCGCAAAAGATTGGGCCGGACGTTTCCGTTTTTTCTCTATTCCCTTTCTATTTTTGTGTTCCTTTTTTATCCTTATGTTTTATTTTTATTTTTTACTTTTTTCACAAATTTTGTTTTCATTTGTTTCAGAATTCTGTCTTTTGGTTAATTTTTCGTAAAATCAGCAGAACTAAAAAAATCCCATTTTGAAATATGTTTGAACTTTAAATTTTTTCCTCTTGCTTCAATTTTTTTCAAAACTTTTCAAAACTAAAAAATGTTTGCATTTCAGAAAAAAAATGTTTACGTTTTCCAAAGTTGTTTGATATTTTTAAAATAAATTTTATTTAAGAAAATGACACAAATTCTAAAAATATTCATGTTTATTGATATGTTCGCATTTTTTTAATGTTTACAGGTTCTCATTTTCAAAATTGTTCACAAATTAAGAAAAATTGATTTCTTAAAAGAGGTTCATGCTTTCAAAAATGTTTGTGAATTTCAAAAAAACATATCAAGTTTTGTTCGTATTTTTCAAATTTAATGAAACTTAAAAAATTCTCACATTTTCTACAAAAAGAATCAGGATTTTAAAAATTGCTAACATTTCAAAGAATATTCGGAATTTCATAATTATTACTTTATTTTTCGAAAAATGGAAAAATGTTTGAAATGTTACACTACATTATGTTCTTAAACATTCGTGTTGGCCATTTTTTAGAAGGAGTTGTTTGTTCGAATGGCTCAGATATTGAGGTCATGATTCTAATCCTTGAACTCAGCGGTTGTTTTGGATTTTTATTTGTGTCTTACAAACAACGTCGTTTTGGTAACTGCCAGTGGCCTCACGCAGACGCGAATTGTTATGCATCTCACATGCCATTTGACCATAAAAGAGAATATGTTGGTTGGCTATATTTAAGAGAAATTATAGGCACATGCCAATAAAAGAGGATATGCTGGTTTGGCTCTGATTAAACAAATGTAGGCAAGTAAGTGCTAAATTAATCAAAGAGAATAAACCCTGGTAATGCCGGGACTACCTGGTTATGCGCTGATTATGGCAATGAAATGGGATTCACTGAATTAGTAATCCATCGGGTAAGCCATTATAGGAGAGAGTGGTCGAAGCAACTATGCCCCAAAGGTCACCGTGCAACAACAAAATGAGGCGGCAACCATGAACTAGACATGGAGACGAACCCGGAGGAAAAAAAAGGCACGAGTTGAGTGGTGGCCACCACACCAACCAACCACACCAGTATCAAAATCTCGTGGGCCAAACATGACTCATGAGAACACCGCAACTCCTCGCTCTGTCGTCCCATCGCTGCGGAGACCGTTTTAATGGACACATAAATTTACCTCTCCTGATGTTTGTCGCAAAAAAAATTCTTCTGTTGCAACGCATGGGCATATGTGCTAGTTATTATAAAAATAGCGCAAACATTTTAAGGTGTAAACATGTTTGTCGCACATGAATATGTTTATAAAAATGTGGATAATTTTAAATGCATTAACATTTTATACACGTGGACTCCATTAAATCTCCAAATATTTTCTAAGTGCATGAACTTTTTTTAAATGAAAAACATTTTAAAATGCATGGACATTGTGTAAATATGCCAACTTAAAACTTTACCCTAAATAAACTGATATTTCAATTGAAATACATTAACTGCTTTTAACATGTGTGAACCATTTTTAAAACATGTACATTTTCAAAATATGCTGCACATTGTTTTGGAGGATATACTTATTATTTTCTTCCTTACTCACACCAGAAAAAACCGTTCATAAATAAATGATAAGTGTTTCAAAAGAACAAAACAAAACGCAGAACAGCGCCCTGTATGGACATATCGGTCTGGCCCATCCCGCGTGCTCGTGCTGAAGGGAGCTCCTATTTTAGCGCGGTGCGCGCTGGCGAACAAGGCTGGCCCATTTGCCGGACCTCATTCAGTACCGTCCTTTTCCTAGGCGCACCATTTTCGGCCGTCCGTGTTTTTTTTCGTTTTATAATTTTGTTTTTATTTTATGTTTTTGTCTTATTCTTCTTTAAAATAATTTGTAACTTCAAAAGGGTTTCAAAAATTCAAAAATTATGAGTATTCCTTTTTAACAAATCATAAATGTTCATGAATTAGCAAAATGATCTTATCACGAGTATTGAAAATGTTCGCAAATTTGTAAAAAAAGGTAACAAATTTGAAAAATGTTCAGAAATTTAAAAAACTAAGCCAAAAAGAGAGACAAAGGAAAATAAAATAAAAACCAAAATAAAAGGAAGAAAGGAAATCTTACCCTAATGGTAAAGCGGCTATTGCTTCTGGTCGTACGTCACTGTAATTGCCCCCAAAGTAGTCATAAAGTATCCACTATGCCACCCGTAAGTAAAAGATATGATTTTTTTTTCTCAAAATCGCACCCAGGCTATATACACCGCTGCACATAAAGAACGTGAGCACACCAGCAGTGCAGTGGCTATGACCTTCTTGCTCCTAACAGGAGACTAGGGTTTGATCCCTGGTTACCTACCCTTTTCTCTCTCATATATAAGCGCACCTGCTCCTCCCCCACATGGTAACGGGCCAGCCCATTTGAAGGTTATAGTGCCCTGTTTTCTATTTCAGTTTTCTTTTTTACTTTCTCATTTGTGTTTTAGGTTTTTGTTCTTTAAATTAATTTTTGATTTCCAAAAGATTTTTTTTCAAAAGTTGTAATTTTCTAAAAATATATTGAGAAATCATAAACTGTTTGCGAATTCAAAAACAATTTGCAAAATCCCTACCCGTTTCTGTCTTTTTTTCCTCTCGCAAGTACGCCTGCTCCTCCCCCACATGGTAATAGGCTGGCGCCATTTGTAGGTTGTAGCGCCTGTTTTCTATTTCATTTTTTTACTTTTTTACTTTTTCATTTGTGTTTTATTTTTTTCTTCTTTATATTAATTCGTGATTTCCAAAAGAATTTGTTTAATAGTTGTAAGTTTTTTAAAATATCGATAAATCATAAACTGTTTTTGAATTCAAAAAATTCGTAAAATCACAAAATGATCATGATTTCAAAAAAATCACATATTATAAAAAAACACGATTTCAAATAAATGTTCATGAAATAAAAATGCTCATGTTTTTTAAAAAGATAAATTATTAAAAACATATTCAGGAATTTAAGAAAAATATAGATGAAACTTTAGAACATGTTCAGAAAAATTAAAACAGATCCGTAAGTAATGAACATAATGATACCCATTTTCTCGCCTTTTTTCTCTCGCAAGCGCGCCTACTCCAGGACCTCCTATGCGCCGCTTACTGCGGCAAGGAGTCGCAGTTTCGCATAGCAGACGACTCACCTGGGCCGGCCCACTAGCTCTCCTCCGCTAAATGAAAACACGCAAAAATAAAAATAGCGGTAACCAGGAATCGAACACGCGAACTGCTGTAGATTCGATGCGCACCACGTGCTCGCCACTGCGAGACGCGAGCTACTCTAACAAATATGCAGCGCCAGCATTAAGGTTACGTTTGGTTACTGGGCAAGCTCTTGCCTTGCTTCGCAAAGCAAAGAAGCGAAGCGTTTGGTTCGTCGGCAACTGGTCACCTTACCCGCAGTTTCCAGATTTTTCTACGTTTGTGTGAGCGAGCCGATTTGGCTAGCCTCCGTTGGCAAGGCTAGCCTTGCCCGATGAGGTGAGCGGGCGAGAGATCCAAACACTCCCTAAAGAACCTGAACGAGTCCATCACAGTAGTAACTGAAGTTTATTGCATACAATTACATATTAAAACTTCTATTAAAATTTCAAGCGTAAAAAGGAAAAACTTTTTGAAACGCAAACATTATTTGGGAACAGAATAGAAACTAAAACCAAGTAGGATCTACTTTTCGTAAACACAAAACATCTTTTCCAAAACAAATAAAAAAATTGAAAAGTTGATAATTTTTTTCAAAACTAAACTATTTTCAATTTGTGAACTCGAGCATATTTTGAATTTCTGAACTAATTTTTAAAACAAGAACACTTTTTAAATTTGTAAACATATTTTGAAAACTGTAGCTTTTTTAGAATATGTGAACAAATTTGGAAAACAAAAACATTTTTGAAATTCCGAATATTTTAGAATTAGCGACAAAAAATTAAACATGCAAACACATTTAGAATTTATCAACAAATTTTCAAAATGAACATTTTTAATGTGTGAACAAATTTTTAAAGGAAAATATGTTTTTGAATTTGCGAAAAAAATTCAAAATGGGAATAATATTTGAAATACCAGAACATTTTCGAATTTGTGTTTGGAAGTAGGATCATTTTATGAAATTCCCAAACCTTTTTATTTGTGAACAAAATTTAAATATGTAAACATGTTTTGAATTGGGGAAGAAATGTTTGAAAATGGGAACTTTTCTGAAAATAAATATTTTCTGGTTCGTAACAAAATTTAAAACGGTGAACATTTCTTGATTTATCAGGAATTTTCTGAAGCGAAGCAAACATTTTTTGATTTACCAAACACTTTCTGAAATGAAGCGAAATTTTTTTAAAATTACTTTATAACAATTTATGAACAAAATGTCAAAAAAGGGAAAACAAATTCTAAAAATGAACAAAATTTTAAGAGGCGAACATTTTTTGTAAAAAAGAACAATTTTTGAGAAAGGTAAAAGGTGAACATTTTTTTAGATCTGTGAACAATTTGTGAGAAAGGGAACAGATACTCTAAATGCGAACATTTTTTATTTTTTAAGAACAAGAACATTTTTTAATTTTTGAACAAATTTTGAAAAAGAGAACATTTTTAAATTTAAGAACAAAATTTGAAAATGGGATCATTTTTTAAATTTTCGAACATTTTCCGTGAATCTCAACAAAATCTTCAGAAATCATGGTTTATTTAGAAATTACAAGCATTTTTTGAAAATTAGCATACATTTTTCAAAAATGTGAACATAATTTGAAAATAGGAACAAAATCTTGAATTCTAGACAATATTTGAAATTTCCAAACTTTTTTTGAAAAAAGTAAAATAAACTTGAAAACGGAAAAAGGGAAACAAAAAGGGAACAGAAGAAAAAGGGAGCAGTAAAAAAGAGAAACTAAAATCAGGAGTAAAAAAAAGTTCCAAACTGGAATGAACGAACTGGTCTAATGGGCTGGCCCAGTAGCTTCGCTGGTGCCCTTCCCGTTGTGCGATACGGCGGCAATTTGCCGCAACGCGCGACAAATAGGGATTTCCACCTTTTTATAGAAGGAACAATGCGCTTCATTTCATGTCTCAATGTTTAAAGGGATACAAAGATGATCCGGTGGATCGACGAGCCACAAATGTCGGCCAATATCAAAGGTAGTAGCCATTCTAGCTAATCTATGTGCCTCACCATTGCTAGCGCGTTGCTTGTGGACGAGCTCACAGCTTTGAAACTTCTGTTTCCTTTCGTTTATCTCTTGTAAGATCATGCAGTATTCGCCGAGATGGATTGGACTCTTCAGGTCGTTGATGACTCTCAGACAATCAGATGCAACACGCACTTTATTCACAACCAAATCCTCGGCTAGAGCGAGTGCCTCCCTACAAGCATGTAACACCCCAGATGTAACTTTCCATATTTGTAACTCCAACTCTTGCCATTTTCGGCATTGTGATATGATATTCCCTCCGTGGTTGGGGTTTTATCTTTCGTTTTTGCATTTTGTCCATGTCATGCATTTTATATCATGTCATTATGTGCATCTCATTTGCATACGTGTTCGTCTCATGATTCCGAGCATTTTCCCCGTTGTCCGTTTTGCAATCCGGCACTCCTATGTCCCCCGGCGTCCCCTTTTACGTTTTTCCGTGAGCGGGTACTAAACTTTCTCGGAATGGACCGAGTTTTGTCAAGTGGCCCTGGTATACCAACGGTAGACCATCTGTCAAGTTTCGGGTCATTTGAAGCTCGTTTGGTACTCCAACGGTTAACCGCACTCTCGCAAAGGCCTCTTTTAAGTTGCAGCCCAACACCCCTTCAAAACAGCCCAATAACCCATCTAAGTCACTTCCATGCTCTCCGTCGTCGGATCACGATCGTGTGGGCGAAAACTACACTCCATTTGGAGCTTCCTAGCTCCTTCTACCTATAAATATAGCCTCCCCCCTCAAATTCCGGATCAAACCCTAGCTTTCCCCTACCTCGCGCCACCGGACAAAGATCCCGCACCGACGGACGTGTCCGCCCCGCCCGCGCCGCCGCCGCCCGGCGAACCAGGGCGCGACACGTGGCACCCGCCACACATGCCGCATGCGACCCGCCGAGCCGTGCCAGCCCCCGAGGCCAGTCGAAGCCCAGCATACCGCCGGGCCGCTCGGCGCCCGCCTCCGCCCCCGCCCCCGCCCTCGCCGGCCGGCCCCGCTCGCCACCGCCCGGCCACCGGCGCCCTGGCGCCCGCCCGCCCGCCTCCCCTCTCCCTCCTCCGGCCTCTGCCCGCTCCGTGAGCCAGCGCCGCCGTCCTCGACCTCGAGCCGGTCGGATCTGAGATCCAAGTCCCGAGGGTTGACTTTCTCCCCCCCCCCCAAAATTCGTCTAAGTTTTTATTTCGGTGATTAATTTGTGGCATTTTCAACGCATCATAACTTTGCACCTGTAGCTCCGTTTCGTGCGTGTAATATGTAAAAATGTTCGACTCGAAGAGTAGATCATTTCATCTCATTGCATCATTTTCATTTGAGCTCATCTTGATTCCCGAAATGCTGTTAGAAGAGGGCTATGTGATGTTAGTTTCGTTTCTTAACAGAACATGCACTTTGTCATTTTGCTATGATTGATGTGTGCATCCTATGATCTTGAGTCCTACATGTGTTTTGTAATATGCCATGCCATCTTTCCAGGGGTGTATACCATGTATTTTTGTGATCTATGTGGTGACTAGCACAAGCATGCAAACTAGGCTTCTGATGTTCTTGATTTCAGCCCTGTTTTCTTGATATTTTGATGCCATGTTAACTTGATGCTACCGAGAGATCCATGCATATTTTGAGATACTTCATAAGGATGTTTTGAACATATGGTTATGCTCTATCCATCCATGCCTTTTTTGCAATTATGGAGTGCCATAGCTTGAGTCAATCGAGCTCTAATTTTGCTATAAAATGTTTCCTGGCAGATTGTTTACATGTTATTCAATTTTGCCAAGGTTGTTGTGGTTGATCCGTGTATGCTATGAAGTTGTTCTTGCCATGTATGTCTTCTATGCCATGTCTTCTTGATGTATGTATGCTTAGTTTATCATGTAATGCTCTGTAGTGAGTGCATCGAGCTCTTAAACATGCCTACTTGTTATCTGTTTTTGTCATGCCCTGTTGCTGAATCTGTTAACGAAACTTGCTATTTTGACATGGGTGTTACTATATTTTGTGATCCTTTTTGGCTTATGGTCAGTAAGGGACTTTTGTTCTATGCTTTGAGTAGATTCATGCCATGCCATGTTTTGCTATTATAAGTTCCTGTAGCATGTTGTTTTGTTGCTCTGAACATTGCCTCCTGATGCTGATTTCTGGCATGTTAGTAATTTCACTAAGTCTGTGAAGCTGATGTGTTTTGCACTTTTGCCATGCTTGTTTGAACCTGTTATGATGTGATTTAGCCGTAGCTCAGTGTTCATCTTTTGTCAAGCATCTTGAGTAGATCACTGCCATATGCTTTTCTGGTACGTTTGGGTGCAGTAGCTTAATTTCTTGTTGCTTGCTAAGTGGTATCATGCTGTTAATGGCAGATTTGTACCATTCTTGTTTTGCTTGTCATTTGCAAACCGTGCATCCGATTCCGGTGATCTTTATATCGATTTCAACCGAAATCATCTCATCTTTCCAGCGGCATACTTGGTTTGCCAAGTTGATGCCTGGTTCATCATTTTCCTTCCGGAGCACGCATACGCATTGCATATCACATCCCGCATATCATGCCATATATTGCATCATGTTGCTTGTGCATTGCACCGTGATTTATCGTGGTTCCTTTGTTTGTGTTCTTGCTTTGGGTAGAGCCGGGAGACGAGTACGTGAACGAGGAACCTGTTGAGAACGCGCCACGAGGATCAAGCTTTCGACAACTCGAGAACTTTGCGGCAAGATGACCATACCCTCGAAATCACTTCTATCTTTGCTATGCTAGATGCTCGCTCTTTTGCTATGCCTATGCTATGATGCCTATCACTTGCTTATCGTGCCACCCCTATTGCCATGTCAGCCCCTAACCATCCTTTCCTAGCAAACCGTTGTTTGGCTATGTTACCGCTTTGCTCAGCCCCTCTTATAGCGTTGCTAGTTGCAAGTGAAGTTGAAGGTTGTTCCTTGTTGGAACATGGAGATGTTGTTCCTTGTTGGAACATGTTTACTTGTTGGGGATATCACACTATATCTGCTATAATTAATGCATCTATATACTTGGTAAAGGGTGGAAGACTCGGCCTTATGCCTGGTGTTTTGTTCCACTCTCGCCACCCTAGTTTCCGTCATACCGGTGTTATGTTCCTTGATTTCGCGTTCCTTACGGTTGGGTGATTTATGGGACCCCTTGACAGTTCGCTTTGAATAAGACTCCTCCAAAGAAGGCCCAACTTTGGTTTTACCATTTGCCACCTAAGCCTTTTTTCCCCGGTTTTCGCAAGCCCGAGGGTCATCTTTATTTTAACCCCCGACCAGTGCTCCTTCGAGTGCTGGCCCGAATCGAGCTGCTTATGGGCCACCACGGGAAACTCGAGGCTTGGTTTTACTCGTAGCTAGTCTCATCCGGATGTGCCTCGAGAACGAGATATGTGCAGCTCCTATCGGGATTTGTCGGCACAATCGGGCGGCTTTGCTGGTCTTGTTTTATTCTGTCGAAATGTCTTGTAGTCCGGGATTCGATATTGATCGGGTCTTCCCGTAGAAGGAATATCCTTCGTTGACCGTGAGAGCTTATAATGGGCTAAGTTGGGACACCCCGCAGGTATTATCTTTCAAAGCCGTGCCCATGTTATGAGGCGATGGGAATTTGTTAATGTCGGTTGTAGAAAACCGAAGTTGACCTTAATTAAAATACACATCAACCGCGTGTGTAACCGTGATGGTCTCTTCTCGGCGGAGTCCGGGAAGTGAACACGGTGTTGGAGTTATGCTTGACGTAAGTAGTCCAGGATCACTTCTTGATCGCTACTAGTTTCACGACCGTGCCTTGCTTTCTCTTCTCGCTCTCTTTTGCGATGTAGCCACCATATATGCTAGTCGCTTGCTGCAGCTCCACCTCACAACTCTGTCCTTCCTTTAAGCTTAAATAGTCTTGATCTCGCGGGTGTGAGATTGCTGAATCCCCGTGACTCACAGATTCTACCAAAACAGTTGCAGTGCCGACGATGCGGTCAGGTGGCGCGAACCGAGCTCAAGTGGGAGTTCGATGAGGAACGTGGTCGTTAGTATGTGTCTTTTCCCGATGATCATAGTGGAGCCAGTTGGGACGATCGGGGATCTGTGTAGCATTTGGGGTATCTTCTTTTATTTTGGTTCCGTAGTCGGACCTTGAGTGTAATCTGAATGATGGATGTTTATTTATGTATTGTGTGAAGTGGCGACTGTAAGCCAACTATGTATCTATTTCCCTTATGTATTACATGGTTTGTGTGAAGATTACCTCACTTGCGACATTGTTTTCAATGCGTTTATGCCTCTAAGTCATGCTTCGACACGTGGGAGATATAGCCGCATCGAGGGCGTTACAAGTTTGTAATCAGAGCCATCCCCGACTTAGGAGCCCCCTACTTGATTGTTTGCTGGCGTTGTTGAGTCTAGAACGGAAAAATGTTTTGAGTCTTAGGATTTTATATATCGGAGAGTAGGATTCTTTTTACTCCCCAGTCCCTTCGTCGCTCTGGTGAGGTCTCCGACATAGAAGTTTTGACTCTCCTCTCCTCAAATTTCACTAAAAATTTTTTAGGATCACGCTGGTATCTTGGAATCGTTCGATGGTTTTGTGACGAGAACATTGTTCTTGGTGCCTCGACATTTAGGGGTTGTGGCGGTGTCCCGGGAGTTGAGCTCCGAGGTGTTGTCGTCACAATTTTATCGTTGCAGTTCTGGAATACCGAGATTTGCCGACATCGAAATCTCTTTTGTGCAGTTGTTGGTGAGATAACCCGATAACCCAAAGATCGGGCGAGCTCGAGTATTGCCATGACTCGTATAACGGATGTTTTTCAAGGTCGAGGTACACGATTTCGAGGGTTTCTTGGTTATGTGTTGACGGATGGATACAATTGGATCTAGGTATTGTTAGTTTGGGTGATATATTTTGTGTCCCCTGTATCCCCAACACCAGATTGCATAATCAGAAAGTTTCGGGAGTTTATAGGTGGGATTCAAGTAGCTCCTAGCATTTCTTCCCGCAGATATTTGGTTCGTGATTGGGTAATCCTTACCACTTATTTGTTCCAGTCGTACCTTGTATTTTTTTTTCATCAACCCTTAATCAAGTGGCTTCTCACCTTAATGGACGTGTGATGTTAGCTTTTGGAATTCATTCGTTCATCCTTGTTCGAATGTTTATTGTGAAGACTACATGTTGCAATTTCTATCCGTTGATTCAACTTGTCTATCTGTCTATCAAAGTGCTAACGGATGTCACCCTCTTCAGGATGGCTCCGCCAACGCGTCAGAATCCGGAACGTAATGATGGGAATCAGTTGAACCCTCCACCTCCACCTCCGCCTCCGGAGGCCTGGCAAGCTATCATGGCAGCCACCAATGCCAATGCTCAGATGATTTTGCAACTCTTGCAAGAGCGTACTCAAGGGAAAGGCAGTCAAGGAAATCAAGGTCAAGGCAACAACCAGCCGCACTTTGCTACTCTCGATCGGTTCCTCGCTAATCAGCGAAGTCTTTCGGTTTACGTGTCGAGGCCACGACGCCGACGATTGGCTTGTGGACATCTGCAAACATTTTGAATGTAGCAATGTCGGACACGAGGACTTTGTCAAGTTCGCCGCTTCAACTCAAGGACCAAGCTGCTGAGTGGTACCAGCAATACAAAGATTCCAGAGGAGGTCGTGTCATTACCGGGATGAGTTCGCCGAGATTTGAGCTCACCACATTCAAAAGTGTTGTTGAGAGCAAGCGTGAGGAGTTCCGCAATCTCAAGCAAGGCAACATGTCGTGTATCAATACAATATCCAGTTCGAGAAACTCGCTCGCTTTGCTAAGCAAGACGTCCACGATGAAAAGAGTATGATCTATCAATTCAGAGGTGGTCTCGAGAAGATCTGCAATTAGCTCTTGTGCTTTTGAGCCGAAAAGTATGATGAATTCTACAACATGGCTTTGAAGCAAGAAGCTGCCCAGCTCAAATGTGAGGCTTCTAAGAAGAGAATCAGGATGCAATTCAGTCTTCTTCTTCCTCTCAAGTGGCAGCTAAGCAGCAGAAGTTCTACCTTCCTCCTCCTCCGTTCCGTCGGCCTTATCGCAGAAGAACTCGGTGGCCGTGGATCTTCCCACCCGCCCAACCAAGCTATCGAACAAGTCTATTTCTCAAGCTCCAAGGTCAAATGCTCCTTATCACCGTCCGCCTCAGAGGTGACTTGCAACAAGTGTCGCAGAAGGTCACTATGCGAACAAGTTCTTCAACGAGGCGCCTTCCGCCTCCTCCTCTGTGAAATCTTCCAGCAATGCGGTGGTCAAGCATAATCCAAAGCATGCCAAGGTGAATATGATGAATGCAGCTCAAGCGGAGGAATCTTCCGATGTGATAATGGGTAATCTTCCGATTAATGATATTCCTGCAAAAGTCTTATTTGATCTTTGGTGCATCGCATTCTTTCATGTCATATCCTTTTGCATGAAGCACAATTTTGACACGAGGAATTACCTAAAGCATTGCAAGTTATTTCTCCGGCTAAGCATTTGAGCTCTAGCATGATGGTTCCGAATGTCGGTATCAAGATGGGCGACTATAGATTTCTGGCTAAACCAATTGTCCTTGGTGACTCGGATATTGATCTTATTCTCGGGATGGATGGCTTTCTCAAAGACAAAGCTCAGCTTGATTGTGCTGCTGTGGAAATTCAATTGACTCACTCTTCTAATGATGTGATCATCTATGCCGCTCGTGATGAAACCATTCGGTTGTTTTCTCTCAATGAGAAGGGCGAATTGGATGCTATCTCTCGATTCCGATCGTTTGTGAGTACCAAGATGTATTTCGGAAGAGCTTCGGGTATGCCTCCTCACCGCCGATTGAGTTCGTTATCGATCTTGAGCCCGCATTGAACCCGTTTGCAAGCGTCCATACAAGCTTGGACCCGATGAGCTGAAGGAATTGAAGAAGCAGCTCGATGAACAAGAGCGTCTGGGTTTGATCAGACCGAGTTCATCTCCTTGGGGTTGTGGTGTTCTTTTTGTCCAGAAGAAGGATGGCACGGACCGACTTTGCGTCGATTACCGTCCATTGAATAAGAAGACTATCAAGAACAAGTATCCACTTCCCAACATCAATGAGCTTTTCGAGCAACTCAAAGGTGCTAAAGTGTTCTCCAAGCTTGACCTTCGTATGGGTTATCATCAGATTCGCATTCGTGAACAAGATATTCCCAAGACAGCATTCAGAACAAGCTTTGGTTCTTATGAATATACTGTCATGTCTTTCGGCCTCGTTAATGCTCCTCCAACATTCTCTCGGATGATGAATTTCATCTTCAACCCCTACACCAATGAATTCGTCTTGGTCTATCTTGATGATATTTTGGTCTTCTCCAAGAATAAGAAGGATCATGCCAAACATTTGCGATTGGTGCTAGACAAGCTCAGAGAGTATCAATTCTATGCGAAGTTTTCCAAATGTGAATTTTGGCTTGATGAAGTGCTTTATCTGGGTCACATCATCTCCGCCAAGGGCATCACTGTTAACCCAGAGAAGGTGTCTGCAATTGTGAATTGGGAACCTCCTCAGAATGTCAAGCAGCTTCGCAGTTTTCTTGGTCTTGCAAGCTATTGCCGAAGATTCATTGAGAACTTCTCTAAGATTGCAAAGCCTCTTTCCAACCTCCTCCAGAAGCATGTGAAGTATGTCTGGTCTCCTGAGTGTGACGTTGCTTTCAATACTCTCAAAGAGAAACTCGTCACAACTCCTGTCTTGACTCCTCCTGATGAATCCAAGCCATTCGAAGTTTTCTGTGATGCTTCTCTTCACGGTCTCGGTGCTGTGTTAATGCAAGAGAAAAGAGTTGTGGCCTATACCTCTCGTCAGCTGAAGCCCAACGAAAAGAACTACCCCACTCACGATCTTGAGTTGGCGGCAGTTGTCCATGCATTGATAACATGGAGACATCTCTTGTTGGGAAGGAAAGTGGACATTTTCACCGATCACAAGAGCCTCAAGTATATCTTCACTCAACCCAACCTCAACCTCAGCAGACTCGATGGGTCGAAATGATTCAAGAGTACAACCCAAGTATTGAATATACTCGGGCAAGGCCAATGTCATTGCAGATGCTTTGAGCGGGAAGGCTTATCGCAGCAGTTTAATCCTCAAGCCCTTCCAACGGACCTCTGTGAAGCTTTCCAAGCTGAATCTTCAAGTTGTTCCTCAAGGCTTTCTTGCCAACCTCATAGTCTCTCCTACTTTGGAAGATCAAATTCGTGAGGCTCAACTTCTGGATGCCATGGTGAAAAAGGTGAAGCGTGGTATCGACAAGGGCATTTCAAATACAAGTGCTTCCACGTTGATGACAAAGATACTCTTTTCTTCGAGGACGGATTGTGGTTCCTAAGGGTGATCTACGTAAAGTCATTATGAACGAGGCACACAATTCGCTTCTATCCATTCATCCGGAAGTACGAAGATGTACCATGACCTCAAGCGATCGTATTGGTGGACTCGAATGAAGCGAGAAATTGCTCAATTCATGAATGAGTGTGATGTCTGCAGAAGAGTGAAAGCAGAACACCAACGACCAGCTGGTCTCCTCCAACCTCTTGCTATTCCAGAATGGAAGTTTGATCATATTTAAATGGACTTCGTGACTGGTTTTCCAAAGTCCAAGCGTGGAAATGATGCTATCTTCGTTGTCATTGACAAGCTTACTAAAGTGGCTCATTTTCTTCCTATCAAAGAATCTATCACAACAGCTCAGTTGGCAGAGTTATACACCTCCAGGATTGTCTTCTTGCACGGCATTCCACAAGTGATCTCTTCAGACCGTGGCAGCATCTTTACCTCCAAGTTTTGGGATTCTTTTGAGAAGGCCATGGGCACCAACATTCGTTTCAGACAGCTTTCCACCCTCAAACAAGTGGCCAAGTCGAGCGAGTCAATCAAATCCTTGAAGATATGCTCGGGGCTTGTGTCATTTCCTTCGGTATGAAGTGGGAAGATTGTCTTCCATATGCCGAGTTCTCCTACAACAACAGCTTCCAGCGAGTTGGGCAAGGCCCCATTCGAAATTCTCTATGGCGAAAGTGCCGTACTCCTCTCAATTGGTCCGAGCATGTGAACGCCAACTTCTTGGCAACGACTTGATCACGAAGCGAAGAAATGTGCAAAGTCATTCGTGAGAATCTCAAAGCCGCATAATCGCGCGGAAGAGCTATTATGATGACAAGCACCGTGATGTGGCTTTTGAAATCGGAGACCATGTCTACCTCCGCGTCTCCAATGAAAGGCACTCGCCGCCGGTATCAAAGGAAGCTTGCCCCTAGATCGTGGGTCCTTTCAAGATCATGGGCAAAAGAGGCGATCTCGCCTATCAACGAGCTTCCGTCCAACCGCAAATGTGCACGATGTGTTTCACGTGTCACAGCTTCGCAAGTGCTTCAAGACTCTGAACGCACTATCAACGAAGAAATTGACCTTCAAGAAGATCTGTCTTATCATGAGCACCCGTTGCTATTCTTGAGAAACCGAGCGCAAGACTCGCAACAAGTCAATCAAATTCCTGAAAGTGAAGTGGTCACACCACTCCGACCGAGAAGCCACACAGCGCGAGGATCACCTCCGTTCGAATATCCGGAGTTCTTGCAGTCCTAGATCTCAGGACGAGATCCTCTTGTAGTGGTGGAGTGTTGTAACACCCCGGATGTAACTTTCCATATTTGTAACTCCAACTCTTGCCATTTTCGGCATTGTGATATGATATTCCCTCCGTGGTTGGGGTTTTGTCTTTCGTTTTTGCATTTTGTCCATGTCATGCATTTTATATCATGTCATCATGTGCATCTCATTTGCATACGTGTTCGTCTCATGATTCCGAGCATTTTTCCCGTTGTCCGTTTTGCAATCCGGCACTCCTATGTCCCCCGGCGTCCCCTTTTACGTTTTTCCGTGAGCGGGTACTAAACTTTCTCGGAATGGACCGAGGTTTGTCAAGTGGCCTGGTATACCACCGGTAGACCACCTGTCAAGTTTCGGGTCATTTGGAGCTCGTTTGGTACTCCAACGGTTAACCGCACTCTCGCAAAGGCCTCTTTTAAGTTGCAGCCCAACACCCCTTCAAAACAGCCCAATAACCCATCTAAGTCACTTCCATGCTCTCCGTCGTCGGATCACGATCGTGTGGGCGAAAACTACACTCCATTTGGAGCTTCCTAGCTCCTTCTACCTATAAATATAGCCCCCTCAAATTCCGGATCAAACCCTAGCTTTCCCCTACCTCGCGCCACCGGACAAAGATCCCGCGCCGACGGACATGTCCGCCCCGCCCGCGCCGCCGCCGCCCGGCGAACCAGAAGCGCGACACGTGGCACCTGCCACCATCGCCGCCCGCCCGCCGAGCCGTGCAGCCCCCGAGGCCCGAGCCGCCCGCCACGCGCCGCCGCCCGGCCCGCCTCCGGCCCCCCGCGCGCCCCGCCGGCCTCGCCAGCCGGCCCGCCTCGCCGGCCGCCAGCCACCGCCGCCCGCCGCCCGCCGCCCGGCCACCGGCGCCTCGGCCGCCGCCCGATCGCATGGCGCCGCCTCCCGCCCCCCGGCCTCCCTCTCCCTCCTCGGCCTCTGCCCGCTCCGGCGCCAGCGCCCGCCGTCCTCGACCTCGAGCCGGTCGGATCTGAGATCCAAGTCCCGAGGGTTGACTTTCTCCCCCAAAATTCGTCTAAGTTTTTATTTGGTGATTAATTTGTGGCATTTTCAACGATCATAACTTTGCACCTGTAGCTCCGTTTCGTGCGTGTAATATGAAAAAATGTTCGTCTCGAAGAGTGATCATTTCATCTCATTGCATCACTTTCATTTGAGCTCATCTTGATGCCCGAAATGCTTTTATAAGAGGGCTATGTGATGTTAGTTTCTGTTTCTTAACAGAACATGCACTTCTGTCCTTTTTGCTATGATTGATGTGTGCATCCTATGATCTTGAGTCCTACATGTGTTTTGTAATATGCCATGCCATCTTTCTAGGGGTGTATACCATGTATTTTTGTGATCTATGTGGTGACTAGCACAAGCATGCAAACTAGGCTTCCTGATGTTACTGATTTCAGCCCCTGTTTTGCTGATATTTTGATGCCATGTTAACTTGATGCTACCGAGAGATCCATGCATATTTTGAGATACTTCAGTAAGGATGTTTTGAACATATGGTTATGCTCTATCCATCCATGCGTTTGTTTGCAATTATGGAGTGCCATAGCTTGAGTCAATCGAGCTCTAATTTTGCTATAAAATGTTTCCTGGCAGATTGTTTACATGTTATTCAATTTTGCCAAGGTTGTTGTGGTTGATCCGTGTATGCTATGAAGTTGTTCTTTCCATGTATGTATTCTATGCCATGTCTTCTTGATGTATGTATGATTAGTTTATCATGTAATGCTCTATAGTGAGTGCATCGAGCTCTTAAACATGCCTACTTGTTATCTGTTTTTGTCATGCCCTGTTGCTGAATCTGTTAACGAAACTTGCTATTTTGACATGGGTGTTACTATATTTTCTGATCCTTTTTGGCTTATGGTCAGTAAGGGGCTTTTGTTCTATGCTTTGAGTAGATTCATGCCATGCCATGTTTTGCTATTATAAGTTCTTGTAGTATGTTGTTTTCTTGCTCTGAACATTGCTTCCTGATGCTGATTTCTGGCATGTTAGTAATTTCACTAAGTCTGTGAAGCTGATATGTTTTGCACTTTTGCCATGCTTGTTTGAACCTGTTATGATGTGATTTAGCCATAGCTCAGTGTTCATCTTTTGTCAAGCATCTTGAGTAGATCACTGCCATATGCTTTTCTGGTACGTTTGGGTGCAGTAGCTTAATTTCTTGTTGCTTGCTAAGTGGTATCATGCTGTTAATGGCAGATTTGTGCCATTCTTGTTTTGCTTGTCATTTGCAAACCGTGCATCCGATTCCGGTGATCTTTATATCGATTTCAACCGAAATCATCTCATATTTCCAGCGGCATACTTGGTTTTCCAAGTTGATGCCTGGTTCATCATTTTCCTTCCGGAGCACGCATACGCATTGCATATCACATCCCGCATATCATGCCATATATTGCATCATGTTGCTTGTGCATTGCACCGTGATTTATTGTGGTTCCTTTGTTTGTGTTCTTGCTTTGGGTAGAGCCGGGAGACGAGTACGTGAACGAGGAACCTGTTGAGAACGCTTACGAGGATCAAGCTTTCGACAACTCTGAGAACTTTGCACGCAAGATGACCATACCCTCGAAATCACTTCTATCTTTGCTATGCTAGATGCTCGCTCTTTTGCTATGCCTATGCTATGATGCCTATCACTTGCTTATCGTGCCACCTCTATTGCCATGTCAGCCCCTAACCATCCTTTCCTAGCAAACCGTTGTTTGGCTATGTTACCGCTTTGCTCAGCCCCTCTTATAGCGTTGCTAGTTGCAGGTGAAGTTGAAGGTTGTTCCTTGTTGGAACATGGAGATGTTGTTCCTTGTTGGAACATGTTTACTTGTTGGGGATATCACACTATATCTGCTATAATTAATGCATCTATATACTTGGTAAAGGGTGGAAGACTCGGCCTTATGCCCGGTGTTTTGTTCCTCTTGCCACCCTAGTTTCCGTCATACCGGTGTTATGTTCCTTGATTTCGCGTTCCTTACGGTTGGGTGATTTATGGGACCCCTTGACAGTTCGCTTTGAATAAGACTCCTCCAAAGAAGGCCCAACTTTGGTTTTACCATTTGCCACCTAAGCCTTTTCCCCGGGTTTTCGCGAGCCCGATGGTCATGTTTATTTTAACCCCGGACGGTGCTCCTTGAGTCTGGCCGAACTAAGCTACTGCTGCGGGGCCACCACGGGAAACTCGAGGCTTGGTTTTACTCGTAGCTAGTCTCATCCGGATGTGCCACGAGAACGAGATATGTGCAGCTCCTATCGGGATTTGTCGGCAATCAGGCGGCTTTGCTGGTCTTGTTTTATTCTTTGTCGAAATGTCTTGTAGTCCGGGATTCCGAGATTGATCGGGCCTTCCGGTAGAAGGAATATCCTTCGTTGACCGTGAGAGCTTATAATGGGCTAAGTTGGGACACCCTGCGGGTATTATCTTTCAAAGCCGTGCCCATGGTTATGAGGCAGATGGGAATTTGTTAATGTCGGTTGTAGAAAACCGAAGTTGACCTTAATTAAAATACACATCAACGCGTGTGTAACCGTGATGGTCTCTTCTCGCGGAGTCCGTAAGTGAACACGGTGTTGGAGTTATGCTTGACGTAAGTAGTCGGGATCACTTCTTGATCGCTACTAGTTTCACGACCGTGCCTTGCTTTCTCTTCTCGCTCTCTTTTGCGATGTAGCCACCATATATGCTAGTCGCTGCTGCAGCTCCACCTCACAACTCTGTCCTTCCTTTAAGCTTAAATAGTCTTGATCTCGCGGGTGTGAGATTGCTGAGTCCCGTGACTCACAGATTCTACCAAAACAGTTGCAGGTGCCGACGATGCGGTCAGGTGGCGCGAACCGAGCTCAAGTGGGAGTTCGATGAGGAGCGTGGTCGTTACTATGTGTCTTTTCCTCGATGATCGAGAGTGGAGCCAGTTGGGACGATCGGGATCTGTGTAGCATTTGGGGTATCTTCTTTTATTTTGGTTCCGTAGTCGGACCTTGAGTGTAATCTGAATGATGGATGTTTATTTATGTATTGTGTGAAGTGGCGACTGTAAGCCAACTATGTATCTATTTCCCTTATGTATTACATGGTTTGTGTGAAGATTACCTCACTTGCGACATTGCTTTCAATGCGGTTATGCCTCTAAGTCGTGCTTCGACACGTGGGAGATATAGCCGCATCGAGGGCGTTACAAAGCAAATGCCTCCAATGTCGCTGGTTCAGTCAATCCATGAAATACAACAGCCGAGGCCCCCCAAAAAAGTCCGGTC
Organism: Aegilops longissima; assembly: GCA_021605205.1. Lineage (NCBI taxonomy): Eukaryota > Viridiplantae > Streptophyta > Magnoliopsida > Poales > Poaceae > Aegilops > Aegilops longissima. Next base: position 98,630,975 of record CM038676.1, on the reverse strand, counting down.
TCACTCCGGCATACAACGCCCACTGCCCCAACGTTGGATCACTTGGCCACCGCACCGTCTACATTTAGCTTTACCTCTCCCATTCACGGTGGGATCCAGGCCTTATCATGTGTTGTAACCGAAGCTCTTGCAAGCCTAGCAACTTGATGTCTCGCTGGTATCTCTTGAAGCTCCTGCATAAACTTTTGGATGAATTGATGTGTGGATAGCGGGCTCTGTAGTTCGTGTTCGTGGATTGCCTTTCGCCTAGCCCACCAAATAGCCCACAATGTAACTAATACCGAGATGAATTGGTCCTTGCTGAGTGTTCTGCAAAGGTTAAACAACCACAGCTTCGGGTCGGTCGTCTCATCACCATAAACAGGAAGCAACGAGTCATCGTCTCGAAGTGACCAAATGCACTTTGACATATTGCAGTCCAGCAAAGCATGCCGCCATGAGTCCACTGCAGCCCTGCAAATCGGACACACCTCCTCGTTCGTCATGTGCCTCCGTTTTCGCTCCTGACCCGTGGGTAGCGACGCCCATGCAAGTCTCAAAGCAAATATTCTTAACTTACCCAGGACCTTCACACCGCACAACATCTTCCACCGACGTTCCTGTTGCTCTAAATCCGAGCTACCCGAGCTCCCATTGAGTCAATTTTCCCTTCTGAATTTTGTCTCTACCACTAGACGATAACAAGAACGTACTGAGAACACCCCACTCTTCTCATACTGCCATGCATAGAAGTCCTTTTGTTGTTTGTAGCTAATAGGAATTTGACGTACTATCTCTGCATCCATGGGCAACAAGTGATTCTGTAGGCTCTCTTCATTCCATGTTCGTGTTGCGTGTGATGTCAACTCCGCAACCAGTGTCGGTGGATTAGCTGAGATCATACTGACCGGTCGCATATTGTAACTACGTGGCAGCCAGTTGTCATTCCATATGTTAGTGTCCTCCCCATCACCGATCCGTTTAATCAACCCCGTCTTGAGAATATCTCGCCCTTCACAGATGGATCGCCATATCTGGGACGGCCGTGATCCCACTTCAGCAGCCAGAATATCGGAGTTGGGATAATAAACGGATTTCAATATGCGGGCACTGAGTGAGCTTGGGTCCTGGAGTAATCTCCATGCCTGCTTTGCTAGGAGAGCGAGATTGAAAATCTCCATGTCTCTAAAACCCAAGCCCCCCTTGTACTTGGGCATGCACATTGTCTCCCACAAGACTCATGCTGTTTTCCTTTCTCCTGCTCTACTACCCCACCAAAATTTCTGTATCAACATCGCGATGTGCTCGCACAAGCCCCGTGGCAGCTTGAATAAGGACATAGAATATGTTGGTAGTGCTTGTACCACCGACTTGATTAGCACTTCCTTCCCGCTGCTAGCTAGGCATTTTTCCATCCATCCCTGCACATGTTTCCACACTCTGTCCTTCAGATAAGAAAACACGCCATTCTTCGTGCTTCCTACATCAGATGGGAGACCCAAGTATCTCTCATTTAAGGATTCCTTTTGTATGTTCAGAGTTGCCTTTACTGTATCTCTGCAAGTGCCTGGGCAGCCTTTCCCAAAATAAATGGAGGATTTTTCATGATTTATACGCTGTCTAGATGCCTGGCAATACTCATTCAGAATTTTATTTAACTTAGTAGCATGCTCCACCGTTGCCCTGCTGAACAGGAGACAATCATCAGCAAATAGGAGGTGATTTACATATGGTGTTGTGGGAGAAATTTTGATGCCGTCAAACATCCCCTCCTCGCTAGATTTTTTTGAGCATGCATGACAACCTTCTGCTGCTAATAAGAACAAGTACGGGGAGATGGGGTCTCCTTGTCTGATCCCTCGAGAAGGTGAGAATTCGTGGCTGGTACCTCCATTAAATAACAATGAGAAGGTTACCGATGTCACCCCTCTCATCACTTGATCCACGAAAGAATTACAGAAACCCAATTTCCTCATGATCGCCTCCAAGTACGCCCACTCGACACGGTCATAAGCTTTCATCATGTCTAGCTTCACCGCACAATGACCGTTCTTCTTGCTCCTGTTGTTTTTCATAAAATGAAGGCACTCATATGCTGTAATAACATTATCTGTAATCAAGCAACCCGACACAAAGGCCGACTGTTCTTCAGAGATAATATCCGGGAGAATCTGCTTCAGACGGTTAGCCAATACTTTGGAAGCGATTTTATAAATCACATTGCACAGGCTTATAGGGCCGAAACTGAGACAGTAGTGTAGGGTTTTGTACCTTGGGAATAATTACAATGAACGTCCTATTGATCTCCTCTAGGGAGTCCTCCCCCTTCAACACTCGAATAACAATCTTCGTCACCTCCTGACCACACAAATGCCAATACTTCTAGAAAAAATGCGATGGAAAATCGTCAGGGCCCGGTGCCTTCGTAGGGAACATTTGAAAAGAGCATTCTTCACCTCACCCTCGGTAAAGGCCTTCAAAAGTATTTCGTTCACATTTGAAACTTTACAAGGTACATGTGAGAGGACCTCTTCCATCCCTATGACCCCCTCTGACTCATAAAGTTTTTCATAAAACTGCACTGCCATATGCTCGAGTTCAATGGGATCCTCACAAACAGTGCCATTTGGTCTTGTCAAGCGTTGCACCCGATTTTCTTCCGCCGGTTGGATGCTTTTTGGTGAAAAAAAATTAGTGTTTTGATCTCCCTCGAGCAGCCATTGGATCCGTGCATGTTGACGCCACATCACCTCTTCTCTTAACCTTAGTTCAATGATTTTCTGTTCGACTTTGATCTCCTCATGTGATGCACTAACTCTGGCTGGATCTTCTCTCAATACCGCCAGCCTCTTCCTTAGCTTGCGTAATTCAGTCCGAACTACTCCGAAAGTGTCGGCTCCCCAGCCCATCAAAGCCGATGCCATATTCTGTAATTTTTCCTTGAGCTGCACCACTGTGGATGCATGCGAGCTGCCCCAAGCTTCCTCCATCAGTGCCTGAAAACCTGCATGCCGTTCCCACATGAGTTCATAGCGGAAAGGCTTGGACTTGCCTATCTGTTGATTATGTGCCTCCATGCTATTGAGCAGTAGTATTGGAGAGTGATCCGACTTAACAGCGTGAAGATGACGGACCCAGGCTAGCGGAAACAAAGTGCACCACTTCGGCATTGCTAGAGCTCGATCTAGTCTGACTCTGCAGTATGCCCCATTCTGAATTTTACGCTCAAACGTCCAGTCGAGCCCGCTATAGCCCAAGTCAGCCAGTTGACACACGTCCACTGCATCTCTGAAAGCGTTTATCTGCCCCATGTCCCTCTCATTGGGCCCAAATTGTTCCTCTCGGCACATAATCTCATTAAAATCGCCGATACATAGCCATGGGAGATCGTTGTCAGCTTTGAGAAAACGCATCATGTCCACCTACTCCTCCCGTACGCGGTAATGGGCCGGACCATTTGCAGGCTGCAGCGCCCTGTTTTCTATTTCATCTTTTGCTTTTTACGTTCTCATTTCTGTTTTTGTTTTTCCTTCTTTAAATTAATTCGTGATTTCCAGAAGAACCAAATTCCAAAAGGTTGTGAGTTTTCTAAAAAGGTATTGAGAAATCATACTGTTTGTAAATTCAAAAAACATTTGAAAAATCATAAAATGATTATGATTTTGAAAAATTGTTCACATATTAAAAAATATCACAATTACAAATAAATGTTCATGATATTTAAAAATGCAATATCAAAAATATATTCAGGAATTTTATAAAAATATCCATAAAATTCTAGAATATTTTCACAAAAATTAAAACAGATCCGTAAATAATTAACATAACGAACCGTCGCTTACGTACATGTTTTATTAGGAGATCTGTAGAAGTCCTTTAACGATTTTATTTAGTTCCTTGCTTTGGGTAGAAAAAGTGGTTTTCGTGTCTTGTATAAAGTTGAGGCCCCAAAAATTGACACAACTTCCCATGGATTATTTTTTTAAGCTATATAAAATGACTAAATTCCTATTTTGCCTCCATACACAGCTAGGTTTATTTTGATGCCAGCTATGGTAGGTCAAGCCAAGACACTCATTCACCAGTCTAGCTCAAGCAGGGTCCATTAATGCAGTCTGCTCAGCGACATTATTTTCGTTGTGACGCTTTAGGAAATCAAGTCGTGATGAGACCATCACATTTTTTGTTTTTGGAATGACTTTTTAAAATTCCCTTATCCCGTCATGACATCATTCAGACATAGTTTCTGAAATGACATTTTAAAAGTCCTTATCTCATCCTGGCATTTGATTCAAACTTTTTTTATATCTATCGCACGTGCATAATCTAATAGTTTTTCTCCAGTTGCAACGCATGGGCATATTTGCTAGTAGAAATAAAATACAAAGAGAAACAAAAAAACCGGTTTAACCTTGCCAAAACCGAAATGAGGTAGTTGGGCAGGCCCAAAGTTACACAACGGACGTGCACACGCGGTCGTTAACCAATGACCTGCGCGTCAAATAGGATCCCCACCTCTTCCGGCGAGGGCTATGTTTCTTCCATATCGATTCGTGATAGGAATCGCCCATGGGCGAGTTAATCGGGCAAGCCCATTAGGTGCAATTCCAGCTTGCGCTTGTGTATGGCTGTAGGTTGATCGTCGGCTTTCTTTTTGTTTTTGTTTTTTCTCTAGTTCTTTTCTTTTTCTTTGTCCTTACTTATCAATGATAGTTTTAAATGGGTTGCTTGTTTTTATTTATTTCTTTGTTATACTTTTAGCTTTTTTCCTTGGTTTTCTTTTAATTTGACTGTTTTTTGCTTTTGTTTTTTTTATCTTAATTGGTTTAATTTTTGTAACAATGTCTATTTGTTCCTATTACACAAAGTACATTCTTAGCGCACACGTGAAACATTTCTTAATACACGTTGAACATATTTTGCAAATACATGATATAAATGCTTCTGAACACTTTTCCTAACACACAGTAACATTTTTCAAATACACTTTGTATATGTTTTATATATCTATAAATATTTGTTGAAAACTACACAAGTATTATTTTAAATTGTATCATTTTAAAAAATTCAACGGAAATTTCTTAGAAACACATGAATATTTCTTTAAAATGTCACCAATTTTTTTAATGTAAATAAAGGTTTTGTTGGAAATGTGGGTATGTTTAATTAAATTTTGTAAACATTCTCTAAAAATTTCAGGATCCAGTTTTTTGAATTACTGGAATTTTTCTTCAAAATGTTATGTGCATTTTTAGTTGTTTGAAACATTTTTTAGTATGACGCAAACATTCTTTACATTTTACGCCCTTTTTGTTTGAAAATTTCACAAACATATTTTGAAAACTTGTGGACATGTTTCTAAATGTAGGTTACAATTTTTGAATGTACGAAGCAAAAAAATATTACATCACACAAGTAATCTTATTAAAAATTTATCTAGATATTTTGAAATGCATGACATTTTTAAATGTCTGAAGTATCTTTTGTACTTATTATTAACATTTTCATATACATGTATTTTAACACTTTTAATGTATGATTACTTTTTAAAATATATGTGAATTATTTTTGCAAGATATATATTCAGAATATTTAAATATATAACCAACAGTAAGAAAATGTGAATAGAAATGAAAGAAAATACAGAAAAGAACGTGAGCTCAGATTTTTTTGAGGATTGAAGCTAAGTTTTATTGATCATAAACCACATAAAGAGGTACACAAAAAGAATCATGGGAATGGATCAACCGTAAATGCCGTCCCTGATTTAGTGTATTGGAGAACTTAGCTAAGCTATGCATCCTTATTTGATGCTCGACCTTCAAAAAGAAAGCTACGATTGAAAAATCTCTCTCGTCGCTTAACCTCGCTAATGACGCACCCGTAGCTACCATTTGTTCCTCTTTCAATGTCATTCACCACCTGTTTTGATTCCGAAGCAACTACCAAATTTTGGATCATCAAATCCTCAGCAGACAAAGCTTGTTTGCACGCCAGTGCTTCGGGTGTAGCCACATCAATAATCCCTTGAACAACAAAAGAGGAACTTCCCAGATATAGTCCTGACTCACCCCGGTATACTGCTACCGCTGAACCTCTCATACCGGATTTAGCCACACTTGCACCAACATGAATTTTCGCACACCTTGTGGGGGAGCCCTCGGTCTAGCTGTCGCAATTCTAGGAAAAGGGTGAAGGAAATATGCCCTAGAGGCAACAATAAAGTTATTATTTATTTTCTTATTTCATGATAAATGTTTATTATTCATGCTAAAATTGTATTAACCGGAAACATAATACTTGTGTGAATACATAGACAAACAGAGTGTCACTAGTATGCCTCTACTTGACTAGCTCGTTGATCAAAGATGGTTATGTTTCCTAGCCATAGACATGAGTTGTCATTTGATTAACGGGATCACATCATTAGGAGAATGATGTGATTGACTTGACCCATTCCGTTAGCTTAGCACACGATCGTTTAGTATTCTGCAATTGCGTTCTTCATGACTTATACATGTTCCTATGACTATAAGATTATGCAACTCCCGTTTACCGGAGGAACACTTTGTGTGCTACCAAACGTCACAACGTAACTGGGTGATTACAAAGGTGCTCTACATGTGTCTCTGAAGATACTTGTTGGGTTGGCGTATTTCGATATTAGGATTTGTCACTCCGATTGTCGGAGAGGTATCTCTGGGCCCACTCAGTAATGCACGTCACTATAAGCCTTGCAAGCATTGTAACTAATGAGTTAGTTGCGGGATGATGTATTACGGAACGAGTAAAGAGACTTGCCAGTAACGAGATTGAACTAGGTATTGAGATACCGACGATCGAATCTCGGGCAAGTAACATACCATGACAAAGGGAACAACGTATGTTGTTATGCGGTTTGACCGATAAAGATCTTCGTAGAATATGTGGGAGCCAATATGAGCATCCAGGTTCCGCTTGTTTATTGGCCGGTGACGTGTCTCGGTCATGTCTACATTGTTCTCGAACCAGTAGGGTCCGCACGCTTAACGTTTTGATGACAATTATATTATGAGTTTATATGTTTTGATGTACCAAAGGTTGTTCGGAGTCCCGGATATTATCACGGACATGACGAGGAGTCTCGAAATGGTCGAGACATGAAGATTTATATATTGGAAGCCTATATTTGGATGTCGGAAGTGTTCCGGGTGAAATCGGGATTTTACCAGAGTACCGGGAGGTTACCGGAAACCCCCCGGGGGCTTAATGGGCCATAGTGGGCCTTGTGGAGAAGAGGAGAGGCGGCCAGGGCAGGGTCGCGCCCCCCTCCCCCTAGTCCAAATCGGACAAGGAGAGGGGGGCGGCGCCCCCCTTTCCTTCCTCTCTCCCTCCTCTTTCCCCCTCCACTCCTAGTCCAACAAGGAAAAGGGAGGGAGTCCTACTCCCGGTAGGAGTAAGACTCCTCCTGGCGCGCCCCCTCTTGGTCGGACACACCTCCCCCCTTGCTCCTTTATATACGGGGGCAGGGGGCACCCTAGAGACGCAATAATTGATCGGTTGATCTTTTAGCCGTGTGCGGTGCCCCCCTCCACCATAGTCCTCCGCGATAATACTATAGCGGTGCTTAGGCGAAGCCATGCGTTGGTAGAACATCATCATCATCACCACGCCGTCGTGCTGACAAAACTCTCCCTCAACACTCGGCTGGATCGGAGTTCGAGGGACATCATCGGGCTGTACGTGTGCTGAACACGGAGGTGCCGTGCGTTCGGTACTTGATCGGTCGGATTGTGAAGACGTACAACTACATCAACCGCTTTGTGCTAACGCTTCCGCTTTCGGTCTACGAGGGTACGTGGACAACACTCTCCCCTCTTGTTGCTATGCATCACCATGATCTTGCGTGTGCATAGGAATTTTTTTGAAATTACTACGTTCCCCAACAGTGGTATCCGAGCCAGGTTTTATGTGTAGATGTCATATGCACGAGTAGAACACAAGTGAGTTGTGGGCGATATAAGTCATACTGCTTACCAGCATGTCATACTTTGGTTCGGCAGTATTGTTGGATGAAGCGGCCCGGACCGACATTACGCGTACGCTTACGAGAGACTGGTTCTACCGACGTGCTTTGCACACAGGTGGCTGGCGGGTGTCAGTTTCTCCAACTTTAGTTAAACCGAGTGTGGCTATGCCCGGTCCTTGCGAAGGTTAAAACATCACCAACTTGAAAAACTATCGTTGTGGTTTTGATGCGTAGATAAGAACGGTTCTTGCTAAGCCTGTAGCAGCCACGTAAAATCTGCAACAACAAAGTAGAGGACGTCTAACTTGTTTTTGCAGGGCATGTTGTGATGTGATATGGTCAAGGCATGATGCTAAATTTTATTGTATGAGATGATCATGTTTTGTAACCGAGTTATCGGCAACTGGCAGGAGCCATATGGTTGTCGCTTTATTATATGCAATGCAATCGCCCTGTAATGCTTTACTTTATCACTAAGCGGTAGCGATAGTCGTAGAAGCATAAGATTGGCGAGACGACAACGATGCTACGATGGAGATCAAGGTGTCGCGCCAGTGATGATGGTGGTCGTGACGGTGCTTCGGAGATGGAGATCACAAGCACAAGATGATGATGTCCATATCATATCACTTATATTGATTGCATGTGATGTTTATCTTTTATGCATCTTATCTTGCTTTGATTGACAGTAGCATTATAAGATGATCCCTCACTAAATTATCAAAGTATAAGTGTTCTCCTGAGTATGCACCGTTATGAAAGTTCTTTGTCTTTGAGACACCACATGATGATCGGGTGTGATAGGCTCTACGCTCAAATACAACAGTGAGAACAGTTGCACACGCGAATACTCAAAGTTAAACTTGACGAGCCTAGCATATAACAGATATGGCCTCGGAACACCGAGACCGAAGGTCGGCGTGAATCATATAGTAGATATGATCAACATAGTGATGTTCACCATTGAAACTCCCCCATCTCACGTGATGATCGGACATGGTTTAGCTGATTTGGATCACGTGATCACTTAGAGGATTAGAGGGATGTCTATCTAAGTGGGAGTTCTTAAGTAATATGATTAATTGATCTTAAATTTATCATGAACTTAGTCCTGGTAGTATTAGCATATATATGTTGTAGATTAATAGCTCGCGTTTTGCTCCCCTATTTTATTTTGATATGTTCCTAGAGAAAACTAAGTTGAAAGATGTTAGTAGAAATGATGCGGACTTGGTCCGTGATCTGAGGATTAACCTCATTGCTTCACAGAAGTATTTTGTCCTTGATGCACCGCTAGGTGACATACCTATTGCAGGAGCAGATGCAGACGTTATGAACGTTTGACAGAAGCTCAGTATGATGACTACTTGATAGTTTAGTGCACCATGCTTTACGGCTTAGAACCGGGACTTCAAAAATGATTTGAACGCCACAGAGCATATAAGATGTTCTAAGAGTTTAAATTGGTATTTTATACTCATGCCTGTGTCGAGAGGTATGAGACCTCTGATAGTACTTTGCCTACAAGATGGAGGAGAATTGCTCAGCTAGTGAGCATGTGCTCAGAATGTCTGAGTACTACAATCTCTTGAATCAAGTGGGAGTTAATCTTACAGATAAGATAGTGATTGACAGAGTTCTCTAGTCACTATCACCAAGTTACTAGAACTTCGTGATGAACTATAATATGCAAGGGATAACAGAAATGATTCCCAAGCTCTTCGTGATGCTGAAATCGACGAAGGTAGAAATCAAGAAAAACATCAAGTGTTGATGGTTGACAAGACCACTAGTTTCAAGAAAAGGGGCAAAGGGAAGAAGGGGAACTTAAAGAAGAACGGCAAGCAAGTGGCTGCTCAAGTGAAGAAGCCAAAGTCTGGACCTAAGCCTAAGACTAAGTGCTTCTACTGCAAAGGGACTGGTCACTGGAAGCGGAACTGCCCCAAGTATTTGGCGGATAAGAAGGATGGCAAAGTGAACAAAGGTATATTTGATATACATGATATTGATGTGTGCTTTACTAGTGTTTATAGCAACCCCTCGACATTTGATACTGGTTCAGTTGCTAAGAGTAGTAACTCGAAACGGGAGTTCCAGAATGAACAGAAACTAGTTAAGGGTGAGGTGACGATGTGTGTTGGAATGAATTCCAAGATTGATATGATCATCATCGCACACTCCCTATACTTTCGGGATTAGTGTTGAACCTAAATAAGTGTTATTTGGTGTTTGCGTTGAGCATGAATATGATTTGATCATGTTTATTGCTAACGGTTATTCATTTAAGTTAGAGAACAATTTTTGTTCTGTTTACATGAATAAAAACCTTCTATGGTCATACACACCAACGAAAATGGTTTGTTGGATCTCGATCGTAGTGATACACATATTCATAATATTGAAGCCAAAAGATGCAAAGTTAATAATGATAGTGCAACTTATTTGTGGCACTGCCGTTTAGGTCATATTGGTGCAAAGCGCATGAAGAAACTCCATGCTGGTAGGATTATGGAATCACTTGATTATGAATCACTTGATGCTTGCGAACCATGCCTTATGGGCAAGATGACTAAAACTCCGTTCTCCGGAACAATGGAGCAAGCAACTGGCTTATTGGAAATAATACATCTTGATGTATGCGATTCGATGAGTGTTGAGGCTCATGGCGGTATCGTTATTTTCGACCTTCACAGATGATTTGAGCAGATATGGGTATATCTACTTGATGAAACATAAGTCTGAAACATTTGAAAAGTTCAAAGAATTTCAGAGTGAAGTGGAAAATCATCATGACAAGAAAATAAAGTTTCTACGATCTGATCACGGAGACAAATATTTGAGTTACGAGTTTGGTCTTCAATTAAAAGAATGTGGAATAGTTCCACAAATTCGTGCCACCTGGAACACCACAGCATAATGGTGTGTCCGAACGTCATAACCGTACTTTATTGGATATAGTGCAATCTATGATGTCTCTTACCGATTTACCACTATCGTTCTGGGGTTATGCATTAGAGACAGCTGCATTCACATTAAATAGGGCACCATCTAATCCGTTGAGATGACACCGTATGAACTATGGTTTGGCAAGAAACCTAAGCTGTCATTTCTTAAAGTTTGGGGTTGCGATGCTTATGTGAAAAAGTTTTATCCTGATAAGCTCAAACCCAAATTGGAAAAGTGCGTCTTCATAGGATACCCAAAAGTTATGTTGGGTACACCTTCTATCACAGATCCGAAGTGTCGTGGTTTTGTCACGGCAGATGTCCTCATGAAAGGACTTAGTCGTGGAGCCATCGCTACGGGTTAACTTGAAGGGGTTAAAGCGGACGCAAAGACACAAGAGTTATACTAGTTCGGCCCCTTCGATGAAGGTAAAAGCCTACGTCTAGTTGTGATGGAATTGATGTGGTCTCGATGACTAGGGAGCAAATAAGCTTCGCCTAAGCCTCGAGTTGTTGTTGTATCTCCCTTGAACCGCCCCGAGTCGTCCCCTTATATACACGGGTGACGCCCGTCGGTTTAGAGAGTCCCAATCTCCGGTTCATACTCGTATCCGGGTTGGTCTCTCTCTATTCCTAACTTACAATACAAGTTTACATACCAGGCCGGTTTACGGCCTGTGTTCTAAACCGACTACAGGCCTTGGGCCCTTACTCTCATGCCTCTTGGGCTTTTTGTCGTTGAACTATCGATGAAGTTAACCCGGCCCAGATAGGCCGGTTTACGCCCAGTAGTAATATCCCCAACATTAGGCCCCAGATTGATTTGAACAGGTTCATGTCAATCCTTGATAAAAACCTTCATCTTCAATACCTTCTTCAAATCATTGAACCGCCGTGATGTCACCTTCTCCGGTTGCTGTAAACCGGCATGACGTCCCCATAAAGATAGCATTCACTATATCTTCTTTGTTTAATAGATCCGCAATAATCGAGGCGACAGCTCCGCTTCCTAGGTTGGTGGTTCCTTGATTCCCGCGCCTGACACAGGTATCTTGCCTTATAAATAGGACCGAAGGGTCATTCCTTTTCTCCTCTCCATCCCCTTTCTCTTCTTCTTCCTCGTGTCGCTAACCTCGGAGCTCTGCCGCCGCCGTCGACCTCTGCACCGTCTTGAGCCGCTGCATCAACCTGAATGCACCAGAGAAACGCAGCACTCTCCCGCATCTCCTCAACTCAGGTAGGTCCTCGGTTCCCCTCGACCTAGATCCGTTCTAGGGTTTCCTATTCTTGCAGTGCTCCATGAACTGTTCATGCTCATATCAGACTCCTGGATAGATCTGTGACACCTTTGCTCTAACTAGTAATAGCTTTTAGCATCTGCCTGTAGTCTCGTGCTCACGTCCATAGATCTCGCACATCATTTCTGCTCATTGCATCAATACTGCTCTGTTGTATTGCTTTTTGGATATTTTCTTCTTTTACGATCCGCTTCGATCCTTCGTTGTAGAGAAATCTTGCGAAATCTGTTTCTGCACACTTAGCCGTTCGCAACCTCAATTGTTTTCAATACTTAACCCTTAGACCAGGCGGTTTAACTTAACATAGAGAAAATTAGATAAACCGGTATACACCATTAGTCCCCTTGTTGAACCGCCGAACTCCTTAACCGTATTAATCGCCGCTTCATAGAACTCCGGTTTAGATGTATTTGTCTCCGATTTAGCATTGTACACCGGTTCTCTCTTTGTCCCAACAAGTTTCTTGAACCGGATTTATATATTTTTTTTGTAGATGGCCAAACAAGTATATGAGTGCAACTGGGCTCCTTCCCGTGTCACCGAAACTCAATTAAACAATCTGGTCCTGATCGGGCGCTTTAGGCAGTAAAATACTATCCATTGGAGGGTTCACGCAAAGAATGTCCACCCACACCTCAAGAAGGAGAGGTTGTAGTTTTCGCAGATCACCTAGCCGGGGTTTCAATCCGCCCGGTTCAAAATTTTACGGGATGTGTTAGCCAATTTTCAACTCCGTCCACAAGATATGAGCCCCAATTACATTACCAATATTTGTCACTTCCAAGTGCTCAGTGAGGCATACTTTCAAGAAGAACCTACAGTTGAACTGTTTAGAGACTGCTTCCATCTAAACCGCCGCACAGAATTCACTGACGGGCCCAACACAGAATTGGGTGGTGTGGCGATTCAAAAAAGAAAGGAGGTCACTTATCCTCATGTCAAACTGCATAGCCACCCCAAGGAATGGAATCAAACATGGTTTTATTGCAAAGACACTTCACCTGCCAATGAGAATCCTTTGCCCGGCTTTCGTCCGGAGCGACTCAAGAATACACATCCCTTTCCGCAAAGACTAACCGCCAATGAGAGAAGTAAATATGCTCCTCAACTCTCCAAGCTCGAGCCTTCATGGCCAACGGTTTAACCGAATTGATCTCATGCTGTTGGATATCATGGAGCATCCGCCTCTCCCCAGCGCCGGTTTAATGTGTGAGTACTTTGGTAGTGTCGATGACCCCCTCCGACATATTAATATCCAGCTTACTGATGATGAGGTCACCAAGGCGGTGAAGAAGATGTTGAACGAACCGGAAAACCTCTATGCCCGGACCGGTCTGCTCCCCTTCTGCGCTACCAACAAACCGCCATCTGTAAGACTTCTGACTATTTTTTACTAAATATATTACTGCCATCTCCGGTATCACTTTTAACATCAACTACTGCTTAATCAGGGTGATGATCCATTCTGGAGCAAGAAACGTCCACAAGAGAAACCAGAAAAGCCAGACAAACCGGAGAAACTAATCCGGCAAAAGACCAAAGCTGTCAAGAAGACTGCTCATAAGATGAAAACCACTGCATCTTCTGATCCGGCTGTGGATGATGATGTGGGTAATCCGGACCTTGAGGTAGAACTTGATTCGCTTGGCTTACTTTTCACACGCCTAATTAATGATGATATTTGTCAGGATGATCTTTGAAACCAGTAATGCTGATGTTGTAGAGGTAACTATTCTCTCCTCGATTCAAATCCTTTGCCTTCACTAAAATCCGTCGGCAAACCGGAAAATTAAATTTTCTCATCCCTTGCTTACTTGGATCCCAAATTTCTTATGAAGACTCAACAACATGAAGCTCGCTGCACAACTCACGCAATGCGCCGTGTAGTTACCTCCACCGGTTTACGAACAGTCCGGTTCGAAACGTCGCTCGAGGACTCTAATTTGCTTGTTAGTGCTTATCCTAAAGCAGGCTGTTTTCACAACCCCTTAATCCGTCTCGACCGATTATCGTGTCACTTCCCACTCCTCATCTGGCGAGTCATCACCACTCACCGCCACCACTTAAAACGATGCTTGGGTAAGTTATACCTTTCATATTGTTTCTACTGCATTATTGTGTAGTATATGCCGTATTTGACTGTTGTTGTGCCTTTTCGAGGCCAAGCCTAGGCCGAGCAAAAGGCTCGTCTCGATAAAGCGGCCGACGAAGAGATCGCTTCTGAACCGGACGGCGCCTTAAATCTTGAAGCGGCCATCCGTGAAGACACGCCCAATGATCCGCCACAGCAAGATGATGATTTTGTTGTCAAGAAAGGCTCGCTGACACCGCCCTTCCTGCCGACCAGCCCAGAAGCCCGACCCGGATTGACAAATCCACCAGTCCAATCCGGCCTGCTGACAAACCGACTGCCCCTGGTCAAATCGGTGATACCAAGGACGATGACGTCGTGATTACTGGCTTTGGCCACGGCGAACCGGGTAATCCAGCCGCTTTATCCAAACATTCTGCCAAAGAAGAGTTTGCCACTATGAGCAAGGGCAAGTGGGATGTTGATCTGGCAACTTACGCCGCTCTGAACCCCCAAGACCTTCATTCTGGCTACTTGAACCGGCTGTATACCAGCCGCGATTATGAAGCTGGCCTGGTGAAGATGATGAAAGAAAAATTCGAGGTAACTTCCATGTTCTTTTCCTGCTTGGATATTTCAATTTTTGTTAACTCTCCTAGCCCCCAAGGGCCGATTCAACTTAGTATAGTTAAACCGGGACTTAACATAAACTTAATGCTTCAGAATCCACTGATGTAGCCCCCAAGGGCTGGTTCAACTTAGCATAGTTAAACCGGGACTGTAATTTATATCGCCCCATCAGAACATGTTCGAGCAAATAGCCATTAGCCCCCAAGTGCCAAGTTGAATACCTGTATTGAGCTTGGGACTTTGTGATTTTATTGACATACGAAGATCAAATATGCATTAGCCCCCAAGTGCCATGTGTATGACTGGTTATGCATTTGGGACTTGCAATGAAGATATTAACATGCTCCCTTTTTGTTGCAGAATGAGATACACCAACAAGCCTCCCAGATCAATGATCTTCAAGAAAATCTAAAGTATCAACAAGCGTAAACCTCCAAGGCCAAGGATGAGCTGAAACCGCCTTGACTACCATGGAGCAGCTCAAGGAGTGGTTCAAGTGCGAGCGGGCGGCTGGGATCTTGAAAAGGCTGCTTTAACCAAAAGGTTGAAAATCTTTGAAGCTGCCCTTAAACCGGTGGTAGATGAGTCGACCGGCGTGAAGCGGCAAGTGCATTCCATGACTGCTGCCATCTTGGTAAATTTCCTTTGGCTTCTATGATAATCTTGACCTTCTTATGATAAGTCCGGTTTGTGATTTCTCTTGCAATGTTGAGGCACACGCATTGGTCATTTGGGGTCGATGTTGGAAGAAATTGAAGGCTGCCTATACCTTAATAGAGCAACAGACCTTTGAGCGCAGCGGATCATCTCCATCGCATCACATAACAATCCAGCACCTCCTTAATCCAAGATACTCTTAGGAGGTTGTCAATGCTTCCGCCGGATTGAAGAGCTGAAGAAATCTGTTGCTCGAACCGCGCCATTAACGCTTTAATCCGGCAAAGGCATGGGTGCGATTCGATCCAGTTGAGGCAGCTCAGGCTATCCCGGTCGAAGGAAGATGGTTCGAGTTCAACGAAGATGATCTAAGAGTGATAAACCGGCAAGGCGCCTCGGCTTGCCAATTGGTCAAGAGGCAAACTTGTCGCATTATCAAGCTCAATATGACGATCGGAACAAGCGAGTGGCTGCACCTATTCGAAGTGGAGAACTGATCCTCCGATCCGTAAGCATACTTACGCCTCGATATTGAACCATCTTCCTGATCCATGAAGAGGCTGTCTTTCAAGCTTTAATGGGAATCGATCGACCTTTGTTGACTTCCAAGAGGTGGGTAGAGATGAAGAGGTCAAAATAAGAGACGATCCACAACCATCAAACCGGGGCGGCGAGCCAGCATGAACCGGAAGCCAGTTTGAATGGTTGTTTAATTTTATTCCGCCAAGACACAATGATCTTATTTGGGCACCATGTTGCCTTGTAATAGGATAGCCAACACTCTTGCTTTTAATATGCCTTCGCGCCTAGGTGCTGATACTTTTGCTTGAATGATCGAAACTTTCAATCTTTATATTGCCTGCAATCTCAAAATCTTAAACCGCCATGGCAGTTTTGTGCCGCCAGCCGGCTTGTGATGTTCATATAAATATGAAATGAAATATTGAGGTATATAATCAAAATTTGAGATACAAAATACCTGCCATCGCTGGGCATAAAGTTGGCTTAGCCAATCTTGAAGCGGAGGTTGTATAAACCCTCACCGTCAAAGGAGAAAACAGCTCCTGTGTTTATAATGCCGGTTTACCATGTAAACCGTGCCGGATTATGATAAGCCCCCTGTTTCTCCATAATGGGATGTTAATAGAGAAAGTCAAACCGGAAGAATTATCTCTGGATTAAAAATGGATAGTTTGAACTGGTTTAAAAATGTTGTCGGTTTAAGAAACGCAACAAAAATCAAATGATAGTTACGAAAAAAACATGGAAGCAAAGGCAATGATAAACCGTTTGCAAAAAGGAAGGCTTTACTGAGCCGATCAGATGGTGTTACCATGGTCGGACACGACCAAGCTCCCTATAAGGTGTAACCATGTTTCAAGTCAGCCGGTCCCCAACTCAAACCGTGGCATTATGCCGATCAAGTGGCGTGGCAATGGTTGGGTTCACCAAGCCCCAAGTGACTCTATGGCCTTAGGCCGATCAAGAGGCGGATCGGTTCAGACTTGACCATGTCCCCAAGTGATCTGGTGGCTTTCGCCTATCAAAAGGTGTTGCATTGGTTCGGACACGACCAAGCCCCCAAGTGATATCACAAAGCTTTTGAAAAGCAAACTCGGGGGTAAACCGAGGCCGCTTTAAGACAGTAACAACTCCATGTAACCACACATGATGTAACAGTAACAGATACCCCGCTTGGTGAGGCTCCGGTTTATTACTTTATTCATAATATATACTTTGTCATAATATGTACATAAGTAGAGCCGATGGCTCGGTATAATAAGGTCAAGATGAGCTATGTTCCACGGCCTGTTGGTCTCCTCCTCGACGTCGTGAGTCTTTATGCTCTCGAATATCGATCAAATAGTACGACCCGTTGTGCAGATTCTTGCTGACCACGAAAGGTCCCTCCCAAGGTGGGGATAGCTTGTGCATATCAGTCTGGTCTTGGATGAGCCGAAGCACCAAATCTCCTTCTTGAAAAGTTCTGGTTCTGACCCGGCGACTATGGTAACGACGAAGATCTTGTTGGTAAATCTCCGAGCGGGCGGCTGCTATGTCATGCTCTTCATCCAACCGATCCAAAGCATCCTGCCGTGCCGTCTCGTTGTCTGCTTCAACATAAGCTGCCACACGAGGTGAGTCATGACGGATGTCACTGGGGAGAACCGCCTCCGCTCCATAGACCATAAAGAACGGCGTGTATCCCATGGATCTATTAGGCGTAGTGTTTATACTCCATAACACGACGGTAGCTCTTCTACCCAACAACCCGGTGTCCTCTCGCAAAGGGACCATAAGCCGGGCTTGATGCCTCTCAAGATCTCTTGATTAGCCCTTTCTCGCTTGACCATTGGACTGTGGGTGAGCTATCAAGAAACGCAAGCGGATGTGCTCACGTCACAGAACTCTTTCATGGCACCTTTGGACAAATTGGTACCATTATCTGTGATGATCTTGTGTGGAAAGCCAAACCGAAAATCACCTTTTGATGAACTGAACCGCCCGTAGCTGCGTCACACTTGCTAATGTGCTCGCCTCCACCCACTTTGTAAATTTGTCCACCGCCACCGGAGGTGGGTCTTTTTGTCCTTGGACCTTTTAAAAGGTCCCACCATATCCAGCCCCCAAGTCGCAAACGGCCAAGTAATTGGAATCATCCTCAATTCTTAGGCCGTACATGAGCACGTCTGAAAACTTTTGGCAACCATCACATCGTCGACCTGATCTTCCGTGATCGGCATGGGCGGTCAACTAATAGAAACCGTGGCGAACGCTTTAGCCACCAAGGATTTTGAACCGGCGTGGTGACCACAATCTCTTCGTGGATCTCACGCAATATTTCACAGCCTTCCTCGGGGGACACACAACGTTGAAACGCCTCGACACACCGCAATGATGCAATTCGCCATTAACAATGGTCATAGACTTAGATCGCGAACTATCCGCCGGGCCAATGTCTCATCTTACGTAACTCGCCCGGTTCATGTCGCCAGATAAGGAAGGCCCAATCCGGAGTGACGTGAAGAGCTGCCACCAATTGAGCCTCCGGATCAGAATAGCCAAATCCGCTTCACCGGGGAGCTTGACCGACGGGTTATGCAGACGCCCGAGAAAAACATTAGGCGGACCGGTTTGCGTTGAGAGCCCAACCGCTTAAAGCGCCCGCCACTTCATTCTTCCGACGGTCCACGTGGTCCACCCGATAGCCTTTGAAATGACTGCGACAATATCCACCTCACGACGATATGCAGCCATGAGTGGGTCCTTTGAATCCCAAGTGCCGACACTGTTGAGCCACTAGGTCCGAGTCATCAAGCACTTAACCCGGCTTAGATTCATCTCCTTAGCCATCCGGAGACCATGGAGCAAGGCTTCATACTCAGCTGCATTGTTAGTACAAGGGAACATTAAGCGGAGAACGTAATAAAACTTGTCACCTCGTGGGGAAGTTAATACGACTCCAACCCCGAGCCCTCAATTGCTCGGATCCGTCAAAATGGATGGTCCAATATGTGTGATCCGGCTTTTCTTGGTGCTTTCAACTCCTCCAATCGTTAATGAAATCCACAAGTGCTTGAGACTTCACCGCCGTCCGAGGCACGATTTGAACCGTGCGCCCAAGCTCTATAGCCCACTTGGCAATCCAACCACCGCTTCCGGTTCTCAGTATGATATCGCCTAAGGGAGCGAATCGACCACCGTGATGGGGTGCCCTTGGAAATATTGTTTCAGCTTCCGCTTGCCATAAAACTCCATATACCGCTTACGCCAATGCGGATACCTTTGCTTAGATTCGATAAGTACCTCGCTGATATAATAAACCGGACGTTGAACCGGATGCTCCTTCCCCGCCTCCTTCCGCTTCCACCACAATGGCCACGCCGACCGCCCGGCATTAGCAGCAACATATAGCGTGAGCGGCTCCTTGTCAATGGGAGCGGCGAGCACAAAGCGGTTGGCCAATTGCCGCTTTAAGTCCTACAACGCTTCATCGGCTCTTTGGACTCGCATAAACCGATCTATCTTTTTCAAAGATCGGTACAAAGGATGGCCTTCTCGAGGCGGCCGATAAACCGCTCAGAGCGCAATCCGCCTGCCAAACGCTGGACATCATTAATACACTTCGGTTTAGCCAGGAGGTGATAGCCGTAATCTTCTCCGGATTAGCTTCAATTCCCGCTGGACGAGAAAACCCAATAACTTCTGCGGAACACCAAAAACACATTTGTCCGGTTGAGCATCATCTTGTAAACCCGCAGTTGTCAAAGGTTTCCTTCAAATCGCCAATCGGTGTCTCCTTCTTCCTTGATTTGACCACAATATCATCAACGAGGGCGCACATTACGGCCGATCTGTTTATGCAGTGCAATTTCGCACACGTTGATAAGTTTCTTGGGCGCTCTTGAGCCCAAAAGGCATAGACACATAGCGTAAGGCTCCAAAGGGAGTGATAAACGCCGTCTTCTCCTGGTCCTTAACTGCCATCTTGATCTGATGATACCCAGAGTACGCATCCAAAAGCTCAACGCCACAACCCGCATGGCATCAATAATTTGGTCAATGCGGGAGGGCAAAGGATCTATTTGGACAAGCCTTGTTAAGATCTGCGTAATCCACACACATGCGCCAAGTGCCATTTTTCTTAAGAACCAACATCGGATTAGCAAGCCACTCTAGATGGAAAACTTCAACGATAAAACCAGCTGCTAAGAGCCTGGCCACCTCCTCTCCAATGGCCTTACGCCTTTCTTCGTTAAACCGGCGGAGAAACTGCTTCACCGGTTTGTACTTGGGATCAACATTAAGAATGTGCTCAGCAAGTTCTCTCGGTACACATGGCATGTCAGAAGGCTTCCATGCAAAAATGTCCCGATTCTCACGGATGAACTCGATGAGCGCGCTTTCCTATTTCGGATCCAAGTTGGCACTGATGCTGAACTGCTTGGACGAATCGCCAGGCACGAAGTCAACAAGCTTAGTCTCAGCTGCCGATTTGAATTTCAGGGCCGGATCATGCTCTGCAGTTGGCTTCTTCAACGGAGTCATGTCCGCCGGATCAACATTGTCCTTATAATACTTCAGCTCCTCGGTGGCACAAACCGACTCTGCGTAAGCCGCATCACCTTCCTCACATTCCAAAGCGATCTTGCGGCTCCCATGAACCGTTATTGTCCCCTTGTGACCCGGCATCTTGAGCTGCAAATAGATATAACAAGGTCGTGCCATGAACTTGGCATAAGCCGCCGCCAAAAGCAGGCGTGATATGGACTTTGGATTTTCACCACTTCAAACGTCAATGTTTCCGATCTGGAGTCATATTCATCTCCAAAGGCCACTTCCAAAGCTATTTTACCAACCGGATATGCTGACTTGCCAGGCACCACACCATGGAACACCGTATTGGACGGTTTGAGATGTTTATCTGTTAACCCCATACTGACGGAAGGTCTCATAGTACAGGATGTTAATGCTGCTCCTCCGTCCATGAGCACCTTGGTGAACTTATAACCTCCCACCGAGGTGCCACCACAGGGCTAGCTGACCCGGATTGTCAACCCGGGAGGATGATCTCTCTACTCCATACAATGGGCTGCTCGACCAGCGCAAGTAATGAGGCACGGCCGGTTCAACAAGATTGACCGCCCGCTCAAGCTTCCGGTCTCGCTTGTCTAAGCTGGTGGTGAAGACATGGTACGCCCACTATTCAACTGCTTGGGTTGCTCGTAACCCGACTATTGCTGCTGCTGGTTGTAACCACCTTGGTTATTCTCGATTGTTATGTCCGCTCAATTACCATTAAATCCTGAACCGAATTTCCTCCACTGTAATCCGCCCGGATCCCGAACCGCCCGTAACCTTGATCATACCGGAAAGCATTAGAACTCTTGAACTCCTGCATAATGTAGCAATCCTTCCAGAGGTGGTTTGTTGGCGTCTCCTTCGTCCGATGCTTGGACGTGGTTGATTCAACAGATAATTCAAGCGGTCCGGATTGGGATTAGCGCCCACTTCGATTTGGCTGTTTACCTTTGCGCTGGCTGGCCTTGTCCCTGTAGCGTTGGTGTTAGCTACGAAGTCCATGTTGCCGTTAAATTTACGCTTGCCCCCACCGTTACCTACCGAGTGATGTTGCTGGCCCTTGGAGTTGCTGTTCTTCCTTCCCTTCCCTGTCTCGTCATCATCAGACTCGGGGTCCTTGGTACTATCAGAATCAGCATACTTCACTAAAGCACCCATGAGAGTGCTCATGTCATTGCAAAACTGCTTCATGCGCCCCAACTTCAACTTCAAAGGCTTAAACCGGCAATTGCCCTCCAGGGTTAAGATCGCAGAGTCGCGTTGATCCGTCCGACGAGTGCAAGATTTCAAACGCGCACTCCAATGGGTTGTTGACCTTCACCTCGACACAAGCCGCCAAGTCCACCACGGACATGGGCTGCTTACGTGTATCTTTGAAATTTGGATAAACCGGGTCCGAATCGGGCCCATGAATTGATAGAATTGGGTGGCAAGCTCTTCAACCAAGTACGGGCCGTGCTTCGAGCATCATGGTGAAGTACTTTGCACACGCGCCTCATCCACATCCAAGCATCTCCATGGCCATCTCATAACTTTCTATCCATGCTTCGAGCCAAATCGGCGGTGTAATTTGGCACCTTGCGCGACCCTTGAAATTCTTGGGCAAGCGCACATTGCGTCAAGAGGGACGAGGCAAGGCACCCCAAAGAACTAGAGGTAACCCCAGGCTCAACCGAGATGGTGGACGAACCGCGAAGCGGATAAGCCCGATGTCAGTGTCGCTAACTCGGCCTCCTGCAAGCGCCGGGCCCGGTCCACCACCTCCGGCGTTATCGACACCACCGCCGGGTTGTTGCCACGGGTGCACCACGCCGTGCATTACTTGATACAGCCGGTTCATCCACGTGTTCGCTATAGCTCCAGCTTGGGCGGGGGTAGAGTGGATCCGTCGCGCTGTATGAATACGCTTCTGTTGGACCAACGCTGTCCTAAGGAGCTCCTTGACCCGCGCGTCTCTACCGCCAGGCGAATCACCTTCAATTGAATAGCCTCCACCGTGCTGCAGCTGCAACAAGGTTATCCATCGGGTTGGAGTAGTGACTGAGGTGTTTGCACAGCCCGAGGCGATTGGCATTATGGCGAGGTAGATCTATTACGCTGGCTGAACCGGCGCACCCGTCCAGTGCTTCCGCCGGTTTACCACCGCGGATTATGGTTCCCGCCCGGGTGTTGAAGATCTCTTCCTCAAAGACTGAAGGCAAACGGATCAGATTTCCTCTTCATGACTTCATGCGGCGCGCTCGATCCAAAGATGAGCCTATAAGCTCTGCGATCTAAAGCGTTCGCTCGCCGCCATCATCTGGCGTCTGCGGCTGCGATCCGCTTTAGCTCGAGTGATGTGTTCTTCACCTTCGCAATCTCCGCGTTATGAGCGCCCCTGGTCCGCGGGTTAACCTCTCGCCATGAGCACAACCAACGATCGAATAGTTCTGATAAAACTTGAGCCGGCGGGCGACAGGCCTCTGCCCGGCAGCTGCCGCCGCTGTTGAACCGCAACCATTGTCGCAGCGGTCAAGAGTGAAGCATTGCTTGTGTATCGCCATGAATATTCCAACCCGGTTGGGCAGATCGAGGCGTCCGAACATCGTCACCATCGGAATAGCCCCCAATCCGGCCATCTTGTAGCTGATATAGAGATTCAGTTTCTCCGGTCGACGACTCGTCGTCAGAATAGACGACGGTTTCGCCACCAGATTTTGATTCACCCTCATAGCTTCCTCCGTGGATGACTCCCACAAAGGCACGCTTCACGGCCGGTTTAACCTTGGCAGGTCTCGTACGCTGAGCCGTCTCGACGAGGTCGGTGCGGATGTCCGGCCAGCCCCGCTCACCGATCTTGCCGATGAAAACGTATGCCACCAAAGGGACCCGGTACCAGACTCAATCGAAAGCAGGCCTCGGGGCCCCACCTGCATCGTCGATGTAGAGCTTGCCACGACGACTCTTGGTCATCCGCCCACAGCGAGCCTTCGAGTCCTTCGAACTTGCCCTCCAAGATCGTCAAACCATCGTGCGATAGCCCCACGGTGGGCGCCAACTGTCGTGGTTTTGTCACGGCAGATGTCCTCATGAAAGGACTTAGTCGTGGAGCCATCGCTATGGGTTAACTTGAAGGTTAAAGCGGACGAAAGACACAAGAGTTATACTAGTTCGCCCTTCGATGAAGGTAAAAGCCACGCCTAGTTGTGATGGAATTGATGTGGTCTCGATGACTAGGGAGCAAATAAGCTTCGCCTAAGCCTCGAGTTGTTGTTGTCTCTCCTTGAACCGCCCCGGTCGTCCCCTTATATACACGGGTGACGCCTGTCGGTTGAGAGTCCCAATCTCCGGTTCATACTGTGATCCGGGTTGGTCTCTCTATTCCTAACTTACAATACAAGTTTACATACCAGGCGGTTTATGGCTACTGTGTTCTAAACCGACTACGTGCCTTGGGCCCTTACTCTCATGCCTCTTGGGCTTTTGTCGTTGAACCATCGATGAAGTTAACCCGGCCCGGATAGGCGGTTTCGCCAAAGAGTAATATCCCCAACACGAAGGCAAGATATTCGTTGCTAAGAATGGACCCTTTCTAGAGAAGGAGTTTCTCTCGAAAGAAGTGAGTGGGAGGAAAGTAGAACTTGATGAGGTAAAAGACTGCTCCCTTATTGAAAGTAGTTCATCACGTAAATCTGTTCGTGACTCCTACACCAATTAGTGAGGAAGCTAATGATGATGATCATGTAACTTCAGATCAAGTTACTACCGAACCTCGAGGTCAACTAGAGTGAGATCCGCACAGAGTGGTACGGTAATCCTATTCGGAGGTCATGTTACTTGACCATGACGAACCTATTTAACTATGAGGAAGCGATGATGAGCCCAGATTCTGCGAAATGGTTTGAGGCCATGAAATCTAAGATGGGATCCATGTATGAGAACAAAGTATGGACTTTGATTGACTTGCCCAAATGATCGGCGAGCCATTGAGATTAAATGGATCTTCAAGAGGAAGACGGACGCTGATAGTAGTGTTACTATCTACAAAGCTAGAATTGTCGCAAAAGTTTTTCGACAAGTTCAAGGTGTTGACTACGATGAGAGTTTCTCACTCGTACCTATGCTTAAGTCTATCCGAATCATGTTAGCAATTGCCGCATTTTATGAAATTTGGCAAATGGATAAACAAAATTGCATTCCTTAATGGATTTATTAAAGAAGAGTTGTATATGATGCAACCAGAAGTTTTTGTCGATCCTAAAGGTGTTAACAAAATGTGCAAGCTCCAATGATCCATCTATGGTGGTGCAAGCATCTCGAGTTGGAATATACACTTTGATGAGTTGATCAAAGCATATAGTTTTATATGACTTCATGTGAAGCCTGATTTACAAGAGAGTGAGGAGAGCACTACAACATTTCGATAAATATATGTGAATGACATATTGTTGATCGGAAATAATGTAGAATTATTCTGCAAAGCATAAAGGAGTGTTTGAAAGGAGTTTTTCAAAGAAAGACCTTGGTGAAGCTGCTTACATATTGAGCATCAAGATCTATAGAGATAGATCAAATCGCTTGATAAGTTTTTTTCAATGAGTACATACCTTGACAAGATTTTGAAGTAGTTCAAAATGGAAATACCAAAGAAAGAGTTCTTGCCGTGTTACAAGGTGTGAAATTGAGTAAGACTCAAAGCCCGACCACGGCAGAAGATAGAAAGAAAATGAAAGTCATTCCCTATGCCTCAGCCATAGGTTCTATAAAGTATGCCATGCTATGTACCAAATCTATTCCCTACACCGATTTTGGCAAGGGAGTACAATAGTGATCTAGGAGTAGATACTGGACAGCGGTCAAAAATTATCCTTAGTGGAATAAGGATATGTTTCTCGATTATGGAGGTGACAAAAGGTTCGTCTTAAAAGGGTTACATCGATACAAGTTTTGGCACTGATCCAGATAACTCTAAGTCTTCATCTGGATACATATTGAAAGTGGGAGAAATTAGCTAAAGTAGCTCCGTATAGAGCATTGTAGACATAGAAATTTGCAAAATGCATACGGATCTGAATATGGTAGACCCGTTGACTAAACTTCTCTCACAAGCACAACCTTAGTACTCTTTGGGTGTTAATCACATAGCGATGTGAACTAGATTATTGACTCTAGTAAACCCTTTGGGTGTTGGTCACATGACGATGTGAACTATGGATGTTAATCACATGGTGATGTGAACTATTGATGTTAAATCACATGGCGATGTGATCTAGATTATTGACTCTAGTGTAAGTGGGAGACTGAAGGAAATATGCCCTAGAGGCAATAATAAAGTTATTATTTATTTCCTTATTTCATGATAAATGTTTATTATTCATGCTAGAATTGTATTAACCGGAAACATAATACTTGTGTGAATACATAGACAAACAGAGTGTCACTAGTATGCCTCTACTTGACTGGCTCATTGATAAAAGATGGTTATGTTTCCTAGCCATAGACATGAGTTGTCATTTGATTAACGGGATCACATCATTAGGAGAATGATGTGATTGACTTGACCCATTCCATTAGCTTAGCACACGATCGTTTAGTATTCTGCAATTGCGTTCTTCATGACTTATACATGTTCCTATGACTATAAGATTATGCAACTCCTGCTTACGGAGGAACACTTTGTGTTCTACCAAACGCCACAACGAATCGGGTGATTACAAAGGTGCTCTCTGTGTGTCTCTCAAGATACTTGTTGGGTTGGCGATTTCAAGATTAGGATTTGTCACTCCGATTGTCGGAGAGGTATCTCCGCCCACTCAAGAATGCACATCACTATAAGCCTTGCAAGCATTGTCACTAATGAGTTAGTTATGGATGATGTATTACGGAACAGTAAAGAGACTTGCCGGTAACGAGATTGAACTAGGTATTGAGATACCGACGATCGAATCTCGCAAGTAACATACCGCTGACAAAGGGAACAACGATGTTGTTATGCGGTTTGACCGATAAAGATCTTCGTAGAATATGTGGGAGCCAATATGAGCATCCGTGTTCCGCTTATTGTTTATTGACCGTGACGGTCTCGGCCATGTCTACATTGTTCTCGAACCCGTAGGGTCCGCACGCTTAACGCTTCGATGACAATTATATTATGAGTTTATATGTTTTGATGTACCGAAGGTTGTTCGGAGTCCCGGATGTGATCACGGACATGACGAGGAGTCTCGAAATGGTCGAGACGTGAAGATTGATATATTGGAAGCCTATATTTGGATATCGGAAATGTTCCGGGTGAAATCGGAATTTTATCGGAGTACCGGGAGCTTACCGGAAACCCCCCGGGGGCTTAATGGGCCATAGTGGGCCTTGTGGAGAAGAGGAGAGGTGGCCATGGCAGGGCTGCGCGCCCCTCCCCCTCGTCCGAATAGGACAAGGAGAGGGCGCCCCCCTTTCCTTCCTCTCTCCTCCTCTTTCCCTCCACTCCTAGTCCAACAAGGAAAAGGAGGAGTCCTACTCCCTGAGGAGTAGGAATCCTCCGGCGCGCGCTTCTCTTGGCCGGGCCGCACTCCCCTTGCTCCTTTATATCTGGGGCAGGAGGGCACCCTAGAGACACAAGAATTGATCGCTTGATCTTTTGGCCGTGTCGGTGCCCCTCCACCATAGTCCTCTCGTGATAATACTGTAGCGGTGCTTAGGCGAAGCCCTGCGTCGATAGAACATCATCATCGTCACCACGCCGTCGTGCTGACAAAACTCTCCCTCAACACTCGGCTGGATCAGAGTTCGAGGAACGTCATCGGGTTGTACGTGTGCTGAACACGGAGGTGCGTGCGTTCGGTACTTGATCGGTCGGATCGTGAAGACGTACGACTACATCAACCGCGTTGTGCTAACGCTTTCGCTTTCGGTCTACGAGGGTACGTGGACAACACTCTCCCCTCTCGTTGTTATGCATCACCATAATCTTGCGTGTGCATAGGAAATTTTTGAAATTACTACGTTCCCCAACAAAGGGCCCGTAAGTTGCAACAAGGAAAAAAATCAAGAAATACGTGCTTCAAAAGTACATAGCGCGGGAGGGTACGTGCTAGGTTGCTATACATCTACCTTGGTGAATTTGAAAAAAATTAATGATTTGAATTTTTTTCTTGATTTCACGAAAATGCTTACGAAAAGTTATTTGCAAAATGAAGAAGAGAAAGGAAAAAAGGAAAAAAAGAAAATGAGAAAATGAACATGAAAAAAAGAAAAATAAAACACCAAGGCGGAAAAATAATAGAAAAAGGAAAAGAAAAAAAAGATAAAATAAAGCAAAATGAGGAGAAAGAAAGAAAGAAAAATTGGTCCAAGGAATGTCCTAGAATGTTCCCAAAGCGGAATAAAAAACTAGAATGGGCTGAGCCAATTGATGATGTAGCGCGGGAGGGTACGTGCTAGGTTGCTATACATCTACCTACGTGCCAAATAGGACGTAGCCAGTTAATCTGACTCTAGAGCGTGATTGGTTTGCTACCAATATTTTGCTAGCCAAACGTTGGCACTGTCAAATATTGATAATATTAATACTTGCCAACTATTGGCAAGCTACCAATTAGTAGCCAATATTTGACACAATGCCAAACTTTACCATGCAAAATTTGGCATTAAACCAATTATACTCATAATACGGTCGATCAGTTGCTCACACGCGTGATGACTTGGGCCTGCCCATTTACTTGCTTGGAGATGTAACGTGAGCTCGCTTTTCGGAAGCGTTTCAGGTCTGGTAGCTCGAAAATCCATGTGATGCACATTGCGTCAAATGTCGAGGTTTCGCACAAGGATTCGCAAGGGAGCAATGATCTGGGCCGGCCCGCCCGACGCTTTAGCCATCCCGGTTCCTAGCTGGTTTTTCCGGTTTTGGAAACCTTCTAGGAGGTTCCTGAACTGGTTTTCTTTTTGCTGTTTCAATTTCTTTTCCTTTTTTTAGTTTCAATTTTTTTGGTTTCTTTTTCTTTCCTTTTCCTTTTTGTATTTATTTCAAAACATGTTCATATCTTTAAAAATTGTTCATTAATTTATAATTTTTTTGCATTTTACAAAAGATGGAGTTTCAAGAAATTCTCATTTTCAAAGCATGTTCTCGTTTCAAAAACAAAAAAGGTTTATATTTCCGAAAATTGTTGACATTTTCAAATTTATTCCGCAGTTTCAAAAAATGTTTGCCTTTTCAAAAACCTTTTGTGTTTCCAAAAACTGTTCGCAAATTTCAAAAAAATGTTCTAGTTTTCAAAAAATGCTCGTGTTTCCCAAAATTGTTCACGTATTCAAATTTGTTCCACAGTTTCATAAAATATCCATGTTTCCAAGAAAATTGTGTTTCCAAAAGTTGTTCCTGTTGTCAAAAATTCTCTGCAAATTTTGAAAGATGTTTCTCTTTCCAAATTTGTTTGGGATACTCAAAAAATGTTCACATTTTCAAATTTTATTAAGTGTTTTATAAGATTTTTCCAATTTCCTGTTTTTCTATATGTTAGTTATTTTCAGGCAATGTTTGCATTTTTAAAAATCTTTATAGTTTTTTCAAAAACTATTTTTGGAAAATATCGCATTTCATAAACGTTCTAGTTTTGAGAAACAAGTCTGATTTATATAAGCATGAACAATTTTTGAAATACTAAACATTTTTTTGAAAAATACAAATAATTTCTGGAAACACGAACATTTTTTTGATTTTTTTAAAATAAGCATCCAGAACATTTGTTTGAAATGTCGAAAAAATATTTCAAAAACACAAAAAATAAAAAAGAATAAAGAATAAAAGAAAAAGAAAATGGTTGGATCTGCGTTGTTTTTGGTTCTTGTAACTTGCACAGGTATGTAAACATTCACGCCATTATCTCTGGTGGCTGCCACGACAAGCTCTAACGCCGGAGGTCTCAGGTTCTATTCCTGGGATCTCACGATGTTTTTGCGAATTTATGCTACAGTGTTCGGCCACTTCTCCGTACAGGTCCGCTCGTATGCGAGTGGGCCGGTTCAGTCGCTCGCCTGTGCGTTTGACGACACTCTACCGCATTAAGCGGCAGAGAGGAGCTCCCCTGGTTTCATATCGGTCATATTGGCCGCACGTGTGCTGACTTGGGCCTACCCATCTATTTTTCTCGGAGAGGTGATGCGAGCTCGTTTTTTGGAAGCACTTCAGGAAGGTCTGGTAGATTCCCATCCAGTTTCAATGGCGTAAGATTAGTGCTTCGTGTGGCCAAGAAAAATAGATGGGCAGGCCTTCCTGAAGTGCTTCCAAAAAATACATGGTGGGGGGTGGAAAGAATCTTACTCCGTCGAGCTATAAAGGTTAATCCTCACAGGGAATCTTTCCCAATGCTCCTTGTACGCTCAACCAAACCATTGATAGCCAAGTGGACTACATGGTGGGATCGGCTCGTCACGTCTCACGTCTACCTTTGACGAGATGTAAATGTGCATTGGACGGCATCGATGTGGTCGTATGATGCTTCCCCTCGTGTCGTCCAACCTTTCCCTACCTGTCTACTTGTCGTCGTGCGCGATATCCTAAATGACAGAGTGCTGCTGAAGTAGGACCCTACGCTCCACGTAACAAAGATGTAGCTGATGAGGAGAAACACCGTTGCCTACAGTTCAAAGCTAGTTAGAGGATTGACGGTGTGACGCCTCAGCCACATCCTTTGAAACTCAATATGGGCGGCCCCTTTTGTTACTAGTAGAAAAATGGTCATTTGTCCCGATTCATAAGGCCTATCTGTCCCAGTTGTGGAATCGGAACTAAAGGTGTCACATTAACGCCTGTGCCTTTAGTCCCTTTCTTATACCAACCGGGACAGATGGGTTTCCACGCATTGCTCCATGCAGTCCAGCAGAGGGATTTTCGTTCCGCTGATAGCACCAACCGACCAATAAGCTTTCACGCCACAAGATTTCAGGGCTGGTTTTTTTGAAAGGAGGTGGTTTAGGGGTTTTGGGGTTAATTTAGGTTGTTATAGGTAGCTAATAGAGAGATGTGTCCTCTCTTATCTCCGTGCTACTGCTATACTGCTATATCTAAATATGACTTAGATTGAAGTGAGGCAACATGTGGTGCATGTCAAAAGTAATATTAATCCTAACTTGATCAAGTTTGGATTGTACTATTTTCGACATGCACCACATGCATGTTGGCTTCACTTCAATCCAATCCATGTTCATTTCACCCACAGATATATAATAACTTTTCATGCTCGCATCATGCATCATCATAATAACAAGTCCTACTAATCATCATCATACAACTTCTACTCGTTATTAATAACAAGTCATACGATCATCATCCTGATAGTCAT
This sequence comes from Aegilops longissima, assembly GCA_021605205.1. NCBI lineage: Eukaryota > Viridiplantae > Streptophyta > Magnoliopsida > Poales > Poaceae > Aegilops > Aegilops longissima. The sequence goes on along the minus strand of CM038676.1, from coordinate 98,599,989 downwards.
CGAACCAACCCTACTTAATTGTTCTTAGCACATGATCATCAGTATTATGCAGGACCTAAATACTCTATTTAAGGTAAAATAGCATAAAACAATATAGACCCTTACTCTCCATTATGGAGAATGGAGATCATCCTGTCTCCAATTCTTGCGCGGCGCTTCCTTTTGCTTCCAAGAACCTCCTTACGACTGTCCATACATTTTTTTCCATTCTCTGATTAGCATGTCTCCACTTCTTTTAGAAATCCGTATGGACAGTTGAGATTCAGAGGATGACCTGGATATATGTTCAAAACACGAAGGCTGCCATTCGATACATCAAATGAGGCACACAATCCTCTGGGATTCTCTGTTGAAAACATAGTAATAACTTCATAGTTAGCAATGATGTACTAGTTTTAGAAGTATGCAAAAGATGCATGGATGTCGTAATAGTAAAAAATCTTACCAGGTATATCCATGGTAGTTATCAGAGTTCAACACGTGCACTAGTGGCACGATTGACCATAATGTTGAGGAGTTTGATTGTAGATATTGTAATTCTCAAGATTAGTACAAAATCCGACCAGATGATTTTTCTCCTGATAAGTTAACTCGGAGCCATCGATGTAGTGGGTTTTGTCTACCATGTTCCGCACATTGTTTGAACAATCAAAATAAGCTGTCAATGGAAATAAGCTGCCAACTATTTTGAAATAAACAATATAAATTAGTTAATAATTAACTATGTTTGAGAAACTCACATAGCGGTAGAACTGGAGGTGTATCAACAAGGACCCAAATGTCCATATTGTCTTGGTCGATGTTAGGATCACCAAGATCCATGGTGACAAGCATACCCTCATCAAAACCATACATCTTGCAAAATGCTTCCTAATTTTTGCAACCAAAATGGGTTACGCTCTCAGCATTATACAGATTTACTTCAAAATCCACATCATGATGGGTCCTTAGGTGAATTTTCTTCGTTTCAAAATTTTCATGGTCTTCAAAATCCATCCTCTCCAAGACATAGCGTCTTGCATGGCATGGGATAAGCTATACTCGAATTATAAAAGATGAAAATTACACGTTGAAATAGTTGAAGTCATGCTTAATTACGAAAAAAACACTTGTCGCTGTTGCGTACCGCTTGAACATCGAAGGTCTCCTCGAGCTTAATGCTGAAGCACCGATCATCGTCCAGGTGAGGCCTGTCGCACAAACCTCGATCGTCGTGGCACCAGCCGCACTCCCCCGGGAGACTTTCGTCGTCCGATGACGACATTTCCTCTCTGACATTTGTGACCGTCGGTGATGGTAGTTCCCTCTTTAGTTCCCGAGTGCATTACACCAAATTGTCTAGCACACGGGAACAAAGGAGAAGCTACCCCCACGACAACAGTCGGGATTCTTCGTCCTCTCATATATGGTGGAGACTCGACAGACTTAAAGTCAACCCGAAATATCGTTTAATTATCTTTCTAAAAGAGGATTTAGCTGGTCTCACCTCGAGGTCGGAGGGGGGTCGGTGACGGGGACGACGGCGGGGATGATGGAGGGACCGGGGGCTCCTAGATTTCTGCGAAAACAAAAACCCTATAAGCTATCAACTAATCATATGCATACACCTTGCATAGTGCTCTCCAATTTTAGCATTCAAAGTAGGAGTAGTTTTCCAATTTGAGCATTCAATAAGCAAAATCAAATCGCAAAATAAAGTAGTATTCAAATAAGGATGCATTCAATTATAAGAAAAACTACATCAACTCCATGCATCCGTACATCGTCGAATATTATCACTAATACACCTCGAATACTATCATACATATAGCATCGCCAGTACAGCTAGAACCGTAGCGCCCGACGGGTATCGGCGCGGCCGGTGGACACCCAAAGAGAAGGAACCATCACAGGATCGCCTAGTGAGATCCTCAAGAACCTGCTAGGTATTGTCGAACCTGCCTCCAACGGAACCATGTAGCGACGGACGTGTTTCGCCCTCCTCATCGACACGATGACGCACCACCTCTCGCGGTGTCCGGAAGCCTCGCACCGCCACCGCCAACGCGACCGCCACCAAACAAGGATCGTGTCAACGACGAGCTGGCTCCTCACCAACCCACGCCTCGGAAGGTAGCACCTCCCAAAACCAGCCGTGAGCCAGGTCCCGACATGGCCCTTCCGATCAAGCCGCCTCCTCTGCCGAGTCGACGACTAGGATGCGGGATAGGCATCGTCGACGTCGATGCGAGAATAATTGCTTTAACTAAAAAAACTAGTTCTATTAATTTCCTTGCTAAAAATAAACTACTTCTATAGTAAAATAAAGTAGTTTGATTAAATCAACTAGTTTAACTACTAAGCACTTACTATAAATAAATGAAAGTAGTACTTACTAAAAATAAACTACTTCTATATATAGTAAAATAAAGTAGTTTTATTAATTAATCAACTAGTTCAATAACTAACTTTAAATGCACTAACAGTAGAACTAATAACCTAAAATAAAACTATACAGCCTAAAAATGCTATGAACAAAAAAAAATATACAGCCTAAAAATGCTATGAACAAAAAACTATGAAAAAAAATACTATGAACAAAAACTATGAACAAAAAAAAAACTAAAAATGCACTAACGGATCGGGATGGGAAGGAGCTCACTGGGGGCTCGAGGCAGGACGGCGACGAGGCCGGTGACGAGGATGACGACGAGGCCGGCGACAATGACGGCGACGAGGACGGCGGGCTCGTGGGGGAGGGGTTACACGCAGCAGGCGATGCCTCGGGAGGAGCGCCCGGGGCGACGACGGCGACGGCGAGGACGGCGCCGGCGGGTGGTCAGGCACGGCGACGGCGCCGGGAAGGGGCTCGGGCGGCGACGGCGACGACGACGAGGAACGGCTCTGGCGGCGCTCGGGGAATGGGAGCATTGGCATAAATTTTCACAAGTGCTACCTTATATAGCAAAACCAATGGTACCGTTCGTGGCACCAACCGATACCAATGCCAACCTATGGTCGGTTGGTGGCACGAACCGACCAAAGGTCTCTTTTCAAGAGCCCAAAGGGCGGAAATCGAGGTTTATGGCCCGGTTGGTGCCACCAACCGACTATAGGTGGAATTGGTCTTGGTTGGTGCCACGAACCGCATCGAATGCCCACCTATGGTCCGGTTGCAGGCACGAATCGGGACCATAGGCCTTCAGCCGCACGGTGCGGTGGGAAGTTTAGTCCCACCTCGCTAGTTGGGAGGGGCTCGGAGTGGTTTATAAGCTTCGCTGCCGCCACCCACTCGAGCTCCTCCCTATTGCAGGCTTACGGGCCTAATCTCTACTTTGCCATGCCTGTTGGGCCTATTGGGCCTTCTGCAGGCCTGAATCCTGGCCCATTGTAGGGTTTCTAGTCGTATTCAGGTCGTGGATATCTAGTAGGTGGCATTTTTTTTTTCATTTCTACTTAAAACTAAATACTTATAGTTTTTTAGTGATTTCTTTTTGCTTTTAGGTCACAAAAATTATAAACTATCTGTTAGTGCCATTAGTTTTAAAATTTAAATTTTTAAATGTATGTGAATCACTAGTTTTATGAATAAATTTACTATAAAAATAAATGCTATTAATGTTTTGAACAAAAAATACTTTGTTAATATAAGTTGCATAAATTTTATATAATTTTAGTTTCAAAAATACTAGAGGTTTATATAAGCTTTTAGTTGATTCCTTTTGCTATTATAGTTTTATAAAAGCTTTTAGTTGATTCTTTTTGCTATTGAAGAATATTATAGTTTTATTTTAGTTCATCATAACAGAATATTTTAATTGATTTTAGTTTTTTAGTTGATCATAACAAATATTATAGTTTTATGCATTTTATTATTTTTCATGCATTTACTGTTTTTTTGAGCTATAAGACCCGGAAATTGAAAAACATTTGAAATGAACTCCGAAAAGGTTGAAAATTGGCATGGTATCATCATTTCACCCATATAGCATGTGCAAGAAAGTTGAGAGGGTTACGGCAAAAACTAGATGCACTTCATGTACAAAACAGACAATCTCTTTCGAAGTATCAGGGTTTCAGACGAAAGCTCATCTATTACAAATGGATTTCATTTTTTTGAACTTATTTGAACTCCATAGTTTTTCCGTGTTCAAAATGCACCATTCAAAGCCACATCACCAAATTTCAACCCTTTCTGACTTCATTTGTTATTTTCCATGCATTTACTGATTATTTTGAGCTATAAGACCATGAAATTGAAAAGCACTACAAATGAACTCTGAAAAGGTTGAAAGTTGGCATGGTATCATCATTTCACCCACATAGCATGCCCGGTATCAGGATTTCATACGGACGTGGATGCACTTCGTTTACAAAACGGACAATATGTTTCGAAGTATCAGGATTTTATACCGAAACTCGTCTGTTACAACAGGCATTTCAAATGAACTACGAAAAGGTTGAGAGTTGGCATGGTATCATCATAATAGTTGTGGAGAGAAAGACTTCACTTTTTTTTCGCTTGTGTGATTTGCTTATTGCGCCGTAACCATGGATAATCTTCATCGTTTATTAGGATGCTTGGGTCAGCCTTGACTTTGAAGGGAGGAATTTCATAAAACTTTTCATAATCTTCAGACATGTCTGTCTTGCCCTCCACTCCCACTATGTCCCTTTTTCCTGAAAGAACTATGTGGTGCTTTGGCTCATCATATGATGTATTCGCTTCCTTATCTTTTCTTTTTCTCGGTTTGGTAGACATGTCCTTCACATAGATAACCTGTGCCACATCATTGGCTAGGACGAACGGTTCATCAGTATACCCAAGATTGTTTAGATCCACTATTGTCATTCCGTACTGTGGGTCTAGCTGTACCCCGCCTCCTGACAGATTGACCCATTTGCACTTAAACAAAGGGACCTTAAATCATGTCCATAGTCAAGTTCCCATATGTCCATTATGTAACCATAATATGTGTCCTTTCCCCTCTCGGTTGCTGCATCAAAGCGGACACCGCTGTTTTGGTTGGTGCTCTTTTGATCTTGGTCGATCGTGTAAAATGTATTCCCATTTATCTCAGATCCTTTGTAAGTCAATACAATAAGATGGTCCCCGGACAACGAGTACAGCTCATCACAAACAGTGGTGTCACCTCTGAGACGTGTTTCCAACCAACTGCTGAAAGTCCTGATGTGTTCACATGTAATCCAGTCGTCACACTGCTCTGGGTGTTTGGAGCGCAGACTATTCTTGTGTTCACCGACATACGAGGTCACCAAGGTAGAGTTCTATAGAACTGTAGTGTGCTTGAGACCAAGAATGCCCGTCCTCAAGATATTATTGAGTCCGCTCCTAGTGTGTTTTTTCCAAATGGGTCTCCCATCATACCGCGATTTAGGGAGACCTATCTTATTAAGGCCAGGAATGAAGTCAACACAAAACCCAATGACATCCTCTCGCTTGATGGCCCATGGAGATGCTTCCTTCTCGCCTAGCACGGTTCTGGACATATTTCTTTAGGACTCCCATGAACCTCTCAAAGGGAACATATTGTGTAGAAATACGGGCCCAGAATGACAATTTCGTTGACTAGATGAACTAGGACTTGCGTCATGATATTGAAGAAGGATGGTGGGAACACCAGCTCGAAACTGACAAGACATTGTGCCACATCACTCCTTAGCCTTGGTATGATTTCTGGATCGATCACCTTCTGAGAGATTTCATTGAGGAATGCACATAGCTTCACAATGGCTAATCGGACGTTTTTTGATAGAAGCCCCCTCAATGCAACCGGAAGCAGTTGCGTCATAATCACGTGACAGTCATGAGACTTTAGGTTCTGGAAATTTTTCTCTGGAATATTTATTATTCCCTTTATATTCGACGAGAAGCCATTCGGTACCTTCATACTGAGCCGACATTCAAAAAAGATTTCCTTCTCTTCTTTGGTAAGAGCGTAGCTGGCAGGACCTTCGTACTGCTTTGGAGGCATGCCGTCTTTTTCGTGCAAACTTGCAGGTCCTCCCTTGCCCCAGGTGTATCTTTTATCTTCCCATACACGCCCAAGAAGCCTAACAGGTTCATGCAAAGGTTCTTCGTCACGTGCATCACGTCGATTGAAGAGCGTACCTCTAGCTCTTTCCAGTAGGGTATGTCCCAAAATATAGATTTCTTGTTCCACATGGGTGCGCGTCCCTCAGCGTCATTCGGAACAGCTAGTCCGCCGGGACCCTTTCCAAATATTACGTGTAAATTAGAGACCATAGCAAGTACGCGATCACCGGTACGCATGGCGGGCTTCTTCCAGTGATCTGCCTCGCCTTTGAAATGCTTGCCTTCCTTTCGGCATTGATGGTTGGTCGGGAGAAATCGACGATGGCCCAGATACACATTCTTCCTACATCTGTCCAGGTATATACTTTCAGTGTCAACTAAACAGTGCGTGCATGCATGGTATCCCTTGTTTGTATGTCCTGAAAGGTTACTAAGAGCGGGCCAATCATTGATGGTCACGAACAGCAACGCCTTTAGGTCAAATTCTTCCCCCATGTGCTCATCCCACGCACGTACACCTGTTCCATTCCACAGCTGTAAGAGTTCTTCAACTAATGGCCTTAGGTACACATCAATGTCGCTGCCGGGTTGCTTAGGGCCTTGGATGAGAATTGGCATCATAATGAACTTCCGCTTCATGCACATCCAAGGAGGAAGGTTATACATACATAGAGTGATGGGCCAGGTGATGTGATTGCTGCTCTGCTCCCCGAAAGGATTAATGCCATCCGCGCTTAAAGCAAACCATACGTTCGTTGGGTCACTTGCAAACTCAACCCAGAACTTTCTCTCGATTTTTCTCCACTGCGACCCGTCAGCGGGTGCTCTCAACTTCCCGTCTTTCTTACGGTCCTCACTGTGCCATCGCATCAACTTGGCATGCTCTTTGTTTCGAACAGTCGTTTCAACCGTGGTATTATAGGAGCATACCACATCACCTTCGCAGAACCTCTTCTGCGGGCTCGCCTCAACATCACTGTGGTCATCTCGCCTCGATCTTATACCGCAATGCACCGCATATCGGCATGCGTTCAAATCCTTGTACGCACCGCGGTAGAGGATGCAGTCATTAGGGCATGCATGTATCTTCTCCACCTCCAATCCTAGAGGGCATACGACCTTCTTTACTGCGAACGTACTATCGGGCAATTCGTTATCCTTTGGAAGCTTCTTCTTCAATATTTTCAGTAGCTTCTCAAATCCTTTGTCGCACAACATTCTCTCGCCTTCCACCGCAGCAATTCCAAAGACGGTACCGAGCTTTGTGTTGCCATCTTCGCAATTGGGGTACAACCCTTTTTTGTGATCCTCTAACATGCGATCGAACTTCAGCTTCTCCTTTTCACTTTCGCAGTTGTCCCTTGCATCAACAATGACCCGGCGGAGATCATCATCGGGCACATCATCTGGTTCCTCTGGATCTTCAGCTTCCCCCGTTGCAGCGTCACCGTATTCTGGGGGCACATAGTTGTCATCATCCTCTTCTTCTTCGTTGTCTTCCATCATAACCCCTATTTCTCCGTGCTTCGTCCAAACATTATAGTGTGGCATGAAACCCTTATAATGCAGGTGGGTGATACGTCTCCAACGTATCTATAATTTTTTATTGCTCCATGCTATATTATCTACTGTTTTGGGCAATATTGGGATTTATTATCCACTTTTATATTACTTTTGGGACTAACCTATTAACCGGAGGCCCAACCCAGATTTGCTGTTTTATGCCTATTTCAGTATTTCGAGGAAAAGGAATATCAAACGGAGTCAAAACGGAACGAAATCAACTGGAGAAGTTATTTTTGGAAGGAAAGCCGCCCGATGGACTTGGAGTGCACGTCAGGAAAGAAGGGAGGTGCTCACGAGGGTGGGGGGCGCGCCCACTGATGAAGTCATATACCTAGGGTAGGGTCATGGACCTGTCCAAGATACCCTCCCCAAGGGCATCCTTAGAATAAACTGCCTACCAGTCGACCTGGTAGGTTTCCACTCGACAGATTCAAAGACACTCGACCATGAAGACCCACTCGACCACCAGGAGTTCAAGAGCCACTCGGTGTCCAAACGGTCTGTAGTTAAGTAGTCTTTATGGTCATGATGACACTTCATGTAGGCGCTACCAAGAACGCCTAGCCTTAATGTACCTTAAACCCTCCGCCACGTGGGCTGGCTGGGGTCCCGCGCACTCTATATAAGCCACCCTCCACGGTAGAAGGGTTCGCACCCTCGTAATTCATACGCATATAATCCAATCGACCGCCTCCGGCCCGAGACGAGGGCTGTTACTTCTCCGAGAAGGGCCTGAACTCAGAACTCGTGCGTACTAACTACTCCATAGCTAGTACCTTGCCTCTCCATACCTACCCCCATTCTACCGCCGACTTAGAACCACGACAGTTGGCGCCCACCGTGGGGCAGGTGTTCTAGCGATTTGTTGGAGAAGTTGGGATTCTTTCTATCTCCTACATCATGGTTTCAGGTGGAGTTTTGGTCGAGGGCTGCGAGATCCGTCTCGGTGCGCTCACGTTCATCGACGACGACTCCGCTTGGCTTCAGGAGGCTCCTCTCGACGTCGACGCGCTCCCCGTCCGCGGGGCAACGCACTTTCGCGCGTGCATCCGCGGCATCCTCCTGCGGCAACCATCGACCCAGTATGGGTCGGTTCTTGTGCCGTGCTCACTCCCAGTCTCCCGCCGGCGCAAGCGCTCCGATTGGTCGAGGCTTCAGTGGTGGGTGAGACATGCGGTGGCTCGCCAGTCGGCCACTTCCCAAGTTGCGGCAATCGAGCCCGACGAATCTCTCTACGGCCTGTTCGATCTATCGACTGGCTCCGCAGAGACTGCATCCGAGTGCGATAGCAGTGATCCAGCAGCAGAGGTTCTGATGGTCGATGGACCACGCAGTCCTCCTGGATACCCCCGCACCGACGGAGGCGACGGTGGAGGTGATCCGGCGCAAGATCACGAAGAGTACCAACCCGAGCCCCTCACTTCGCTGCAGAGGGAGGAACTTCGCTGCCGAAACATGGATGCGCTTCACACTCTAATTGTTGGAGAAACCCCCGAGGCTCGTGCCTTGGAGGATGCGCGCTTGGCCAACTTGGCTGAGCGCACTCGACTAGAGAACCTCCAGCGAGTTCTCGACGAGCGCACGCGACCACGGGTTCCAGAATCCAGTCGACGTCAGCTCTTTCCACAACCAACTCAGGTATATCGAACTCCGATTCAGAATTTAGCAGCTGCAGCCCGTATAGCAGAATCAATTCAGCCTTCCCAGTCGGAGGCGGGTAGAGGTTTGCAACAGATCAGAGATTTACTCCGGCAGCGAAGATCAAAACTCAGTCAGATCGCGATCACGGAACAGATTCACAGCAGATCCGTCGCTGCGAATTCAGTCCATCGGCCCATAGTCCAAGATCGCCTTCGGGCGTGAGGAACGTGGAGGCTGGCGTGATGATCAAGACAGAATCACGAGCCGTATGAGCACCGATTCGATCGCAATGATCGACGCCGAGTGCCCACCCCTCCCCAAGGTGGATCATACGCCTCGGCAACAAGATGACAGACGCCAAGACAGTCTCGGGCGAAGGGTTCGGTCGACCTGTGAGAGCCGTGCTTTGATGCAAGATCCATCATCGCTCAAGGCTTGGTCGACAGAACAGAGCTCACCGAGAAGGTCATGACAGAGATGTTCCCTCAAAGAGCAGAGTTCATGTCTCGGGGCGAGTGTTTTAGCAGGCCATCAGAGCCGCAGTGATTCCTCCCAACTTCAAGGTTGGCGATCGAGTCGATAAGTTCACGGTGAGTCCAAGTCCGACACTTGGCTTGAGGACTACCGAGTGGCTGTTCAAATTGGCGGCGCAACGATGAGGTAGCTATGAAGCATTTGCCCTTATGTTGGAGGGTTCGCCGAGCATGGTTGAATCGCTTAGCACCAAGCAGATTTACACTTGGGAAGATCTGTCCGAGTGTTTGTCAGACATTTGAAGGGACTTGCAAGCTTACCAGCAGGATTGACAGAGCTGCAGTCTTGTGTGCGTAAGTCGAATGAAACTTTGAGAGATTACATCCAGAGATGGATAACCTTGCACCACACAGTTGAGAATGTGTTTGATCACCAGGCAGTCTGTGCTTTCAAGGAAGGTGCCAAGAACAGAGTTGAGTTTGAAATTCGGTCGGACAGGAGATATGACCCTGAGTCGGATGATGGAGATTGCCACCAAGTATGCTAATGGTGAAGAAGAGGATCGGCTCCGAGTGGTAAGTACAAGTCAGCTGCTAATGAAGCGGCGGAGGAAATTCCAATCGGAAGCGAAGCGCAAAGTCGAGCCAGCCGCTCCGGAGAAGCCTTGGTCAGACCCTGTGAAAGTTCAAGGGGAAACCCAAGGGTCCGTGGAACCCCAAGAAGGTGAAAGACCAAGATGGGAATGATGTGTTGGACTTGCCATGTCACATTCACACAAAGAAAGATGAAGAGGGTAAACTCATTTACCCAAAGCATACCACTCGACAATGTCGGCTCTTGATTCAGCAGCCCAAGGAAGCAACCCAAGGATAAGGAAAAGGGTCGGATAAAGTTGAGGACAAAGAAGATAGTGATGGTGGATACCCCGTGTCAATTCCACCTCGATGATTTTTGCCGACGTTGAAAGCAAAAGTCGATTGAAAGTTATCAACCGAGAAGTGAACATGGTCGCCCCGCAACGCCTAATTATCTGAAATGGTCCTGCATCGCCATCACATTCGACCAGTCCGATCATCCGACACACATTGCCACCCCGGGAGGCAAGCGCCAGGGTCGACCCGATCGTCGAAGGCACTCGACCGACCAAAGTTTTGATGGATGGCGGCAGTGGCTGGACATCTTGTATGCAGAGACGTTGAAAGGGATGGGCATTCCGATGTCGGACTCAGCACCGAGAATATGAGTTTCCACGGAGTCATTCCCGGAAAGAAAGCTGAGTCACTCGGTCAAATTGCTCTTGATGTGGTTTTTGGTGATTCGAAGCATTTTCGCAAAGAAAAGTTGACCTTTGAGGTCGTGGATTTCCAGAGCGCTTATCACGCTATTCTGGGAAGGCCGGTGTATGCCCGTTTCATGGCCCGACCATGTTATATGTACCTTAAGCTGAAGATGCCCGGCCCCAAGGGTGTGATCACTGTCACTGGCAATCGGAAGAAAGCGGAAGAGTGTTTCCAGAAAGGCTCTAAGATTGCTGATGCTCAAATGGCAGTGGTAGAATTGCAAGAATCAGAAGACTGCAGATCCGAGTAATTTGTTGCGAGCCAAGAAGCCCGCTACGGAGTCGGCATTTCAGTCGTCCGGTGAGACGAAGCAGGTTCATATTCACCCGACCGACCCCAATGCTGCTCCGACCAACATCTCAACAACACTCGACTCCAAATAGGAAGAAGCGCCGCCCGGTTCCTCCGTGAGAATCGGGACATCTTTGCATGGAAGCTCACGACATGCCGGTGTTCCTGTGGAGTTGGCTGAGCACCGTCTGCGAGTCGACTCAAAAGTCAAACCTGTCAAAGAACATCTTCGACGGTCCGCCGTCCAGAAGAGAAAGGCCATAGGCGAGGAGGTGGCTCGGCTCTTAGCAGCAGAGTTTATCCGAGAAATTTACCACCCGAGTGGCTCGCCAATGTGGTCATGGTCCCTAAGAAGGACAATTCACTGCGCATGTGCATCGACTTCAAACATATCAATCGGGCCTGCCCGAAAGATCATTTTCCTCTCCCCCGCATCGACCAAATAGTCGACTCGACTGCGGGATGTGAGCGGTTGTCTTTTTAGACGATATTCGGGTACCATCAGATCCGTCAGATGGACCCGACGAGATCAAAACAGCTTTCATCACTCCATCCGGGTGCTTCTGTTATGTCACCATGCCATTCGGCCTCAAGAATGCCGGAGCCACGCTCATGAGGATGATTCAGAAGTGTTTACTCACTCAAATCAATCGGAATGTGGAAGCATACATGGATGACATTGTGGTCAAGTCACGGAAAGGTTCCGACCTGTTGACTGACCTTGCTGAAACATTTGCCAATCTCGGGAGGTATGATATCGCTTAATCCATCAAAGTGCACATTCGAGTTCCCGTGGAAAGTTACTCGGTTTTCGCTTCGAACGAGGAATCGACGCTAACACGAAAAAGTTGGCACTATTCTCGAATGAAACGCCTGCAATGCGTGTGCACGGCGTCCGAAGCTTATTGGATGCTTGGCCGCTTTAAGTCGATTCATCTCTCGCCTCGGTGAAAAGGCATTGCCTCTTTACCGATCGATGAAGAAGTCGACAAGTTCGAGTGGACTCACGAAGCTGATGCAGCGCTTGCGAGCTCAAAGCTCGCTCTCCACCCAGCCGGTGCTTGCTGCCCCAATTAGCAAAGAGCCGTTGTTGCTTTACATTGCAGCCACAGGACAAGTCGTCAAGACAAGATTTACGGTCGAGCGGGAAGAGGAAGGAAAAGCCTTCAAAGTTCAGCGCCCAAAGATATTATCTTTTCAAGTGTTAACCCGTCAAGCAAAGATACCCTCATTATCGAAGCTTGTGTATGGGATTTATATGACCGCAAAGAAGGTTGCTCACTACTTCTCGATCATTCCATTACGTCGTCAAGAACGCCTGCTATCGAGATCCTACACAATGAGACGCGAATCGGTTGAGTGGCGAAATGGGCGATTGAACTTCTTCCCTTGATATCAAGTTTGAGGCAAAGAAAGCCATCAAGTCCCAAGCAATAGCAGATTTCATCGCCGAGTGGATTGAACAGCGATTACCGACTCAAGTTCACTCGAAGCATCGGACTATGTTCTTTGATGGTTCCAAGATGCTGAATGGTTCCGGTGCTGGGGTAGTATTGGTTTCCCCCCGAGGAGATAAGCTCAGATATGTGCTCCAGATTCACTTTGATTCTTCCAACAATGAAGCAGAATACGAAGCATTGTTGTATGGGTTGCGTATGGCCATTTCACTCGGCGTCCGTCGCCTCATGGTCTATGGCGACTCAGACCTGGTGGTTAATCGGTGATGAAGGAGGACGTCAAGTCCAGCCATGATAGCTCATGTAATGCTGATGAGGAAGCTAGAAAAGAAGTTTGAGGGGTTAGAGCTTCATCACATACCCCGACTGAAAAATCAAGCTGCTGATGATTTGGCGAAAATAGGGTCCAAGAGGGAAGCCATTCCCAGTGATGTGTTTTTGGAGCACATCCGCACACCATCGATTCAAGAGGATCCTTTCATTGAAGAAGCTCCACAGCCAAAAAGTTCCACTGATCCGACTGAAGTCGAGGTCCCAACGGTGGTCGACCTAGTCATGGAAGTCGTGGTCATCACTCCCGACTGGACAGTACCGTACATCGCATACATCCTGAGGAGAGAGCTCCCGGAGAATGAAGAAGAGGCTAGACAGATCGTCCGTCGATCCAAGGCCTTTACTGTGATCAAAGGACAGTTATTCAGAGAAAGCGTGACTGGAGTCAGCCAGAAGTGCATAACGCCAGAAGAAGGTCAGATAATCCTTGATGATATCCACTCGGGGACCTGTGGTCACCATGCGTCCTCTCGGACCATCGTGGCTAAAGCATACCGAGTGGAATTTTACTGGCCAAAGGCAAATGAAATGGAAAAGGAAATAGTCGACAAATGTGAAGGATGTCAGTTCTACTCCAATATGTCACACAAGCCCGCCTCAGCATTGAAGACCATTCCACTCATCCGCCTTTCGCTGTTGGGGGTTGATATGATTGGACCGCGAGAACCGCAGGAGTGGTTTCACTCATTTTCTTGTGGCAATGACAAGTTCACGAAGTGGATCAAAGCTAAACCTATCAAGAACCTTGATGCGTAATCGCTGTCGGTGGCGTCAAAGAATTGATATTCAGATATGGAGTTCCGCACAACATCATCACGGACAATGGGTCAAATTTCGATTCCGACAAGTTCAAAGCCTTTTGCGCCTCTCGGCACGCGAGTCGACTATGCTTGATCGCCACCCCGGTCGAATGGACAAGCTGAACGAGCAAATGGTCTAATTCTCAAAGGACTGAAACCTCGACTGATGTGTGATCTCAAGCATGCAGCAGGAGCGCGGGTTGACGAACTTCCGTCGGTTCTTTGGGGATTGAGGACCACTCCTAATCGTTCGACTGGGAGGACTCCATTCTTTATGGTCTATGGAGCTGAAGCAGTTTTGCCGAGTGACCTGCTTCACAATGCCCCCCGAGTCGAAGTCTACTCTGAAGCTGAAGCAGAGCAAGCCTGTCAATATGCAGTCGACCTCCTTGAAGAGGAGAGAGAGATGGCCCTGATCTGCTCGACCATCTATCAGCAGGACTTGCGTCGATTCCACGCCAGAAATGTGAAGAGCCGAGCCTTTCAGGAAGGAGATCTGGTCCTCCGAGTGGATCAACAGAAACCACACAAGCTCGCTCCCACTTGGGAAGGTCCCTTCATCGTCACTAGAGTTCTTCACAATGGGGCTTACCATCTTTACAACGTCGAACGCCAGATCGATGAGCCTCGGGCATGGAATGCGGAGCTGCTCCGCCCCTTTTACACTTAAGAGCTCACTCGGGTGAGATGTAATAAAAGTACCTCTGTAGTTTGTCTATCTAAATCAAGAAGATTATAATTTTCCCAGTGATTGTTATTACTTTTTGTTAAAATTCCCTCCCCCAGTGGGTGACTTAGCTGCGAATCCGTTTCGCCTAAGTTTGTAAAAAAATCCTTACCGAGTGGCGAGCCAGCTTCTCACTCGGGGGTTTAGCTGCGAATCCGTTTCGCCTAAGTATTCAAAATCCTACCGAGTGGTGAGCCAGCCTCCCACTCTAAGGCTTAGCTGCATTCCAAGTACTCGCCTAAGTGTTTAAAATCCTACCGAGTGGTGAGCCAGCCTCCCACTCGGAGGCTTAGCTGCAGTCCAAGTACTCGCCTAAGTGTTTAAAATCCTACCGAGTGGTGAGCCAGCCTCCCACTCGGAGGCTTAGCTGCAGTCCAAGTACTCGCCTAAGTGTTTAAAATCCCACCGAGTGGTGAGCCAGCCTCCCACTCGGGGCTTAGCTGCAGTCCAAGTACTCGCCTAAGTGTTTAAAATCCCACCGAGTGGTGAGCCGACTCCCACTGGGGTTTAGCTGCAGTCCAAGCACTCGCCTAAGTATTTAATACAATGTGCACTTTGCAAGGACGACGAGGTACAGGTCGATTGCTGCCTTCCCTTCAAAGCTATGACACAAAAATCCTCCTTGGAGGCTTAGTTGCAGTCCAAGACTCGCCTAAGTTTGAAAAAGCCTACCGAGTGGAGAGCAAACCTCCCACTGGGGCTTAGCTGCAGTCCAAGCTAGCCTAAGTTTGAAAATCCTACCGAGTGGAGAGCAAACCTCCCACTCGGAGGCTTAGCTGCAGACTCACCTAAGTTTGAAAATCCCACCGAGTGGAGAGCAAACCTCCCACTCGGGGCTTAGCTGCAGTCCAAGCTCGCCTAAGTTTTAAAATCCTACCGAGTGGAGAGCAAACCTCCCACTGGGGCTTAGCTGCAGTCCAAGATCGCCTAAGTTTGAAAAATCCTCTCGAGTGGAGAGCAACCTCCCACTGGGGCTTAGCTGCAGTCCAAGACTACGCCTAAGTTTTGAAAATCCTACCGACCGGAGAGCAAACCTCCCACTCGGGGGCTTAGCTGCAGTCCGGGACTCGCCTAAGTTTGAAAACATACCGATCCGCAAGGACGACGAGGTGCAGGTCGACTGCTACCTTCTCCTTTGGAGCTGCGCCACAAGTACAACGTGCGCTCCATCCTGATCCGCAAGGACGACGAGGTACACGTCGACTGCTTCCTTCTCCTGCACCTGCAAGAGCCACAAAGTGTAGGTCGACTGGATCCACCTCAGAGCTGCATCTCAAACATTGAAGCATAATCCGAGTGAAGAGCAAAGTTCACTTGAAGGTGGAGGACTGGAAGGAGCCACAAACTGGTAAAGGTCGATCCCATCGGCGATCCGGGTGGCAGCGGCGATGAAAGTTTCCATGAAAGATTGGAAATCATACTTCTTGGTGTTGGCAACTCTGAGGGCCGCCAGCTTGTCCTCCCGCGCTTCCTTGCAGTGGACACGAACCAGAGACAGAGCAACATCAGCACCGCCAAGACCGCGTAAGACTTTTTCCATTCTTGCACTCAACTTGGAACTTCATTCAGTCGAGTCATTAAGGACTCAAGGTCATTCTGAAGCGTCTGGTCCGGCCAGAGGGTTGAGTCGATCCGTCACACCGCAACTTTCAGTCGAGCGAGATTGTCCACCATACCAGCAATGCGAGACTCCAGTCGGAGCACGTTCATAGAGGCTTCATCCTTCACGGGAGAGTTGATGGGGTCCAGGCTTGTCTCCACTCGACTGGTCTCCTCTTCGAAGTTCTGACAGAATTCTGCAAATACGACTCAAGTTCAAGCTAATGGTTCTATGATGAGTCGATGATGACAAGTCAGTCGGATAAGAGGAATTACCTTCAAGCATGAGGAATAGCTTCTTGGCGAGCCCTCCCAGATAAACCTCCAGATCCTTCCTCCTCCCCGGCAGTTCGCCAACCTTGTCAGTCAGAGCAACTTTTGTCATTCTTCAGTCGGCTAGCCTCCTTGTTGGCTGCGTCGAGAGCAGCCTTCAGTTTGGTATTCTCCTCTTCGAGTTTTCCGACTGAGGCCAGTTTCTCTTCCGCGAGCTTTGTTTTCTCCAAAGCAGCCTTCTGTGCCTCTGCAAGGTCGTGGTCTTTCTTCTTCAGAGCCTCCTCCAGTTTGTCTGCAAAATAACAATAAGTCCAGAGTTGAGAATGGGTAGAAAGACAAAGACAGTCATCAAGTTCTCACCAGCCATACCTTTTGCTTCGTCTCTCGCCTTTTGCAAGTTCTCCTGAGCAAGCTTCAAGTCAAGGTTGAGCTGGATCTGCTTGTTCTCCAATTCGGTATAGTGTGCCACGAGCTCGCAAGATTTCTACGAAGAGTCAACCGACAAAACATCAAAGACACGTCACTTACGAGTGACTAAATAAAAATCATAGCATTTCTAAGACTACAGTCAAATCAAAACATTCGACAGTAGTCTCGGGGACTACACCCAGTGGGTGCACTCAGCGTGCCCCCACTGGTTTTACCAATTCGGTTCGACTAGTCGAATCGAAAGAGGCAAAAGGTTATGATCCTAAAACATAGCTAACTGTCGTGATCACTGTTTTAAAAAAGAAGTTCTTAGACTATAGTCGATCGCATGATCCACCATAGTCTCGGGACTACACCGGTGGGTGCACTCAGCGTGCCCCCACCGGTTCCAAAGATCCATTCGACATGGCCGGACTGGACCGAGTGAAGAAGTTCAGTATAAAGACTATAGTCGATCGCCTGCAGTCCACCATAGTCTCGGGACTACACCAGTGGGTGCACTCAGCGTGCCCCACCAGTTCAAAAATTAATCGACACACCCACCCGGTGGGTGTACAGATGCAGATATGGAAATCTTGTAAAGAAGAAATTTCAGGTAGCATATCCTAATGTAACAAGCAACTTACTTGGACATTGCTCAAGAGCCGAGCTTGCATCATAAGTCACCTGGCTGGCCTCCCGGACCACCTTCACTTGCTCCATCATGATCCCTGCCTGACGTATGGCCTCCTTGGCAGCACTCACTTGGTCTTCCGGGACGTGGTGTGTGGCAAAAAGGGATGGCGGGTCAGCAGTCGACGACGAAGGCCGGACACTCGTCAACGGCACAACAAAGGACACAAAAGTCCGAGTGGTGCCGCCTCCCTCATGAACTAGCGCCTCGTGCAAAGTGATACAACCGAGTAGCCTTGCCAAGCAGCACCTTTTGTCCTTCCTCTTCCTTAGCGGTGTTTCATCGTCGTCATCGTGGAGATCAATGACATGAGGTGGAACTACAAGTAAGATTCAAAGGTAAAACAGAAATCCAATCGACCGTAAAGCGAAACTGCAGAGATCATACCAAGATTGGAGGTGGCGGCGTCTTCCATTTCCTGATCCTCATGCTTAGCTGAGGTCTCAGAGGTGGCAGCACTGCAGATTTCAGAAGTCAATTGATCAGTCAAAACGAGTCGACCAAAAGTGCACTCATGGTAGACAGGAAAACACAAGTTCTGCTGATTACCCGGAAATGGTGGGAATGACCATCCTCATCTTGGGCAAGGCCTTCGCAGGCTTTGATGACGTTGCTCGGGGTTGCTTTGGCGGTTTCTCAGTTGGCACTGGAGAAGTCGTCCGAGTGCGCTTCGTCGACCGCCCGATGGGTGCGATAGCCTTACCACGCTCGACCACCGGATCATGCGTCAGCTTGGATCGCCTTTCCTAGTGGGGTGGTGTTGGGGAACGTAGTAATTTCAAAAAATTTCCTACGATCACGCAAGACCATGGTGATGGCATAGCAACGAGAGGGGAGAGTGTCCGTCCACGCACTCGTGAGACCGAAGAGGAAGCGTTATAACAACGCTGTTGATGTAGTCGACGCCTTCACGATCCGACCGATCCAAGCACCGAACGACGGCACCTCCGAGTTACGCACACGCTCAGCTCGATGACGATCCCGGACCGATCCAGAAAGTGTCGGGATGAGTTCCACAAGACGACGGCGTGCAGGACGATGTTGATGCTCCACCGACGCAGGGCTTCGCTTAAGCTCCGCGACGATATGACTTCTCCGGCGCAGGCT
This sequence comes from Aegilops longissima, assembly GCA_021605205.1. Taxonomy (NCBI): domain Eukaryota; kingdom Viridiplantae; phylum Streptophyta; class Magnoliopsida; order Poales; family Poaceae; genus Aegilops; species Aegilops longissima. The sequence goes on along the minus strand of CM038676.1, from coordinate 98,581,242 downwards.
TCGCCTAAGCTCCGCGACGATATGACCAAGTGGAATATGGTGGAAGGGGCACCGACACGGCTAAGGAAAGATCCGAGATCAACTTGTGTATCATGGGTGCCCCTGCCTCAGATATAAAGGAGCCAAGGGGGTGCAGCCAGCCTTGGGAGGGCGCTGAGGAGTCCTACTCCCACCGGAGTAGGACTCCCCCTCTCCTAGTTGGATTAGGATTGGAGGAGGGGAAGAGGGAAGGGGCGCCCCCTCTCCTTGTCCTATTCGGACTAGAGGGGAGGGGCGCAGCCCACCTGGCCGCCCTTCCTCTTCTCTCTTATGGCCCATTAAGGCCCATAGACCTCCCGGGGTTCCGTAACCTCCGGCATCCGATAAATTCGATTTCACTCGAACACTTCCGATGTCCAAATGTAGGCTTCCAATATATCAATCTTTATGTCTCGACCATTTCGAGACTCCTCGTCATGTCCGTGATCACATCCGGACTCAACAACCTTCGTGCATCAATACTTATAAACTCATAATGAACATCATCGAAACGTTAAGCGTGCGGACCCTACGGGTTCGAGAACTATGTAGACATGACCTAGAACCATTCTCGGTCAATAACCAATAGCGGAACCTGGATGCCCATATTGGTTCCTACATATTCTACGAAGATCTTTATCGGTCAAACCGCATAACGACATACGTTGTTCCCTTTGTCATCGGTATGTTACTTACCCGAGATTCGATCGTCGGTATCCAATACCTAGTTCAATCTCGTTACCGTAAGTCTCTTTACTCGTTCCGAATACATCATCTCACAACTAACTCATTAGTTGTAATGCTTGCAAGGCTTAAGTGATGTGTATTGCCGAGAAGGCCTAGAGATACCTCTCCGACAATCGGAGTGACAAAACCTAATCTCAAATACGCCAACCCAACAAGTACCTTTGGAGACACCTGTAGTACTCCTTTATAATCACCCGATTACGCCGTGGACGCTTGGTAGTACCCAAAGTGTTCCTCCGTAAACGGAGTTGCATAATCTCATAGTTACAGGAACATGTATGAGTCATGAAGAAAGCATTAGCAACATACTAAACGATCAAGTGCTAAGCTAACGGAATGGGTCATGTCAATCACATCATTCTCCTAATGAGGTGATCCCATTAATCAAATGACAACACATGTCTATGGTTAGGAAACATAACCATCTTTGATTAATGAGCTAGTCCAATAGAGGCATACTAGTGACTATCTGCTTGTCTATGTATTCACACATGTATTATGTTTCCGGTTAATACAATTCTAGCATGAATAATAAACATTTATCATGGTATAAGGAAATAAATAATAACTTTATTATTGCCTCTAGGGCATATTTCCTTCAGTCTCCCACTTGCACTAGAGTCAATAATCAAGATTACAAAGTAATGATCCTAACACCCATGGAGTCTTGGTGCTGATCATGTTTTGCTCGTGGAAGAGGCTTAGTCAACGGATCTGCAACATTCAGATCCGTATGTATTTTGCAAATCTCTATGTCTCCCACTTGGACTTGGTCCCGAATGGAATTGAAGCGTATCTTGATATGCTTGGTCCTCTTGTGAAATCTGGATTCCTTTGCCAAGGCAATTGCACCAGTATTGTCACAGAAGATCTTCATCGGTCCCGATGCACTAGGTATGACACCTAGATCGGAAATGAACTCTTTCATCTAGACTCCTTCATTTGCTGCTTCAAGCAGCTATGTACTCCGCTTCACATGTAGATCCCGCCACGACGCTTTGTTTAGAGCTGCACCAACCGACAGCTCCACCGCTTAATAAAAACACGATCCGGTTTGCGATTTAGAATCGTCCGGATCGTGTCAAAGCTTGCATCGACGTAACCATTTACGACTAGCTCTTTGTCACCTCCATATACGAGAAACATATCCTTAGTCCTTTTCGGTATTTCAGATGTTCTTGACCGCTGTCCAAAGGATCCACTCTGGATTACTTTGGTACCTTCCCGCCAAGCTTACAGCTAAGCATACGTCGTGTCGGTACACAACATTGCATACATGATAGAGCCTATGGCTGAAGCATAGGAACATCTTCATTTTTCTCTATCTTCTCATTGTGGTCGGGCATTGAGTCCGACTCAATCTTACACCTTGTAATACTGGTAAAAACCTTTCTTTGCTGATCCATTTTGAACCTTTTCAAAACTTTATCAAGGTATGTGCTTTGTGAAAGTCCAATTAAGCGCCTTGATCTATCTCTATAGATCTTGATGCCCAATATGTAAGCAGCTTCACCGAGGTCTTTCATTGAAAAACTTTTATTCAAGTATCCTTTATGCTATCCAGAAATTCAATATCATTTCCAATCAATAATATGTCGTCCACATATAATATCGAAATGCTACAGAGCTCCCACTCACTTTCTTGTAAATACAAAGCTTCTCCAAAAGTCTCAGATAAACCCATATGCTTTGATCACACTATCAAAACGCTTATTCCAACTCCGAGAGGCTTGCACTGCACCATAAATTGATCGCTGGAGCTTGCACACTTTGTTAGTACCCTTTGGATCGACAAAACCTTCTGGTTGCATCATATACAACTCTTCTTCTAGAAATCCATTCAAGAATGCAGTTTTACATCCATTTGCCAAATTTCATAATCATAAAATGCGGCAATTGCTAACATGATTCGGACAGACTTAAGCATCGCCACGGTGAGAAAGTCTCATCGTAGTCAACCCCTTGAACTTGTCGAAAACCTTTCGCAACAAGTCGAGCTTTGTAGACAGTTATATTACCATCAGCGTCAGTCTTCTTCTTAAAGATCCATTTATTTTCAATGGCTTGCCGATCATCGGCAAGTCAACCAAAGTCCATACTTTGTTCTCATACATGGATCCCATCTCAGATTTCATGGCTTCCAGCCATTTTGCGAATCTGGGCTCACCATCGCTTCTTCATAGTTTGTAGGTTCGCCATGGTCAAGTAACATGACTTCCGAATAAGATTACCGCATCACTCTGTGCGATTTTACTCTGGTTGACCCACGAGGTTCAGAGTAACTTGATCCAAGCTTCATGATCATCATCATTAGTTTCCTCACTAATTGGTGTAGTTGTCACAGAACCATTTCTTGTGATGAACTACTTTCCAATAAGGGAGTAGATACTGATTATCTCATCAAGTTCTACTTTCCTCCCACTCACTTCTTTCGAGAGAAACTCCTTCTCTAGAAAGGATCCGAATTTAGCAACGAAAATCTTGCCTTCAGATTTGTGATAGAAGGTGTACCCAACAGTCTCCTTTGGGTATCCTATGAAGACACATTTTTCCGATTTGGGTTCGAGCTTATCTGGTTGAAGTTTCTTTACATAAGCATCGCAACCCCAAACTTTAAGAAACGACAACTTTGGTTTCTTGCCAAACCACAGTTCATAAGGCGTCGTCTCAACGGATTTTGACGGTGTCCTATTTAACGTGAATGCGGCCGCCTCTAAAGCATAACCCCAAAACGATAGCGGTAAATCGGAAATAGACATCATAGATCGCACCATATCTAGTAAAGTACGACACGACGCTCGACACACCATTTCTCCGTGGTGTTCCGGTGGCGTGAGTTGCTAAACTATTCCACATTGTTTCAAATGTAAACCAAACTCGTAACTCAAATATTCTCCTCCACAATCAGATCGTAGAAACTTTATTTTCTTGTTACGATGATTTTCCACTTCACTCTGAAATTCTTTGAACTTTTCAAATGTTTCAGATTTGTGTTTCATTAAGTAGATATACCCATATCTGCTCAAATCATCTGTGAAGGTGAGAAAATAACGATACCGCGGCAAGGCCTCAACATTCATTGGACCACAAACATCAGATGTATGATTTCCAACAAATCAGTTGCTCGCTCCATAGTTCGGAGAACGGCGTTTTGGTCATCTTGCCCATGAGGCACGGTTCATAAGTACCAAGTGATTCATAATCAAGTGATTCGAAGCCCATCAAGATGGAGTTTCTTCATGCTTTTACACCGATATGACCTAAACGGCAGTGCCACAAATAAGTTGCACTATCATTATCAACTCTGCATCTTTTGGCTTCAACATTATGAATATGTGTATCACTCTGCCGAGATTCAACAAGAATAGACCATTCTTCAAGGGTGCATGACCATAAAAGATATTACTCATATAAATAGAACAACCATTATTCTCTCGATTTAAATGAATAACCGTCTCGCATTAAACAAGATCCAGATATAATGTTCATGCTCAACGCTGGCACCAAATAACAATTATTTAGGTCTAAAACTAATCCCAAGGTAGATGTAGAGGTAGCGTGTCGACCGCGATCACATTGACTTTGGAACCATTTCCCACGCGATCGTCACCTCGTCCTTTGCCGTGCTCGTCTATTCCGTAGTCCCTGCTTCGAGTTGCAAATATTAGCAATGTAACCAGTATCAAATACCAGTGCTACTACGAGCTCTAGTAAGGTACACATCAATAACATGTATATCACATATACCTTTGTTCACCTTGCCATCCTTTTTATCCGCCAAATACTTGGGGCAGTTCCGCTTCAAATGTCCATCGCTTGCAGTAAAACACTCAGTTTTTGTGCTTAGGTCCAGACTTGGGTTTCTTCTCTTGATCAGCAACTTTCTTGCTGTTCTTTTTGAAGTTTCCTTCTTCTTCCCTTTGCCCTTTTCTTGAAACTAGTGGTCTTGTTGACCATCAACACTTGATGCTCTTTCTTGATTTCTACTTCCATGCTTTTAGCATCGCGAAGAGCTCAGAATTGTCTTAGTCATCCCTTGCATATTATAGTTCATCACGAAGCTCTTGTAGCTTGGTGGCGTGATTGGAGAATTCATCAATGACACTATCATCCGGAAGATTAACTCCCAGCTGAATTAAGTGATTGTTATACCGGACATTTTGAGTATGTGCTCACCGATGTAACTATTCTCCTCCATCTTGCAGCTATAGAACTTATTGGAGACTTCATATCTCTCAATCCGGCATTTGCTTGAAATATTAACTTCAACTCTGGAACATCTCATATGCTCCATGACGCTCAAAACGTCGTTGAAGACCCGGTTCTAAGCCGTAAAGCATGGCACATTGAACTATTGAGTAGTCATCAGCTTTGCTTTGCCGACGCTCACAACTTCGCTCAAGATCTCGCAGACAGTTCGTCACCCAGCGGTGCTTCGGGACGTAATTTTTACGTGCAGCAATGAGGATAATCCTCTCGTTACGGACCCAGTCGTGTAATTGCTACCATCATCTTTCAACTTTGCTTTCTCAAGGAACGCATTAAAATTCAACGGAACAACAGCACGAGCCATCTATCTACAGTAAACATAGAAAAGCAAAATACTATCGGTACTAAGTTCATGATAAATTTAAGTTCAATTAATCATATTAAAAACTCCCACTTAGACAGACATCTCTCTAGTCATCTAAGTGAACACGTGATCCAAATCAACTAAACCATGTCCGATCATCACGTGAGACGGAGTAGTTTCAATGGTGAACATCACTATGTTGATCATATCTACTATATGATTCACGCCGACCTTTCGGTCTCCGTGTTCCGAGGCCATATCTGTTATATGCAAGGCTCGTCAAGTTTAACCTGAGTATTCGCGCGTGCAACTGTTTTGCACCGTTGTAGATGGACGAGAACTTATCACACCCGATCATCACGTGGTGTCCGGGTACTACTGAACTTTGGCAACGGTGCATACTCAGGAGAACACTTCTTGATAATTTTAGTGAGAGATCATCTTATAATGCTACCGTCAATCAAAGCAAGATAAGATGCATAAAGGATAAACATCACATGCAATCAATATAAGTGATATGATATGGCCATCATCATCTTGTGCTTGTGATCTCCATCTCCAAGCACCGTCATGATCACCATCGCCACCGGGCGCGACACCTTGATCTCCATCGTAGCATCGTTGTCGCCTCGCCAACTATTGCTTCTACGACTATCGCTACCGCTTAGTGATAAAGTAAAGAAATTACATGGCGCTTGCATTTCATACAATAAAGCGACAACCATATGGCTCCTGCCAGTTGCCGATAACTCGTTACAAAACATGATCATCTCATACAATAAAATATAGCATCACGCCTTGACCATATCACATCACAACATGCCCTGCAAAAACAAGTTAGACGTCCTCTACTTTGTTGTTGCAAGTTTTACGTGGCTGCTACGGGCTGAGCAAGAACCGTTCTTACCACGCATCAAAACCACAACGATATTTGTCAAATAGACTCCGTTTAACCTTCTCAAGGACCGGGCGTAGCCACACTCGGTTCAACTAAAGTGAGAGAGACAGACACCCGCCGGTCACCTTTAAGCAACGAGTGCTCACAGCGGTGAAACCAGTCTCGCGTAAGCGTCACGCGTAATGTCGGTCCGGCCGCTTCATCTCACAATACCGCTGAACCAAAGTATGAAATGCTGGTAGGTAGTATGACTTGTATCGCCCACAACTCACTTGTGTTCTACTCGTGCATATGACATCAACGCATAAAACCAGGCTCGGATGCCACTGTTGGGGAACGAGTAATTTCAAAAATTTCCACGATCACGCAAGACCATGGTGATGGCATAGCAACGAGAGGGAGAGTGTCCGCCCACGCACCCTCGAGACCGAAAGCGAAGCGTTATAACAACGCTGTTGATGTAGTCGACGCCTTCACGATCCGACCGATCCAAGCACCGAACGACGGCACCTCCGAAGTTCTGCACACGCTCAGCTCGATGACGATCCCGGACTCGATCCAGCAAAGTGTCGGGATGAGTTCCACAAGACGACGGCGTGGTGACGATGTTGATGCTCCACCGACGCAGGGCTTCGCTTAAGCTCCGTGACGATATGACTTCTCCGCGCAGGGCTTCGCCTAAGCTCATGACGATATGACCAAGTGGAATATGGTGGAAGGGGCACCGACACGGCTAAGGAAAGATCCGAGATCAACTTGTGTATCATGGGGTGCCCCTGCCCCTCAGATATAAAGGAGCCAAGGGGGGGTGCGGCCAGCCTTGGGAGGAGGCGCTGGAGGAGTCCTACTCCCCGGGAGTAGGACTCCCCCCTCCTAGTTGGATTAGGATTGAGGAGGGGAAGAGGGAAGGCGCCGCCCCTCTCCTGTCCTATTCGGACTAGAGGGGAGGGGCGCAGCCCACCTGGCCGGCCCTTCCTCTTCTCTCTTATGGCCCATTAAGGCCCATAGACCTCCCGGGGTTCCGTAACCTCCGGCACTCCGATAAATTCGATTTCACTCGGAACACTTCCGATGTCCAAATGTAGGCTTCAATATATCAATCTTTATGTCTCGACCATTTGAGACTCCTCGTCATGTCCGTGATCACATCCGGGACTCAACAACCTTCGTGCATCAATACTTATAAACTCATAATGAACTGTCATCGAAACGTTAAGCGTGCGGACCCTACGGGTTCGAGAACTATGTAGACATGACCTAGAACCATTCTCGGTCAATAACCAATAGCGGAACCTGGATGCCCATATTGGTTCCTACATATTCTACGAAGATCTTTATCGGTCAAACCGCATAACGACATCGTTGTTCCTTTGTCATCGGTATGTTACTTACCCGAGATTCGATCGTCGGTATCCAATACCTAGTTCAATCTCGCTACGGTAAGTCTCTTTACTCGTTCCGTAATACATCATCTCACAACTAACTCATTAGTTGTAATGCTTGCAAGGCTTAAGTGATGTGTATTACCGAGAAGGCCTAGAGATACCTCTCCGACAATCGGAGTGACAAAACCTAATCTCAAATACGCCAACCCAACAAGTACCTTTGGAGACACCTGTAGTACTCCTTTATAATCACCCGATACGCCGTGACGCTTGGTAGTACCAAAGTGTTCCTCCGTAAACGGAGTTGCATAATCTCATAGTTACAGGAACATGTATGAGTCATGAAGAAAGCATTAGCAACATACTAAACGATCAAGTGCTAAGCTAACGGAATGGGTCATGTCAATCACATCATTCTCCTAATGAGGTGATCCCATTAATCAAATGACAACACATGTCTATGGTTAGGAAACATAACCATCTTTGATTAATGAGCTAGTCCAAGAGAGGCATACTAGTGACTATCTGCTTGTCTATGTATTCACACATGTATTATGTTTCGGTTAATACAATTCTAGCATGAATAATAAACATTTATCATGGTATAAGGAAATAAATAATAACTTTATTATTGCCTCTAGGGCATATTTCCTTCAGGTGGATCCACATCTCCCTCCTCTTCCTCCTCCCCCTCCTCCTCCTCTTCATCAGAGCTGTCGTTTTCCTCAGACTCCCATTCCTCCTGGCTTTCGCCTCCGCTTCCTTCTTCTTCTTCGACTGGTTCTTGCGCCCCATTGGGCATCGAGTACATCTCAGTGGTGACCTAGAAGACAGCAAAACAAGACGAAAGTCAGTCAATCGATTCGCAGCGGAACAGGGCAAATGCAACAGGATCACAGTCGGAGATAAGTGGTCATACCTGGTCTGGTTCGTAAGATTGGTCGAGTGGTGGGATCCTCCTAGCCCCGCGAGGGTTATCCTTGTTCCCTGTGATGGCAGTCATCCACCTCTCCAATGTGGCACCGTCGACCTCCTCTGGGTGGACCCGGGTGGTGTCCTCGGTTCCAGAGTACAACCACATCGGGTGACCTCGGTATTGGAGCGGCTGAATGCGCCGTCGAAGGAAAACCTCCAGAAGATCCATGCCGGTCACTCCGTCGCGAATGAGCTGGACTACACGCTCCATCAACAACTTAACTTGGGCCTTCTCCTCCCGAAGCACCTTCAGAGAGGACGGCTTGTTCACTCGATCCATGGAGAAAGGAGGAGTCCAACGATCGCTCACTGCCGATCGGTCTTGGCATAGAACCAGGTCGACTGCCACCCTCTGACTGAACCGGGAAGAATCATGGCTGGAAAGGCACTTTTACCCCTCATCTGGACCCCAAGACCCCCACACATATGGATTACTTGGGTTCTTTCATCATTCGGACTAGCCTTTTTCACCGTCTGAGAGCGACAAGTGAATATGTGTTTGAAGAGGCCCCGGTGTGGTCGACAACCCAAGAAGTTTTCACACAAAGACACGAAAGCGGCGAGATAGGCAATGGAGTTGGGTGTAAAGTGATGGATTTGTGCTCCAAAGAAGTTCAGAAAACCCCGAAAGAAAAGGTTCGGCGGAAGAGAAAATCCGCGATCCACATGGGTGGCTAAGAGGACGCACTCACCCTCTTGAGGCTGCGGCTGCCACTCTGTCCCCGGAAGCCTTGTTGACCCGTGGGGGATCAATCCCTCGTTGGCCAGGTCGTTGAGGTCTTTCTGGGTGATGGTCGAGCGGATCCAATCTCCCTGGACCCAACCTTGCAGCAGGCTAGACCGCGACGAGGATCCGCCCCGACTAGGCGTTCTCCCCTTCGCCTTCGTCGTCGCCTTCTTCGCCCGCTCCAAGGCCACCGTCTTCTCCTTCACCATTGTCGCCGGCGGGGCAGTAGCGGAGCAGCAATGCTGAGCAGGTTACGGTCACGGCGGATGAATCTGAGGACGGAGGAGGGGAAAATGAGGGCGCACTGTTCAAAATACCCCCGCCCGGCGCCTTATATGAAGTCGCTTCCGAGTGGCTGACTGGTAGGCCCGGGCAATCTGTCAAATCCGCAGCGATGCGTGCGCGCGATACGTGGTGAAAAAGGTGGCCTTGGAGATCGAGGCGCCCTTGCCTTATCCCATCCCGAAAGTGTCGCGGCCTTCTCTTCGCTTCGCGCTTCCCGAAATTCGGATCCCATTAAATCCGCTAACAGCAGAGCAACTTGTCAGACGATAGATTTCCTCCGATCCGTCGCTCGGAAATCTCCAAGTTCATAAAGTTCACTCGACAGATGTAGAGAATGGATCAAGGCGACTGAAAGAAAAGTTGACGCCGTCACTGAAAGGTCACTGATCCAGAGTAAAGCACACTCGCAGCGCGAAAAGCAGGTCGGAAAGATTATCAACTCCTTCCTCACTCAAACCTCGATCCATTCGGGGGCTAATGATGAAGTCATATACCTAGGGTAGGGTCATGGACCTGTCCAAGATACCCTCCCCAAGGGCATCCTTAGAATAAACTGCCTACCAGTCGACCTGGTAGGTTTCCACTCGACAGATTCAAAGACACTCGACCATGAAGACCCACTCGACCACCAGGAGTTCAAGAGCCACTCGGTGTCCAAACGGTATGTAGTTAAGTAGTCTTTATGGTCATGATGACACTTTATGTAAGGCGTTACCAGTAACGCCTAGCCTTAATGTACCTTAAACCCTCCGCAACGTGGGCTGGCTGGGGTCCTGGCGCACTCTATATAAGCCACCCCCTCCACAGGTAGAAGGGTTCGCACCCCTGTAATTCATACGCATATAATCCAATGACCGCCTCCGGGCCCGAGACGAGGGATGTTACTTCCTCCGAGAAGGGCCTAAACTCAGAACTCGTGCGCACCAACTACTCCATAGCTAGTACCTTGCCTCTACATACCTACCCCCCATTCTACTGTCAGACTTAGAACCACGACACCCACCCCCCTAGGGCGCGCCCCCTGCCTCGTGGGGCCCCCGCAGCTCCACCGACGTACCCCCTACACCCATATATACCTACGTATCGTAAAACTTCCAGAACAGAGATTAGACCGGGAGTTCCACCGCCGCAAAACCTCCAGAGCCACGAAAAACCAATCGGGACCCTGTTCCGGCACCCTGCCGGAGGGGGGAACCCTCACCGGTGGCCATCTTCATCATCCCGGCGATCCCCATGATGAGGAGGGAGTAGTTCACCCTCGGGGCTGAGGGTATGTACCAGTAGCTATGTGTTTGATCTCTCTCTCTTGTGTTCTCTCTCGTGTTCCCTCTATGGCACGATCTTGATGTATCGCGAGCTTTGCTATTATAGTTGGATCTTATGTTTCTTCTCCCCCTCTACTCTCTTGTAATGAATTGAGTTTTCCCCTTGAAGTAATCTTATCGGATTGAGTCTTTAAAGATTTGAGAACGCTTGATGTATGTCTTGCCGTGCGTATCTGTGGTGACAATGGGATACCACGTCATTCACTTGATGTATGTTTTGGTGATCAACTTGCGGGTTCCGCCCATGAACCTATGTATAGGGGTTGGCACACGTTTTCGTCGCGATTCTCCGGTAGAAAATTTGGGGCACTCTTTGAGGTTCTATGTGTTGGTTGAATAGATGAATTGAGATTGCGTGATGCATATCGTATAATCATGCCCACGGATACTTGAGGTGACATTGGAGTATCTAGGTGACATTAGGGTTTTGGTTGATTTGTGTCTTAAGGTGTTATTCTAGTACGAACTCTAGGGCTGTTTGTGGCACTTATAGGAATAGCCCAACGGATTGATTGGAAAGAATAACTTTGAGTTGGTTTCGTACCCTACCATAATCTCTCCGTTTGTTCTCTGCTATTAGTGACTTTGGAGTGACTCTTTGTTGCATGTTGAGGGATAGTTATATGATCTATCTATGTTATTATTGTTGAGAGAACTTGCACTAGTGAAAGTATGAACCCTAGGCCTTGTTTCCTATCATTGCAATACCGTTTACGCTCACGTTTATCACTTGTTACCTTGCTGTTTTTATTATTTCATATTACAAAAACCTTTATCTACCATCCATATTGCACTTGTATCACCATCTCTTCGCCGAACTAGTGCACCTATACAATTTACCATTGTATTGGGTGTGTTGGGGACACAAGAGACTCTTTGTTATTTGGTTGCAGGGTTGCTTGAGAGAGACCATCTTCATCCTATGCCTCCCACGGATTGATAAACCTTAGGTCATCCACTTGAGGGAAATTTGCTACTGTCCTACAAACCTGTGCACTTGCAGGCCCAACAACGTCTACAAGAAGAAGGTTGTGTAGTAGACATCAAGATCTTTTCTGGCGCCGTTGCCGGGGAGGCTAGGTAAGTGAAGGTATATCTTTAGATCTTGCAATCGAATCTTTTTGTTTCTTGTTTTAGCACTAGTCTAGTTTATAAAAGAAAATTACAAAAAAATGGAATTGAGTTTGTCTCATACACTCCATCTTTTTAATATCTTTCGTGAGTATGATGGAAAGGAAAATTGTGCTCAAATGCTAGAAGTAGAATTACATAGAATGCTTGGCATGAAATATGTGAATGATGAGCATGATTGCAATGTTGTTAGTATGAATTCCTTGAATATCCATGATGCTAATGATATGCAAAGCCGCAAGCTTGGGGAAGCTATGTTTGATGAAGATGATATTTTTTGTCCCCCAAGCTTTGATGAGCAAATTTATTATGATGAAAGCATGCATCCTATCTATGATGATCATTGTGATGACACGTATGCTTCAAATAATAATGATAACCATGAAACTTTTCATCTTGATCTTAATTTTCAATCACATGATAGTTATTTTGTTGAGTTTGCTCCCACTATTATTCATGAGAAGAATTTTGCTTATGTGGAGAGTAATAAAATTTATATGCTTGTAGATCATGAAAAGAATGCTTTAGGTGCTGGTTATATTGTTGAATTAATTCATGATGCTACTGAAAATTATTATGAGTGAGGAACATATGCTTGTAGGAATTGCAATAATATCAAGTTTCCTCTCTATGTGCATTAAGTTTCGAAGTTATGCTTGTTTTGTCTTCCTATGCTTGTTGATTATTATTCCCATAAGTTGGTTGCTCACAAAATTCCTATGCATAGGGAGTGGGTTAGACTTAAATGTGCTATTTATACTCTTCATGATGCTCTCTTTATGTTTCAATTCTTATCTTTTTGTGAGCATCATTGAAATCATCATGCCTAGCTAGGGGCGTTAAACGATAGCGCTTGTTGGGAGGCAACCCAATTTTATTTTAATTTCTTGCTTTTTGCTTGTGTTTAGTAATAAATAATCCATGTAGCCTCTGTTTAGATGTGGTTTTGTGTTTTAATTAGTGTTTGTGCCAAGTAGAACCTTTGGGAAGACTTGGGTGAAGTCTTTATGATCATGCTGTAAAAAACAGAAACTTTAGCGCTCACGAGATTAGCTTCAACTTTTTAATGGAGAGTGATATTTAGTTGATTCTTTTTGAAGATTATTACTAGACAAATTCCTCAGGTCCACCAATTTATTTTAGAAATTTTGGAGTTCCAGAAGTTTGCGTCAGTTACAGATTACTACATACTGTTCTGTTTTTGACAGATTCTGTTTTCATTGTGTTGTTTGCTTATTTTGATGACTCTATGGCTAGTAAAATAGTTTATAAACCATAGAGAAGTTGGAATACAGTAGGTTTAACACCAATATAAATAAAGAATGAGTTCATTACAGTACCTTGAAGCGGTGTTTTGTTTTCTTTCACTAACGGAGCTCACGAGTTTTCTGTTAAGTTTTGTGTTGTGAAGTTTTCAAGTTTTGGGTAAAGATTCAATGGACTATGGAATAAGGAGTGGCAAGAGCCTAAGATTGGGGATTCCCAAGGCACCCCAAGGTAATATTCAAGGATAACCAAGAGTTTAAGCTTGGGGATGCCCTGAAGGCATCCCTCTTAAATCTTCGTTCATCGGTAACTTTACTTGGAGCTATATTTTTATTCACCGCATGATATGTGTTTTGCTTGGAGCGTCATTTTATTTTGTTATTATTTGCTTGCTGTTATCTAGAATAATGTTTTGCATCTTTAGTTCCAATAAAAAAAGTCAAGGATAGCCTTTGCCATGCTTATTTTGCTACTATACATGTTGCTGTTTGAAAACAGAAAGTTTACCGCTGTTGCAAAAATTCCCTAGAAAAGTCAGAGAGTGGTATAATGTTGAATCTTTTTTCATATTGAGATATGATAACTTTATTAAAGTGGGAATTTTAGTTCATAATTTTTGGAGTCAGGGAAGTATTGATACTCTTGCATTCTTTACAGACTGTACTGTTTCGGCAGATTGCTGTTATGTTTGCATTGTTTGCATATGTTTGCTTGTTTAATGATTCTATTTAAGGATAGGAGTATTAAATATGCAGAGGCATTTAGTATGCAATGTTGAATAATAATGTTAGTGATTTGTTACAGTATAAAATGACAAGGTTTTGCATTGGTTTATACTAACCTATCTCACGAGTTCTTGTTGAGTTTGTTGTGAATGAAGCTTTTGATAAAAAGAGAAACCATGATATGAGAGGAATTAAGGAGACAAAAAATTTCAAGCTTGGGGATGCCCAAGGCACCCCAAGATAATATTTCAAGAATTCTCAAGCATCTAAGCTTGGGGATGCCCCGGTAGGCATCCCACCTTTCTTCTTCAACAACTATCGGTTAGTATCGGTTGAGCCTAAGTTTTTGCTTCTTCACATGATTTGTGCTATCCTTGCAATGTAATTTTATTTATCTTTTCTTGCTGTTTGAATACAATAACAAGATCTAAAATTATTAAATGGGAGAGTCTTCACATAGTTACATAATTATTCGACTACTCATTGATCTTCACTTATATCTTTCGGAGTAGTTTGTCATTTGCTCTAGTGCTTCACTTATATCTTTTATAGCACAATGGTGGTTTTATTTTGAAGAAATATATGAACTCTCATGCTTCACTTATATTATTTTGAGAGTCTTAAATAGCATGGTAATTTTCTTAAATAATCATAATGTGCTACGCATACAAGATTTGTAAGAATTCTTATGAGTGTGTTGAATACTATGAGAAGTTTGATGATTGATAATTGTTTTGAGATATGAAGATGGTGATATTAGAGTCATGCTAGTTGAGTAGTTGTGAATTTGAGAAATACTTGTGTTAAAGTTTGTGATTCTCGTAGCATGCACGTATGGTGAACCGTTATGTGATGAAGTCGGAGCATGATTTATTTATTGATTGTCTTTCTTATGAGTGGCGGTCGGGGACGAGCGATGGTATTTTCCTACCAATCTATCCCCCTAGGAGCATGCGCGTAATACTTTGCTTTTATAACTTATAGATTTTTGCAATAAGTATATGAGTTCTTTATGACTAATGTTGAGTCCATGGATTATACACACCCTTCTTCCTTCCACCATTGCTAGCCTCTCTAATACCGCACACTTTTCGCCGGTATCATACACCCATTATAAACCTTCCTCAAAACAGCCACCATACCTACCTATCATGGCATTTCCATAGCCATTCCGAGATATATTGCCATGCAACTTTCCACCATTCCGTTTATTATGACACGCTCCATCATTGTCATATTGCTTCGCACGATCATGTAGTTGACATCGTATTTGTGGCAAAGCCACCGTTCATAATTCTTTCATACATGTCACTCATGAGTCATTGCACATCCCGGTACACCGCCAGAGGCATTCATATAGAGTCATATTTTGTTCTAAGTATCGAGTTGTAATTGTTGAGTTGTAAGAAAAATAAAAGTGTGATGATCATCATTATTAGAGCATTGTCCCAAGTGAGGAAAAGGATGATGGAGACTATGATTCCCTCACAAGTCGGGATGAGACTCCGGACGAAAAATAAAAAAAAATAAAAAAGAGAAAAAAGATGCCATAAAAAAAAGAAAATGCCCAAATAAATAAAAAAATGAGAGAAAAAGAGAGAAGGGACAATGCTACTATCCTTTTACCACACTTGTGCTTCAAAGTAGCACCAAGATCTTCATGATAGAGAGTCTCTCATTTTGTCACTTTCATATACTAGTATATTCCAATGATGGGCTTCCTCAAATGCCCTAGGTCTTCGTGAGCAAGCGAGTTGGATGCACACCCACTTAGGTTCTTTTGTTGAGATTTCATATACTTATAGCTCTAGTGCATCCGTTGCATGGCAATCCCTACTCACTCACATTGATATCTATTGATGGGCATCTCCATAGCCCGTTGATACACCTAGTTGATGTGAGACTATCTTCCCCTCTTTTTGTCTTCTCCAGACAACCCCCATCATCATATTCTATTCCACATATAGTGCTATGTCCATGGCTCACGCTCATGTATTGCGTGAAGATTGAAAAAGTTTTGAGAATGTCAAAAGTATGAAACAATTGCTTGGCTTGTCATCGGGGTTGTCCATGATTTAAATACTTTGTGTGGTGAAGATAGAGCATAGCCAGACTATATGATTTTGTAGGGATAGCTTGCTTTGGCCATGTTATTTTGAGAAGACATGATTGCTTTGCTAGTATGCTTGAAGTATTATTATTTTTATGTCAATATGAACTTTTGTCTTGAATCTTTCGGATCTGAATATTCATATCACAAGTAAGAAGAATTACATTGAAATTATGCCAACTAGCATTCCACATCAAAAATTATCTTTTTTATCATTTACCTACTCGAGGACGAGCAGGAATTAAGCTTGGGGATGCTTGATACGTCTCCAACGTATCTATAATTTTTGATTGCTCCATGCTATATTATCTACTGTTTTGGGCAATATTGGGCTTTATTATCCACTTTTATATTACTTTTGGGACTAACCTATTAACCAGAGGCCCAGCCCAGATTTGCTGTTTTATGCCTATTTCACTATTTCGAGGAAAAGGAATATAAAACGGAGTCAAAACGAAACGAAATAAACTGGAGAAATTATTTTTGGAAGGAAAGCCACCCGATGGACTTGGAGTGCACGTCAGGAAAGAAGGGAGGTGCTCACGAGGGTGGGGGCGCGCCCACCCCCTAGGGCGCGCCCCCTGCCTCGTGGGGCCCTTGCAGCTCCACCGACTTACCCCCTACACCCATATATACCTACGTATCGTAAAACTTCCAGAACAGAGATTAGATCGGGAGTTCTGCCGCCGCAAAACCTCCATAGCCACGAAAAACCAATCGGGACCTGTTAGGCACCTGCCTGAGGGGGGGAACCTCACCGTGGCCATCTTCATCATCCGGCGCTCTCCATGATGAGGAGGAGTAGTTCACCCTCGGGCTGAGGGTATGTACCAAGAGCTATGTGTTTGATCTCTCTCTCTTGTGTTCTCTCTCGTGTTCCCTCTATGGCACGATCTTGATGTATCGTGAGCTTTGCTATTATAGTTGGATCTTATGTTTCTTCTCCCCCTCTACTCTCTTGTAATGAATTGAGTTTTCCCCTTGAAGTAATCTTATCGGATTGAGTCTTTAAAGATTTGAGAACGCTTGATGTATGTCTTGCCGTGCGTATCTGTGGTGACAATGGGATATCACGTGATTCACTTGATGTATGTTTTGGTGATCAACTTGCGGGTTCCGCCCATGAACCTATGCATAGGGGTTGGCACACGTTTTCGTCGTGATTCTCCGGTAGAAAATTTGGGGCACTCTTTGAGGTTCTATGTGTTGGTTGAATAGATGAATTGATATTGTGTGATGCATATCGTATAATCATGCCCACGGATACTTGAGGTGACATTGGAGTATCTAGGTGACATTAGGGTTTTGGTTGATTTGTGTCTTAAGGTGTTATTCTAGTACGAACTCTAGGGCTGTTTGTGGCACTTATAGGATAGTCCAACGGATTGATTGGAAAGAATAACTTTGAGTTGGTTTCATACCATACCATAATCTCTTCGTTTGTTCTCCGCTATTAGTGACTTTGCAGTGACTCTTTGTTGCATGTTGAGGGATAGTTATATGATCTATCTATGTTATTATTGTTGAGAGAACTTGCACTAGTGAAAGTATGAATCCTAGGCCTTGTTTCCTATCATTGCAATACCGTTTACGCTCACATTTATCACTTGTTACCTTGCTGTTTTTATTATTTCAGATTACAAAAACCTTTATCTACCATCCATATTGCACTTGTATCACCATCTCTTCGCCGAACTAGTGCATCTATACAATTTACCATTGTATTGGGTGTGTTGGGGACACAAGAGACTCTTTGTTATTTGGTTGCAGGGTTGCTTGAGAGAGACCATCTTCATCCCTCGCCTCCCACGGATTGATAAACCTTAGGTCATCCACTTGAGGAAATTTGCTCTTGTCCTACAAACCTGTGCACTTGCAGGCCCAACAACGTCTACAAGAAGAAGGTTGTGTAGTAGACATCAATGGGTGTGAAGGATTTTCTTGTCAGAGTAAGACCTCGTATTCCCACAATTAGGGCATGGGCAACACATAAAACCATTCTGCTTGTTTGCCTCAGCCACTTCGAGAAAATTATGCACGCCCTTAATGTACTCAGAGGTGTGTCTGTCACCGTACATCCATTGCCGGTTCATTTGCCACTACAAAAAAATGACACATCCGTGACATTTTGGGCCGAACGAAATTTTTTTCTGTCATACATATGACACTTCTATGACGATAATTGTGACAAAACCCGGTATCATCATAGATGTGGTGGGCTCCTACTTCTATGACAAAAAATCATGACAGAAAATGGGCTTTTCATCTTGGGCGGGCCGGAGACGCAGCTGCATGACATTCTTTGGGCCGTCCATGACGGAAAAAACCATGGTAGAAGTGAGGGTGAGGAAAATTTCAGGGAGCTGTCGGTTACGGTGGGAGGTCGGGGGCCGAGCGATGCGCGTTTTTCTCGTACGTATGCGCGTGTGTGCGAGGCGTTGGCTCTAACTGAACCCGAGCGAGGCGTTTGGATCTAACTGAACCCGAGCGATTGCACTGCAAGCTACGCGTTCATCGAACCCGAGCGATCGATGGATGGCTGTTAATCGAACCCGATGGGCGATTCGCCGCATCGCTTCCTAATCAAGCCGATCGATGCTGCCTCAGGATGAATAAAGTGAGCGTTGCGGGGGTTGGATGAACAATGGCGGTGCCGTTGCCTTTGGATGAACAGGAACCCGTGGTGTGGAGGGCTGGATGAGCAGTAGATGGTGGAGGGTGGCCGTGGAGGGTGGTTGAACAGGACCCGTGGTGTGGAGGGCTGGATGAGCATGAGCGGTGGAGGGGTGCCCGTGGAGGGTGGTTGAACATGAGCGGTGGAGAAGCGCGGTGGAGGCTGGATGAACAGGAGCCCGTGGAGGCTGGAGGAGGTCGACGGTAGCCCGTGGAGGCTGGAGGAGGTCGACGGTGGAGATGAACAGTATCCCGTGGAGTCCCGTTTTGCGGTACGCCACACCCCTCCCGATGAACAGGACTCCCGTTTCGACCGTAGCGCTCCAACACAAGTCCGTTTCATCCGTTTTGCGGTACGCCACACCCCTCCCGATCAACAGGACCCCTGTTTCGACCGTAGGAGGTCCGTTTCCTCCATTTTGCGGTACGCCACACCCCTCCCGATCAACAGGACCCCCGTTTCGACCGTAGGAGGTCCGTTTCTCCGTTTTTTGATGCACGCGGACCCTCCCGATGAACAGGATCCCGTTTGAACGTGGCGGTCGAACACAAGGCCGTTTCCTCCACAGCGATACGCCAGCCTAGTTTCCATCGCTGTTCCGCCCAAGCCCTCCCGATGAACACGACCACCCATTTCGTTCCGATCCAGCGGTTTGGCTCCCCATGAACACGACGACGACGCTGTTTCTCCGTCCGACCCAGCCATGTACACGAGCCCTCGCCAGACGTGCGCGCGAGTAGGCGTTCGAGACCCCGCCAGTATGTACACATACGTGGCGTATTTTCTTTCTTGCACCCGGCGCTGACGTACATGTACATGCTACGTGCGCGCCTCTACAACGACCAAGATGTACGTAACGTTCGTGACCAGAATGACAACGCCACGTGCGCTTGACCAGGTGGGTCCCAAGCGCCGTGCACTTCCTTGCCTACGAAGATGTAGCTGGTGGGTCCCAGCAATGTGGGGGCGAATCGTTTTTTTTTTTGCCGGACGCACTTCCTTGCTGCGAAGATGTAGCTGGTGGGTCCCAGCAGTCAGGGGGCAGAATCATTTTTTTCGGACGCACTTCCTTGCGTGCGAAGATGTAGCTGGTGGGTCCCAGCAGACAGGGGGAAACATTTTTTTTGCGAAATACGGTGGCCCGTCCGGTGGGTCCCCGCTGTCAGGTGGAGGTATAATTATTTTGCGCATAATAAGGAGGCACTTCCTTGCTGCGGCCGTGGACCCAGCTATCAGCCTCTCCACGTACAGTCCACGTCCGATGGAAGCCGTTCATTGACCACGTTGACCACGCCGTGCCGAGAGCACCAGGGCGGTGGACGACGGCGAGGCCTAGGAAGGGGACGACGCGGACCCGGGGAAGACGCGGCAGTGGATGCCCATGCGTAGAGGAGTATGATGGTTCACTCGTTCGGTTGTGGTGTGAGGCTGCCGTCACCGCAGAATAACAGGGGGTGTGGGTGCGTAGAGGGATGGCCTGGCCAGTAGTGGGAGTAGTAGGGGGCGGTGAGGCCTCCGCGGCATCACAGCCGGCCACGGGCGGCAGGAGCAGGCGGCACGACCGGCGCTGCTTTGGGCGGCTGGAGCAAGAAGACCAGAGTTTGAAGAAGCACTACGGCCATTGGATGGGCATCGACGGTCCTTTGGAGCTAGAATCGTTCATATATTGACTAAAGTTGACAAAGGCCTCCGCCCCGATCAACTTAGTAGGCCCACAAGTCAGCCTCCCACCAAGGTTGGTCCCAGCTAGCGGGGTATTCATTTTTGTGCGTAATAAGGAGGCACTTCCGTGGGTCCGAAGTGACAATGGGAACGTTTTTTCGCGAAATACGGTGGCCCGACCTGTGGGTCCCAGAAGTCAGGGGGAAACGTTTTTTTTCGCGAAATACTGGTGGCCCGTCCAGTGGGTCCCAGCTGTCAAGTGGAGGAATAATTATTTTCCACGTAATAAGGAGGCACTTCCTTGCGGCTGCCGTGGACCCGGTATCGACCTCTCCACGTCTGATACTCTTCCGATGGAAGTCGGTCGTTGACCACATTGACCACGCCGCGCCAAGAGCACCACGGCGGTGGACGACGGCGAGGCCTAGGAAGGGGACGACGCGGAGCCGGGGAAGACGCGGGAGTGGAAGCCTGCACGGAGAGGAGTACGAGGGTTCACCGGTTCCACTGTGGTGTGAGGCTGCCATCGCCGCAGAATAACAGGGGGTGTGGGTGAGTAGAGGGATGCCCTGGCCAGCGGTGGGAGTAGTAGGGGGCGCTGAGGCCTCCGCAGCATCGCAGACGGCCACGGGAGGCAGGAGCACGAGGCACGACCGGCGCTGGTTTGGGCGGCTGGAGCAAGAAGACCAGAGGTTGAAGAAGCACTACGGCCGTTGGATGGACACTGTATGGTTACTGGAGCTAGAATCGTGCATATTGACTAAGTTGACAAAGCCCTCCGTCCCCGTCAACTTAGTAGGCCCACAAGTCAGCCTGCCACTATACTGGGTCCCAACTAACAGGCGGAGTATTCATTTTTTGTGCGTAATAAGGAGGCACTTCCTTGCATGCAAAGATATAGCTGGTGGGTCCGAGCTGTCAGTGGCGGTAACGTTCTTTTCACGAAATACAGAGGCCCTTTCGGTGGGTCCCTGATGTCAGGTGGAGGAATCATTATTTTGCGCGTAATAAGGAGGCATTTCCTTGCGTGCGGCCGTGGACCCAGCTGTCGGCCTCTCCACGTACAGTCCACTTCATATGCATGTCGGTCGTTGACCACGTTGACCAGGCCGCGCCGAGAGCACCGAGGCGGTGGGCGGCGTCGAGGCCTAGGAAGGAACGACACGGAGGCAGGGAAGACTCGAGAGTTGTTTCCCACGCAGAGGGGAGTACGTTGAACGAGGGTTTCTTGGTTCGTCTGCCGTCACGGAGAATAACAGCAGGTGTGGGTGAGTAGAGGGATGGCTAGGCCAGCGATGGGAGTACGGTGGGCGGTGAGGCCTGCAGCGGCAAGACAGCCGGCATGAGGAGGAGGAGCGAGCAGTCCGCCGGCGCTTGTTTGAGCGGCTGGAGCAGGAAGAGCAGAGAAGAAGAAGACGACGGCCGTTGGATGGCCATCCAACGATCCTTTGCCAAGTCGTCAACCTTTTTAGGAAAGCCTCAAATCTGTGGAAAACAGCATAGAGCCCATCTGCCATTATTTCTAATAATTTACAGCCCATTTGCTAATTCTTAAGGTTTTTTGGAGCCCATATTCTTTTTGTTAGCGTTACAGCCCATACTATGGCCACGGTTAAAAAATTATACGAAATTTTGCATATTTCGGTGCGGTTCGAACTGTTTTTAATCCCGAAATTTCGACTCACATTCAAACTGATTTTAAAAATAAATGTATATCAATATAAAATCCAACAAATTCTCCACGCATAAAAATTAATGTAATTTAAAATCTCGAAATGAAAAAAAGATATTTGAAACTAATTGCCGGTTTGATGTGTTTTAAAAATGTACAACCCATTTCTCATTACTGATGGGCCATTTTCTCGGCCAGCCGAATGAAAGCTCTCCTCGTCTTGAAAGATTTACAGCCCAACAGGCCTGACAAAGCGACTTACTTGGCAAATAACAAAAAAACTGGGTTGTGGCCGTGGACCTAGCTGTCAGCCTCTCCACGTACAATACTCTTCCGATGGAAGTCGTTCCTTGACCATGTTGACCACGCCGCACAGAGAGCACCACGGCGGTGAACGACGGCGAGGCCTAGGAAGGAGACGACGCGGAGCCGGGGAAGACGCGACAGTGGAAGCCTGCGCGGAGAGGAGTACGAGGGTTCACTGCTTCGGCTGCGGTGTGAGGCTGCCGTCGCCGCAGGGCCAGGCCAGCGGTGGGAATAGTAGGGGGCGGTGAGGCCTCCGCGGCGGCACAGCCGGCCACGGGAGGCAGGAGCATGAGGCACGACCGGCACTGGTTTGGGCGGCTGGAGCAAGAAGACCAGAGGTTGAAGAAGCACTACGGCCGTTAGATGGACATCGTATGGTCACTGGAGCTAGAATCGTTCATATTGACTAAGTTGACAAAGCCCTTCGTCCCCGTCAACTTATTAGGCCCACAAGTCAGCCTCCCACCAAGGTGGGTCCCAGCTAGCAGGGGGAGTATTCATTTTTTTGTGCGTAATAAGGTGGCACTTCCGGTGGGTCCGAGCTGACAGCGAGGGGGGGGGGGATTTTTTTTCGCGAAATACAGTGGCCCGTCAGGTGGGTCCCAGCAGTCAGGGGGCAAACGTTTTTTCACAAAATACGGTGGCCCGTCCAGTGGGTCCTGATGTCTACTACACAACCTTCTTCTTGTAGACGTTGTTGGGCCTCCAAGTGCAGAGGTTTGTAGGACAGTGGCAAATTTCCCTCAAGTGGATGACCTAAGGTTTATCAATCCGTGGGAGGCGTAGGTTGAAGATGGTCTCTCTCAAGAAATCCTGCAACCAAATAACAAAGAGTCTCTTGTGTCCCCAACACACACAATACAATGGTAAATTGTATAGGCGCACTAGTTCGGCGAAGAGATGGTGATACAAGTGCAATATGGATGGTAGATATAGGTTTTTGTAATCTGAAAAAAATAAAAACAGCAAGGTAACAAGTGGTAAAAGTGAGCGTAAACGGTATTGCAATGCTAGGAAACAAGGCCTAGGGTTCATACTTTCACTAGTGCAAGTTCTCTCAACAATAATATCATAATTGGATCACATAACTATCCCTCAACATGCAACAAAGAGTCACTCCAAAGTCACTAATAGCGGAGAACAAACGAAGAGATTATGGTAGGGTACGAAACCACCTCAAAGTTATTCTTTCCAATCAATCCGTTGGGCTATTCCTATAAGTGTCACAAACAGCCCTAGAGTTCGTACTAGAATAACACCTTAAGATACAAATCAACCAAAACCCTAATGTCACCTAGATACTCCAATGTCACATCAAGTATCCGTGGGTGATTATACGATATGCATCACAAAATCTCAGATTCATCTATTCAACCAACACATAGAACCTCAAAGAGTGCCCCAAAGTTTCTACCGGAGAATCACGACGAAAACGTGTGCCAACCCCTATGCATAGGTTCATGGGTGGAACCCGCAAGTTGATCACCAAAACATACATCAAGTGAATCACGTGATATCCCATTGTCACCACAGATACGCACGGAAAGACATACATCAAGTGTTCTCAAGTCTTTAAAGACTCAATCCGATAAGATAACTTCAAAGGGGAAACTCAATCCATTACAAGAGAGAAGAGGGGGAGAAGAAACATAAGATCCAACTATAATAGCAAAGCTCGCGATACATCAAGATCGTGCCAAATCAAGAACACGAGAGAGAGAGAGAGAGATCAAACACATAGCTACTGGTACATACCCTCAGCCCCGAGCGTGAACTACTCCCTCCTCGTCATGGAGAGCGTCGGGATGATGAAGATGGCCACCGGTGAGGGTTCCCCCCCTCCGGCAGGGTGCCGGAACAGGGTCCCGATTGGTTTTTCGTGGCTACAGAGGCTTACGGCGGCGGAACTCCCGATCTAATCTCCGTTCTGGAAGTTTTAGGATACGTGGGTATATATGGGTGAAGGGAGTACGTCAGTGGAGCTGCGGGGGCCCCACGAGGCAGGGGGCGCGCCCTTCGTGAGCACCTCCCTCATCTCCTGACGTAGGGTCCAAGTCTATCTGGTAGGTTTCCTTCCAAAAATAACTTCTCCAGTTGATTTCGTTCCGTTTCGACTCCGTTTGATATTCCTTTTCCTCGAAACACTGAAATAGGCATAAAACAGCAAATCTGGGCTGGGCCTCCGGTTAATAGGTTAGTCCCAAAAATAATATAAAAGTGGATAATAAAGCCCAATATTGCCCAAAACAGTAGATAACATAGCATGGAGCAATCAAAAATTATAGATACATTGGAGACGTATCAAGCATCCCCAAGCTTAATTCCTGCTCGTCCTTGAGTAGGTAAATGATAAAAAAGATAATTTTTGATGTGGAATGCTAGTTAGCATAATTTCATTGTAATTCTTCTTAATTGTGATATGAATATTCAGATCCGAAAGATTCAAGACAAAAGTTTAATATTGACATGAGAACAATAATACTTCAAGCATACTAACAAAGCAATTATGTCTTCTCAAAATAACATGGCCAAAGAAAGTTATCCCTACAAAATCATATAGTCTGGCTATGCTCTATCTTCACCACACAAAATATTTAAATCATGCACAACCCCGATGACAAGCCAAGCAATTGTTTCATACTTTAACATTTTCAAAACTTTTTCAATCTTCACGCAATACATGAGCGTGAGCCATGGATATAGCACTATAGGTGGAATAGAATGGTGGTTGTGGAGAAGACAATAAAAAGGAGAAGATAGTCTCACATCAACTAGGCGTATCAACGGGCTATGGAGATGCCCATCAATAGATATCAATGTGAGTGAGTAGGGATTTCCATGCAACTGATGCACTAGAGCTATAAGTATATGGAAGCTCATCAAAAGAAACTAAGTGGGTGTGCATCCAACTCGCTTGCTCATGAAGACCTAGGGCATTTTGAGGAAGCCCATCATTGGAATATACAAGCCAAGTTCTATAATGAAAAGTTTCCACTAGTATATGAAAGTGACAAAATGAGAGACTCTCTATCATGCAGATCATGGTGCTACTTTGAAGCACAAGTGTGGTAAAAGGATAGTAGCATTGTCCCTTCTCTCTTTTTCTCTCATTTTTTTATTTTTTTGTTTGGGCCTTTTCTCTTTTTTTATGGCCTCTTTTATTCTCTTTTTTTTTTCTAGTCCGGAGTCTCATCCCGACTTGTGGGGGAATCATAGTCTCCATCATCCTTTCCTCACTGGGACAATGCTCTAATAATGATGATCATCACACTTTTATTTTTCTTACAACTCAACAATTACAACTCGATACTTAGAATAAGATATGACTCTATATGAATGCCTCCAGCGGTGTACCGGGATATGCAATGACTCATGAGTGACATGTATGAAAGAATTATGAACGGTGGCTTTGCCACAAATACAATGTCAACTACATGATCATGCTAAGGAATATGACAATGATGGAGCGTGTCATAATAAACGGAACGGTGGAAAGTTGCATGCCAATATATCTCGGGATGGCTATGGAAATGCCATGATAGGTAGGTATGGTGGCTGTTTTGAGGAAGGTATATGGTGGGTGTATGATACCGGCGAAAGGTGCACGGTATTAGAGAGGCTAGCAATGGTGGAAGGAAGAAGAGTGTGTATAATCCATGGACTCAACATTAGTCATAAAGAACTCATATACTTATTGCAATAATCTACAAGTTATCAAAGCAAAGTATTACACGCATGCTCCTAGGGGGATAGATTGGTAGGAAAAGACCATCGCTCATCCCCGACCGCCACTCATAAGGAAGACAATCAATAAATAAATCATGCTCCGACTTCATCACATAACGGTTCACCATACGTGCATGCTATGGGAATCACAAACTTTAACACAAGTATTTCTCAAATTCACAACTACTCAACTAGCATGACTCTAATATCACCATCTTCATATCTCAAAACAATTATCAAGCATCAATCTTTTCTTAGTATTCAACACACTCATAAGAATTCTTACAAATCATATATGCTTAGCATATTATGATTATTTAAGAAAATTACCATGCTATTTAAGACTCTCAAAATAATATAAGTGAAGCAAGAGAGATCATCTATTTCTTCAAAATAAAACTACCACCACGCTCTAAAAGATATAACTGAAGCACGAAAGCAAACACAAACTACTCCGAAAGATATAAGTGAAGATCAATGAGTAGTCATATAATTATACAACTATGTGAAGACTCTCCCATTTAATAGTTTCAGATCTTGGTATTTTATTCAAACAGCAAGCAAAGCAAAAGAAAATGACATGATGCTCCAAGCAAAACACATATCATGTGGTGAATAAAAATATAGCTCCAAGTAAAGTTACCGATGAACGAAGACGAAAGAGGGGATGCCATCCGGGGCATCCCCAAGCTTAGGCTCTTGGTTTTCCTTGAATATTACCTTCGGGTGCCTTGGGCATCCCCAAGCTTAGGTCCATAGCCCATCGAATCTTTACCCAGAACTTGAAAACTTCACAACACAAAACTTAACAGAAAACTCGTAAGCTCCATTAGCGAAAGAAAACAAAACACCACTTCAAGGTACTGTAATGAACTCATTCTTTATTTGTATTGGTGTTAAACCTACTGTATTACAACTTATCTATGGTTTATACACTATTTTACTAGCCATAGATTCATCAAAATAAGCAAGCAACACACGAAAAACAGAATCTGTCAAAAACAGAACAGTGTGTAGTAATCTGTAACTAATGCAAACTTCTGGAACTCCAAAAATTCTAAAATAAATTGGTGGACCTGAGGAATTTTTCTAGTAATCATCTGCAAAAAGAATAAACTAAATAGCTCTCTCCAGTAAAAAGTTGAAGCTAATCTCGTGAACGCTAAAGTTTCTGTTTTTTACAGCATGATCATAAAGACTTTACCCAAGTCTTCCCAAAGGTTTTACTTGGCACAAACACTAATAAAACATAAAACCACATCTAAACAGAAGCCAGATGGATTATTTATTCCTAAACAGAACCAAAAAGTAATAAACTAAAATAAAATTGGGGTGCCTCCCAACAAGCGCTAACGTTTAACGCCCCTAGCTAGGCACGATGATTTCAATGATGCTCATATAAATGATAAGAATTGAAACATAAAGAGAGCATCATGAAGAATATGACTAGCACATTTAAGTCTAACCCACTTACTATGCATAGGGATTTTGTGAGGAAACAACTTATGGGAACAATAATCAACTTGCATAGGAAGGTAAAACAAGCATAACTTCAAAACTTTAAGCACATAGAGAGGAAACTTGATATTATTGTGGGATCACTACTTCCTAAAGTTGACACTCTTCCAAACCCACTTTAATCAATATATTCATCATAGGTAGATGGCATGCTATCATCATAACAACTTTGCATATCAAAACTTGAGAGGCTAAAAATATCATCATTATTAAACATAGCATCCCCAAGCTTGGGACAAACATTAATTGCAGCAAATATATTCTCAAATATGTCATCCTCATCAAACATATCTTCCCCAAGCTTGGCCCCTTTCATATCATAAGCATAATCACTCTCATCATTAAAAATATGGATAGCACCAATAGTATAGCAATTATTATATTCTTCCAAGCAAGTGCCAAAAAGATTTTCAAGATCATAAGAAGTATCATTATCTTCCCGATCATAATCATCACAACAAGCAATAGGCATAATGAGATCATCATCAAGTGCATCATCTTCCATAATTATTTTTGATTCATTTTCATGAGGCACAACAATAATAGGAGCAACATTATTTGGGAGTACCTTTTTACCTCTCTTCCTTTTTCTTTTCTTCTTCTTCACCTCATGTGTGGGTTCAATCCTCTTTTTGGAGCTCCTTATTAATGAGATTGGTTGAATAGAAGGCTCCTCCTCGTTACCTGATTCATCATAAGAAATAATAGGAGGATATTGGGAAGTCTCTTCCCTTTCGTTAGTATTCTCTTCACCTTCTATTTGTTTTATTTTCTTTATGTAATTGGCAATATAAGGATTTTCAATATAATTCACCGCACAATACATATAAATTTTCTCTAGATCAAAATGAAGAACTTTATCAAGGACAAATTTTGGAATATCCTTAGTTATACGTTTAATTTCTTCATAACCCAAGAGCAAACTAAGTTCATTATGATGTGCAACGGAAATCAAGTCATCACAATTTTTGGACACGATACGATCATGAAACGATTTGCATTGGGTACTAAAATGATCACATTTATTACAAAGTTCACAAGTAGAGCTAAGAAAAGATAAATATTTAGCACATTCATCTAGCTCTTCTTGCAACAATTTGGTTTCTAAGTACTTATGCCTCTTGCAATATCTATCTTCCCTATTTGGTGTGTACTTACAAACCCAATGCACTCCACAAAAATTGACATGTTTATAGGAGGCATTTTCATCATAACTAGTGCAATCATCATTAGTACTATGGATATTCAAGGAGTTCATACTAACAACATTGCAATCATGCTCATCATTCAAATATTTAGTGCCAAACATTTTATAGATTTATTCTTCTAGCACTTGAGCACAATTTTTCTTTCCATCATTCTCACGAAAGATATTAAAAAGATGAAGCGTATGAGACAAACTCAATTCCATTTTTTTGTAGTTTTTCTTTTATAAACTAAACTAGTGATAAAACAAGAAACAAAAAGATTCGATTGCAAGATCTAAATATATACCTTCAAGCACTAACCTCCCCGGCAACGGCGCCAGAAAAGAGCTTGATGTCTACTACACAACCTTCTTCTTGTAGACGTTGTTGGGCCTCCAAGTGCAGAGGTTTGTAGGACAGTAGAAAATTTCCCTCAAGTGGATGACCTAAGGTTTATCAATCCGTGGGAGGCGTAGGTTGAAGATGGTCTCTCTCAAGCAACCCTACAACCAAATAACAAAGAGTCTCTTGTGTCCCCAACACACCCAATACAATGGTAAATTGTATAGGTGCACTAGTTCGGCGAAGAGATGGTGATACAAGTGCAATATGGATGGTAGATATAGGTTTTTGTAATCTGAAAATATAAAAACAGCAAGGTAACAAGTGGTAAAAGTGAGCGTAAACGGTATTGCAATGCTAGGAAACAAGGCCTAGGGTTCATACTTTCACTAGTGCAAGTTCTCTCAACAATAATATCATAATTGGATCACATAACTATCCCTCAACATGCAACAAAGAGTCACTCCAAAGTCACTAATAGCAGAGAACAAACGAAGAGATTATGGTAGGGTACGAAACCACCTCAAAGTTATTCTTTCCAATCAATCTGTTGGGCTATTCCTATAAGTGTCACAAACAGCCCTAGAGTTCGTACTAGAATAACACCTTAAGATACAAATCAACCAAAACCCTAATGTCACCTAGATACTCCAATATCACCTCAAGTATCCGTGGGTATGATTATATGATATGCATCACAAAATCTCAGATTCATCTATTCAACCAACACATAGAACCTCAAAGAGTGCCCCAAAGTTTCTACCGAAGAATCACGACGAAAACGTGTGCCAACCCCCTATGCATAGGTTCATGGGCGGAACCTGCAAGTTGATCACCAAAACATACATCAAGTGAATCACGTGATATCCCATTGTCACCACAGATACGCACGGCAAGACATACATCAAGTGTTCACAAGTCTTTAAAGACTCAATCTGATAAGATAACTTCAAAGGGGAAACTCAATCCATTACAAGAGAGAAGAGGGGGAGAAGAAACATAAGATCCAACTATAATAGCAAAGCTCGCGATACATCAAGATCGTGCCAAATCAAGAACACGAGAGAGAGAGAGAGAGAGAGAGATCAAACACATAGCTATCGGTACATACCCTCAGCCCGAGGGTGAACTACTCCCTCCTCTTCATGGAGAGCGCCGGGATGATGAAGATGGCCACGGTGAGGTTTGCCCCCCCAGGTGCTTGGAACAGGTCCCGATTGGTTTTTCGTGGCTCTGAGAGGCTTACGGCGGCGGAATTCCGATCTAATCTCCGTTCGGAAGTTTTAGGATACGTGGGTATACATGGGTGAAGGAGTGCGTCGGTGGAGCTACGGGGCCCCACGAGGCGGGGGGACGCCCTAGGGGTGGGCGCCCCACCCTCGTGAGCACCTCCTCATCTCCTGACGTAGGGTCCAAGTCTATCTGGTAGGTTTCCTTCCAAAAATAACTTCTCCAGTTGATTTCGTTCCGTTTCGACTCCGTTTGATATTCCTTTTCCTCGAAACATTGAAATAGGCATAAAACAACAAATCTGAGCTGGGCCTCCGGTTAATAGTTTAGTCCCAAAAATAATATAAAAGTGGATAATAAAGCCCAATATTGCCCAAAACAGTAGATAATATAGCATGGAGCAATCAAAAATTATAGATACGTTGGAGACGTATCAGGTCCCTGCTGTCAGTTGGAGGAATCATTATTTTCCGCGTAATAAGGAGGCACTTACTTGCTGCGGCCGTGGACCCAGCTGAGACTCTCCACGTACAGTATACTTCCGATTGAAGTCGTTCCTTGACCACGCTGACCTCGCCGCGTTCCGTTGCATGCATGCGTCCATGGGCGTGGTGCGTCCCCACTGTCAGCCTCTCATGTACAGTCATCTTTCGATGACTCTCGGTTGTTGACCACGTTGACCACACCGTGCCGAGCGCACCCAGACTGGAACGACCCGGAGATGGGGAAGATGGGGCAGTGGAGTCGCAGATGGAGAGGAGTGGGAAACTTCACTGGTTCGGGTGCGCGACAGCACAGCCGCGGTGCACGGGAGACAGGAGCAAGAACAAAGGTTGAAGAAGGAGCACGGCTGTTGGATTAACATCCAACGATCCAGCTGCTAGAATCATTTGTTGATTAAGTTGACAAAGCCGTGCGTTACCGTCCTCTTAGCAGGCCCACAAGTCACCACCAAATCGACGGGTCCCAATTGTCAACGAGATGAATAATTTTTTCACAAAACAAGGAGGCACTTCCTTCCGTGCGAAGATACAACCGTGGGTCCCGGTGTCGGTGGAGGAAACATCTTTTTCAGCTTAATAAGGAGGAACTTTCCTTGCGTGCGATCATGGACCTCGTGGGTCCCGGCCGTCGAGCTCTCCACGCACAATCCTCTTCCGATGACTCGTTTGTTGACCACGCCGCACCGAACACAGCGATTTGGACGACGGCAAGGCCCGAACAGGAACGACTCGGAGATGGGAAAACGCGCGATGGAGTCGCAGATTGAGAGGAGGAGAAGGGTTATAACCGGTTACATTACGGCGTGGGGTTGTAGTCTGTGGATAATAACAGGAGGTGTCGAGGGGTGGAGGGATAGCCTGGCCGGCGGTGGGGTAGCGCTTCGCAGCGATGCATGCTAAGCAGAGCCGCTAGCCGCCGGAGGCCGGACCAGGCAGTCCCGGCGACGCTGGAGGAAGAAGATGAGAGATTGAAGGTGCATGCCGGCCGTTAGATATAAATCCAATGGCTGTGGATGACACAATCATTTGTTGACCAAGTTGACAACGCCCTGCGTAGGCTTCGACCTATTGGCCCACATGTCAGCCTGCAAAAATGTGGCATATATTTAACCCATGTTTTCTAGAATCTACAGTCCATTTGCTGGGCTGGGTGAACAAATAATTTCGCGTCAATCAGGCCCATTTATATTTTCTAAGAAATCCCAGCCCATTTGCACTTCCTTGAAATACACGTATTAGGTGGGCTCGCTATATACATAATGTTATGTTAGAAGGAGCAATTAATATCAAAGAATAAACTGAGAGGCACATATATATATATATATATATATATATATATATATATATATATATATATATATATATATATATATATATATATATATATATAATTAAGAAATTAGCGAGTTATTGCTCAAAATAAAAATGAGCGCGTTATTATTAAATTGGTCCTTAAAATCTTCGCAAGCTTTTGTACGCAATCACCAGGATTTTCCTTGCCTGTGAGTCAAAAACAACCAGGATTTTCCGTTAAACATTTACTTTTATAAGTTAATAACACGTGGGATGTTTTTATAATGTATATATAAGTCTCTATAAAATATACGATAATAGTAATAATATAAATATATATAATGTGGTTAGAAGGGAAAACATAAATTGGACACATCATTACTTTTATAAGAGACCTGCGTTTTATACCCGACAGTAGGCATACTAACAAGTTCACACACAAATAAAACAGAAAAGGTAAACATTCATATCAAACTCAGGTTCACAGGACACGTCATATTCATAGCCAACATTCGCTATCAACAACTCAAAAGATTCATATATACACAAGCTCAGCATATCTATGCATCCAAATGATTGATAGATCACACGACAATATTCATACATAACTAGCGGGGCGATCCGCGCATTTGCGCGGCTAGATTTGTATTTACTTTTAAATTGCTATATTAGTTATGACTAAGCTAAAATAAATTTGTATTTTTAGTGTATATTTTATATGTATTTCCTTTTTATTTATTTGCAATTAGATTGCTCTCATCTTTTATATTCAGGTTCTTTTATGGTCATGTAATACACTGATTTTTTTCCTTTTTAAAGGAAATGTAATACATAGCTTTTTTTTGAAAGGAAATGTAATACATAGCTTAAACCCATATTGGATCTTTGTTTTTACTGCAAGTTACAGTTGCTATATCATCCTGCGCGTGCTTTTTTTAAACCTCTGGATTTATTTCTCAGCCCAAGTCGGCCCAAATAGTTGTGCTTGTCCGCAAGACCCCAATTGACAGCCCAACTCCACGTCACTGTGACTCTGTCGGTCACCACTGAAGAACTTCGGCCTGGTCGCTGTCCACCGCAAGCTGGATATATGCTCGCTCTCCTCTGCTCGTCCCAAGCAGCGGCGGCAGCGCATGGACAGTGGCAGGGTCAAGCACAGCACCGCCAACCGTACTGTAACCGGAGGCAAGTGGAGCGCGGCAGGATCAGTTCCGTCATCCCGACCCGAATGTATTTGGCGGAAGAGGAGGCATAGGTAATAAAATTCATCATCTTCTCTCCATCTCCATAATCTAAATTTGATCCCAGATGAGAAATAGGTGCGGAAGAATATCCAACCCACAGCCACGCCCTAGAGATAAAAATCTTACCACAACCACTTTTTGAGAGAGGGACAATATAACTGAGATGTGGATTTGCGGAGATAGATGCGATTTGGGGATTGTGGCTTCTAGAGGTTTGTAGAGATGAGAGTAGATCCAGTAGATTTGAAATGTTTTTAAGTAGATCCGATGGATGATTACATGTTATGATCTCTAGTATTTCTCTAAAAAATCATTTCTCAAGTACAGAATTTTTAAATGTAGAAATTATTTTTATTTTTCTGTAGAAAGATCGATTAGAAAAACGACAAAGTACTTGTTCTTTCATTGTGTTGATGTGCCATAGGTTAAAAATAAAAGGGCACAACTATACCGTCAAAAACTCCGAGTATCAAAACGGAGGTAGTACAAATTTAGCAGATTAGTAAACAAAATAATAAAAGAGTAGTAAGAACAACAAACTTACTCAGTAAACAATGAATCCATGAACATGACTCATATATGTAGATCCGGCTCGCTCGTGCGCTCCTTTCAACTGAAAGTAATAAATGATAATGGAACATGTACATGAATATGAGCTTTATATTTTGGAAACATTTTGTATAGTACTTGAGAATAAATAATCATGATGAAAGAGATTTTAATCCTCGAGGTTGGATGAAAGTAAGTAAACATCTCTCCTCGTGAAGCATTCGACACTGCACATTAATTTGGATAGAGAAGATTAATAATAGTAACTAAGGTACATTGCACAATAAGCAGAAGCACAAAAATGGAGTAATCATTTGTGGCAATCTCAGAATAGAGGGTCTTCTATAAAAGAGAGTAAACATAGGCAAACTTAGAGAAATGGTTGTAATTTGGGAGCATAAATGCTGATATGCCAGGTGCAGATAACATAAATATATATATTTATTTAGTTTTCATAAAAATATACAGACCTTCTAGCCCGCATGGTTGGCCTATTATTCTCTTTTTTTTAGTCATCTAATACTCCCTCCATTCAAAAATATAATATGTTTTGGAGATTTCAATATGGACTACATAAAAACTGAAATGAGTGAAAACACACACTAAAATGCGTCTATATACATCCGAATAAAAAAAATGGTAAACCATCAAGGGAGTACTTACTAATTGGAATCATTTTGGTCTCTCTTTCCCTGGATGAAGACCACTGAGAAATTATCCCTGAATACATTTTCTTGAGGAATCACCATGGCCGACTCATCCCATTATTAATTTTGTATGTCTTGATTAAAGAATAGACTATGCTAAGGAAATATGCAGATCGTTGGTAATGGTTATAGAAATTGTATAATTTCATTTAACAATTTACGATTGGTGATAAAAACACAGAGGTTTATAATATGGTGGAGATGTACATTACCAAATGACATGATTGTTGTTGGTGTATTGTAACAGTTTATAGCATATGTCCTCCAAACATATCTGAATTAGAAGTGATCTTTTATAATTTTTCTTAGTTGTACATAACAGTAGTACACAACTTGCTAATACATATATGCATGTAGTTCAAATGCTGCATACCACATGAAAGATGAGCCGGACCAAACAGAACTTACTACATACTACTGCAAACGAACATACTTCTTGTAATAGAGAGTTCTCTAAAACATACTTTGATGGATTGGGCATAAGATCAGTTTGGAATGTTCTACTTTATATAGAAAATTATCATATGTTGTATCCCCTTATGTATGTTATATTCAAGAAAAAAAACACTTGAGTATATGTGCCGGAATACCCTAACCAATCTTCAAACTTACTGCTAAAAGAGATATCGCACAAATTATTATGTATTGCTGGATATGAAGATACACACACTAACTACAACTTCCAACATGCCAAATTACAAAACCCGTAATATAAGGAGATGATCGTTGTAACATAAACATGGTGGTCTTAGCAGCAGAACAGTAGTACACTCCACATGTAAGTACGTCCAATGACATTTAGATTATAAGTAGGGACACATGTGGTTAATTACTGATTTCTGATTAAGGACAATCCAGCTTTTCTATTTAGCTTTTACACCTTTTATACACATTTAATCTAGATGTGCGGCCCGTGCAATTGCGCAGTTAGATTTATTATTTGGGCATGTAATCAACTACTCCGTCCTAAAATAAGTGTTGCTGCTTTAGTACAGAGTTGTGCTAAATGAGCGACACTTATTTTAGGACAGCGAGAGTATTATTCGGGTCAAATTTCTTAATATAGTAGTACCAATATGCAATTAAAAAAATTAGAATGTACATACAAATGTATACGGCTCAAAATTTATGATTGAGAAATATGATTGTTTAATTTCGACCAAAGGTCTTTCCATTTTAGTGAATTGGATAGTAGCCAGGGATCTCTCTAAGTAAAGAAAAATACAAATGGTACTCATATGTGTGCGTGTGTTTCTATATACATATGTGTGTGTGTCTGCCATGCAAAACCATAGACTTTTGTATTTCTCTCCCGTTTCCACTCCACAATCCACATCCATGGGGTGTGCCTTTCCGTCAATAAATTGCAATGCAGCTTACGTCAATGGTTCGTACTTAAACATCTATCATCTTCTCTGCTCGTAGAAACAAAAAATAATTTAGAAGTTCAAGCCTTGCAGAGCCTTGTGCTAAGCATGATAAATATCTACAGATGAATGTTAGATAATAAAACCTCGTTTGTTCCTTGCATAAAAAGGCTTCCATGTTATAATAATCCTCCTAGTACGACCGATTGGTGCACTAAGAAATCAAGCAGCAACCACAAAGGGGCAATTACAAAGTAGATACAAAATTTTGAATCTCCCATGTTCCATGCAGAAAAGGGCCATGAAATTAACAGTGACATATTTCATTGGATGAATAATAAATTAACGGACAGAAACATGGGGTAATTATATTATTTCATGCTTTTGAAATTCAAAAGGATGAACAACCCGCATCAAATTCTAGTATCTCGTAAAGAAGACGTCAATTAAATAGTAGCAATTTGGTAGTAGCAACCATCAATTTTATGCCCTGGATCAAAGGGAAGCAAAATTAGTTACTCATGTGAGCAGAAATAGATCCAGGAGACTAACCTTAGAGGCGTGTCTGATTTGCTCTATCAAACTTTTTTTATTAGTCTTGAAAAACACCTACAGGACCATTAGGCACTAAGAATGAAAATAAGAATAACAGTTTGTGGCCTGTGGAGAATATGTAAGGAAAAGTTGAAGTAATGTCACTCCATTGACAATCGTAACATGAAACAATCCTTGTAAATACAAAAAATCTGGAAGTGTACGTACATGATTTTACACCAACTATCATCTTGATTGAGTACCAATCAAACAGCACCAAGGTAAGAAAAAGCAACAAACTTTTGTCCCTTTTTGCTAGATTGTTTTTAGCAGGTAAGCACAGCATCTGAACAAATCTCAGTATTCCAAATTAAAATTAACATGCATAACATGCATGATCTCTGATTTTAAGCTATAGCAGTCTGAATCTTCCCTCAATTTTTTAGGTTTGGCCACGACGAAGATGACATAGGTACATGGGAGCATTCTTCAATTCAGTTCGAACAAAGAAGAAGATTAATCTTACACTTGGAGATAACACAGACGGTGGAGCATGGCCTATGTGAACCTATAGTCAAGTAGTGGCGGAGCCCACGGCTAGGTTTGTGACGGAGGAGAGTGTTGAGGCCGGTGACATCTTCAGCTCCTCGCCAAACGGATGATGGAGCAGAGGTGGCAGGGATAGAGGTGATCATGATGGAGGTTGCACCATATGATTGGGATGGGACGGCAAGGTAGCCGCTGTTGTACTCTTAGGGAAGGCCAGCGTGGCCTGGAGCCATTGAAGAAGATAGCGGGCATGTGGCCGGTGGCCGGCGAGAGGTAGAGAGGAGGCCCTGATCGAGACATGAGGCCACTATGGCAGCGGCCGACGCCGTGCCGTGCATCGTGCGGGCAGGTTAGGGAGTTATTTTGGATGAGGTTAGGGAATTAGGAAGGCGTACGGGAGAATAAGTACGTCTAGTTTATCCTGATAGAATCTGACTCGTATGGTTGTTTTTTTAACACAAACTGTAACATATATATGGTTACATAACGTGTCGGATGCAACATATATGTGCGTACATGGTCATGACTCTTTTTGACCGGTTATTGCAATCTTTTTTTTAGATGGCTATTGCAATCCTAGTCTCACTAGATTATTACATGCTATTTTTTGAGGGGACATTATTACATGCTTTTTCTAGTGTATCTTATGCATATATAGAGAGAGAGACGTGACAGTTCAATATTGGGGTACGTACATGTGAATATGTTGTTACGTAAAAGCTTTTAAATCTCGGCTGTTATTTTTTTGATCGGGTGGTGGAAATAATATTAGCATATGTGGACTAACGCGAAGGCTCGTTTTGCTTTTATCTTAATTATATAATAGAAGATTCACAAAAAGATTCAGATATACACATGTTTAGTATGTTTATGCATCCAAATGATTGAGATCACAACCAATATGATCCATGGACGAACTTTAATTACCTAGGGTACAGACTGGTAAATGGTGTTCAATCGGAGGTACTTCTTGCTAAAATTAGTTCTTGTACGAGTAAACTTTCGAGTACATAAGAGGCAGCACAGACAGTCTGAACTTTGCTTGTAGGTTTATCCTCAAATAGTGGCCTCGTGCCGAGGGAGGTTTGAGCAACTTGGCCACTACTTTCATCCAACTAGTTTACTGGCTCATCTTGGTCCTGTATCTCGCCAAAATTCTACATTGCAGACGAGAAAGGAGGCGGTTGAGAAAATGAACCACCCAAATTTTTTGTGCAGTTCAACTGAAATGGAGCATCCTTGGCGTGCAGACTGATTAAGTGCCAGATGAATATACGCGTCAACCAACTTGTCTGGAATCTTTAGTTCGCTACCATATGTGCCGATAACCAACCGACACAAGTTGGGACCAAAGACTGGACTGCGTTTTTCTGGGCTATGCACCAAGCAATATTTTTGGCGTTCACTCTCCTAATACTTGGAGTTTGACAATTGGTTGACGCCGGTTGATACTCGAATGAATATAGGAACTTCTTGTCAACATTGATGCTAGTCTGAGTGAACTTTGGAGTACATAGCAGCAGCATAAGTACCTGTCCATCTGATCATTTTGTGCAGTTCTACTGAAATCACCCGATGTAATGATTTGCCTGCGGGATCAGGCTCCAAATTACTCCTTTATGAAATCGGCAAACAGTAGCACAATACCAAATTACCAATACATATGACAGGCACAATAATCAGGATAAAGACCAGTACCAACCTGTGTGAGGTAGCATATCAATTACTATTTCCTTTGACTGGAAGCCGAGATAAGCCAAGCGACTGACAGCAAAGGAAGAAAGCAAGCGGAGATTAGCGACTGACAGGAAAGGACGGAAGCTGTCGAGGCAATGAAGCACCCAAAGTTTTTTTGCAGTTCCACCAAAATCGAGCATCCCTGTTGGCACATATATTGAGTGAGATTACTGTAATAGTGGGACTAGTTGATGAAACATACACTAACAAATAGAAGCACCCTCATTATCTTAATGGGTAAAGTTAGCAACATAGTAGTCTTGCTTAAAGAGAGGTATTAGTTTATTTAATCAGTGCCAATTAGCTCAACTCAACACTCAAAGCATTGCCATTTATCATAGGTTGCAAAACTTAAAAGTGCAAAGACAAAGGAGTTTCTCATGACAGTAGCACGATACAAATAGAGATGACAGAAACTAATATGGATGAAGGCCTTAGGCCCGTACCAACCTGAGAAAAAAAGCTTATTCATGTAGTCCCATAAGAGATGATAAAGCACTCACTGGAATCACACAATAGTATATATTTTTGTGCACTTCAAATGTATGGCTGAAACCACTCTTGTTTACCAGTGCTGAGATTATATTGAAAGATTATCAAGAACTTCCAGCAGAGTTAGAGCACTGGCTGGGATACAGTTCATTGTGTTGTCTTGTGTAGTTCCACTAAAATGTATGATTGGCACAACATGATCCCTGTTTGCACAAGTAGGAACAAGGTGAAACCTTCATTAGCTTAGTGAGAAAGGATAGGAAGACATTAGCATATTACTCAAACAGTAGCATCAAATTCATGATGGACAATACGCAAAACATTGCCTCATTGAACCAATGGCAATAAATTGACATGCAAAACAATAGCACTATTATGTCATGACACTAATAATATTCCCTCCCTGCTCCACCACATGATTCACCTCCATAGACAAACATTCACACGTACATGATTCAGCATGGGGTCCTACTAAAGATTTGTTTAACTCCAACAGGAAAATTAGGCAGTAATAAATTAGTGGTACTTAATGTTGGAAATATGCCCTAGAGGCAATAATAAATTAGTTATTATTATTATTATTATATTTCCTTGTTCATGATAATCGTTTATTATCCATGCTATAATTGTATTGATAGGAAACTCAGATACATGTGTGGGTACATAGACAACACCATGTCCCTAGTAAGCCTCTAGTTGACTAGCTCGTTGATCAATAGATGGTTACGGTTTCCTGACCATGGACATTGGATGTCGTTGATAACAGGATCACAACATTAGGAGAATGATGTGATGGACAAGACCCAATCCTAAGCCTAGCACAAAGATCGTGTAGTTCGTATGCTAAAGCTTTTC
Organism: Aegilops longissima; assembly: GCA_021605205.1. NCBI lineage: Eukaryota > Viridiplantae > Streptophyta > Magnoliopsida > Poales > Poaceae > Aegilops > Aegilops longissima. The sequence continues at coordinate 98,540,930 of CM038676.1, read as the reverse complement.
TAATGTTAAGTATCATTTCCTTAGACCATGAGATTGTGCAACTCCGGATACCATAGGAATGCTTTGGGTGTACCAAACGTCACTGGAATGGCTGGGTGGCTATAAAGGTGCACTACGGGTATCTTGAAAGTGTTTGTTGGGTTGGTACGAATCGAGACTGGATTTGTCACTCCGTGTGACGGGAGGTATCTCGGGCCCACTCGGTAGAACATCATCATAATGTGCACAATGTGACCAAGGGGTTGATCACGGATGATGTGTTATGGAGCAGTAAAGAGACTTGCCGTAACGAGATTGAACAAGGTATCGGCATACCGACGATCGAATCTCGGGCAAGTACAATACCGCTAGACAAAGGGAATTGCATACGGGATTGCTTGAATCCTTGACATCGTGGTTCATCCGATAAGATCATCGTGGAACATGTGGGAGCCAACATGGGTATCCAGATCCCGCTGTTGGTTATTGACCGGAGAACGTCTCGGTCATGTCTCAGATGGTTCTGAACCCGTAGGGTCTACACATAAGGTTCGGTGATGCTAGAGTTTTTATGGGAAATAGTATGTGGTTACGAAGGTTGTTGAGTCCGGATGAGATCCCGGACATGAAGAGGAGCTCGGAATGGTCCGGAGGTGAAGATCGGTATCTTGGACGAAGGGTATTGGAGTCCGGAATTGTTCCGGGTACTGGTGATGACCAGCGTGTCCGAAAGGGGTTTGGAGGCCCGGCAAGCTTTGGGGGCCTTATGGGCCAAGGGAGAGGCACATCAGCCCACTAAGGGCTGGCGCCCTCCACCCCATCTCACGTAACACTGAGAGGTGGGGCGCCACCCCTAGGGCAGCCACCCCTCCGGGCTTGGGGGCAAGTTTCCTAGGGGTGGGGCACCAAAACCCATCTAGGGTTTCCTTATGGCCGCCGCCCTCCCTAGGGAACCCTAGGGCGCCCCTCCTCCCTTCCCCATATATATAGTGAGAGAGAGAGGGCAGCCGCACCTTCCCCGGGCGAAGCCCTCTCCTCCTCCAACACCTCCTCCTCCTCCGTAGTGCTTGGCGAAGCCTGCCGGAGAACCACGAGCTCCATCACCACCATGCCGCCAGGTTGTCGGAGTTCTCCTCAACTTCTCCTCTCCCTTGCTGGATCAAGAAGGAGGCGTCCCGGGCTGTACGTGTGTTGAACGCGAAGGCACCGTTGTTCGGTGCTTAGATCGGAATCAACTGCGATCTGAATCGGCTGTAGTCGACTCCTTCATCCGCGTTCTTGTAACGCTTCCGCTTAGCGATCTACAAGGGTATGTAGATGCACTCCCCTCTCTCTTGTTGCTAATCTCTCCATAGATAGATCTTGGTGACTCGTAGGAAAATTTTGAATTTCTGCTACGTTCCCCAACACTTAAGTACTCCTAATTAATTAAGCGAGACAACAGAAGTGGAAGGGCTCCCTGGAGGATCGTCTCACATGTAAGGTAGTCGTTGCCGGAGCCCTTGAATAGCCTCGAATGAGGCCTCTGGCTTCAGCAAGATCGCCTTGGCACTGTTTATTCTTCTTCTTCTTCCTCTTCATGCTCTGTTTCTCTTTATCCTCACCAGTTGGTGAAACCAAGTACATGATTGGCCTTCTAATTCAGAATTGGTTTTGTCAGTGAGGGAGTACATGTGTACTAGTAAAAAACAGCATTATTTTCTCATGGCAGTCGGAAAATAGAGATGAACACATGCATTAAATATCATTCTTACCTAAAGGAAGGTTATGGCGCCAATATGGATGATGAGGATTGGAACACAGATCTCCCTTTGTGCAGTTCCACTAAAATGAACCAACTGTTCGATTCTGACATTCCAGCTAAACAACACAAAAGTCACTTCTTTTAAGAAGAGTTTTGTGCAGTGCACCAAAAGGTCACAACAGCAACCAGGTGAATTGGATATCCCTGCTTGCACAAAAAGGCACAGAGGAAACAGTCAGAGTCTCGAACAATTACAGGCAAAAACATTTGGCTAAACTTGTCAGAGTGTCAAACAATTACAGGCAAAAACAGTGGCATGGCATCATTTTTACCAGGGACATTATATTAAGAACAACTAAGGGTGTGTTCGGTTCACAGGTTTGGTGCAGGATTTTCGTAGGAACACAATTCCTACGGTATTCTTTCCCTTCCAACCGTTCAGAACACGGGAAAGGTGAATAGTGTTTCATAGGAAAGTTGGTCTGGTAGTACTGATTCCATCGGATTAGAAACATCCACGCGCTACTCATTTTTTGGGCGGAAGCCCGAGGCAGGCGCTCGCTGCCATGCGTTAGACAGGTTGATGTGCTGTGTTTGCCCGAATAAAAAAATCAACCAATGTGTGGTACGTGAGGTGAGGACAAGAGTAGTCACTATGCAGCTGAATAAACAAATAGCATCTCATACTGCCAAGCATGCTACTCTAAAAAAAAAATATGTACATTTCGTAGTCCATCCGAACACATTCTGTTGAGAGTTTCCTCCGGTTCGCTGTTCCATAGTTTTATACCTACATTCCTTTCCTATTCCGGTCCTCTTTTCTGCCCCTTTATTCGACCGAGCCTAAATATTTGGTATAAGGGCATGGGACGGTGGGTGCACCAGAAGACAAGCACCATGTACATAAACAGGGGCATAAAGTGGTGATTCATAGTTTGTTGCCCCGAGAAACAAATATCCAAGAAACATATCTGGGTTGGTCCCATTTTGTTCACTCTAGCCACCTACTCCTATGTGTGGATAGCAAATCTAGTCCTGGTCATACCACTATGTACAGCGTTACCCCTATATTTCCTTTTTCGACCAAGAGACCGTTGGATGACCAGTCTGTACTACTTTCATCCCCTTTCCTTCCTGTTTGTACCAAGTCCGATGTACATACTAAATTCCCCACCCCACTTTATTTCAATGACAAGTATTTTTGGACGGAGGAGTACAAGATTCGACTCCATGAAGTAGCTTTACCTCTAACAATAGAAGAAAAAAGGTGACGTTGGACCATCCGACCGAGAGGGGCTGAGAGGTAGAAAATGATGCACATGCAGCAACGTAGCGAGCTGGGGAAGTAGAGCTAAGGCTGTTTCGAATGAAGATATACCTGAAGGTCGTCGGGATGTGGATAGGTGGGCGGCGGGAGGCCGGATCCGCCCACAGGCAATGACGAAGGGATCAGAGGACCTCCCACGCCGGCGCTCAGCCAGAGATAACAGTGCGGCCGGCAGTGGGTCTCCTCCCTCGCTGTCGATGATGGCCTAAACACTGCCCCTCATCCCCTTCACCGGCGGAGGGGGGTACGTCCGGATCTGTAACCAGCGGTGAGGATAGAAAGCCAGTGTTTTTTGAAGGGAGAAAGACAGTGTTACTACCCCTATCTTGTTTAGATCTGGAGAGGATGAGAGTGTGTGAATAGAGCAGCCCTAGCAAGCAAGCGCGGAGGCTCCGGCCTATATATAAGTAGTGGGGTAGTTTTCCTTTTTCACTCCATCAAAACAATCCTTTAAAATTGTGTACTACTACATGCCAGGTCGCGGTTATTTTAGTTGTTGATTGTTTTTTGAGATAGCTACCCGCTTGTTCCAAGTGGTGTTACGGTGTGCTAGGTCGCACTTTGTATTGTTCAAGTCTGGTACTACAAGTCCCTCCATTAAATGAACAACCACCCCCTCGTAAAAATTCTGAACAAGCCCACGGCTAAAATTAGCGGAAACGTGGGTTGCCCCAACATGCATTATTATTTATATTTTCTACTCCCTCCGTTCCTAAATATAAGTCTTTTTTATTAGCCACACCTAAGACAAGAATTTTTTATTAGCAGTGAACCCCACATGTCATAGACACAAAAATTGTGGCAAGATTCCCTTAGGCAAGCCAAAGTGTGTCTAACAATTTGAGCAACTCAGGTTAGGCAAGTGTGGCAAGTGTGGGAAAAATAATGTGGCAACATAAGACAAACATAGTCACAATCCAAACAGCCCGTAATTTTTGTGACATGCATGAAAATTTGGTTAGTTAAATTTATAGTCAAAATTTGGCAAGGTGCATCAAATCAACACATGCAAGTATCAAAAGGAAAGTCACGGCATGCATGCATGCGTTGTACTCCCTCCGTTTCCAAATATAAGTCTTTTTAGAGATTGCAACAAGTGACTACATACGAAGCAGAATATGTCTACTCCTACATACGAAGTAGCCCATTTGAAATGTGTAAAAAGACTTTTATCGAGTGCAGTGCTTTTATGTGTCGCATCAACTCGTACAAGACCGAGAAATTTGATTACTACGACGCCCTCTCCCACGCGGATGAGCTCCGGTGCCTTAACTGCACCTGCCTTTGGCTGCATGACAGGTGGGCCAACCACCTGTTGGGCCCACCTGTCATAGACGCAAAGGCAGGAGCAGTAAGTAGAAGCTTTCACTACACGCTATCTCTCCCGCACGAGGTGGACGGACATGCAGCAGTGGATTCGATACTGTAGAAGTAGGAGTAACATCATTGTTCGTCTTCTCGAAGAGGCGAAGAGCCAAGCGCAAACCGAAAGTGGCAGTTGCGAACGCTCTCGTGGTGCGGTTTCTTGGAGTACTAGCCAGGCTCTTGCATGAGACAAAATTGCTATTGTTTAACAATTAAACTCCATTATCCATTGGTTGATACTCATTCTGCATAGGTCCACGCGCTTAGCACCGTTTCCTCCTGGGGTCACCAATGTTTATTTGCTAATTAATAGCATTCCATGCAATGAACTAGCCATTGCAAGTCATTAAAAGCATGCACACCTCTCATCTCTTATTGGTTGATACGTATGTCAAGAAACAAGAAACAAGGTAGAAATTAATGCACCGCGCCTAAGTGTTTTGGGACTATTTGGTTTCCGTAAGATGACTTACACACCTAGACGGAGGGAGTAGTATAGACCTGTAAACCGGAAAGGAGTATTTGCCTTTCTAGAGATTTCAACAAGTGACTAGACTACACCGTGTGCGTACCCCTCCCTTCCGGTTTATAGGTCTCAAATTTCAAATCTCATGAACCAAGGCATTTTGCGATTGGAGGAATGTCAGATCTCGTACTTTACAAAACTACCCTAATTAAACTCATGCATTAATTACGTAGTTCTCTCGTTTTCCTCTCCGCCATGGTCGCGGTGCACAATATTGAGCACTCCTATATGACTAGCCGCTCTATCTACATGCGGGACATTTCAAAGCATTTGGGCCGCGTGCCATCCACCAAATCACAGCGAGGTGCTACGATCGAGACTCACCTGTCACCCCGGTGTGGCCGTCATGACCCGTCATATCACAAAACCCACACCTTTACCAGCAGTGGTAAGGTGGCCTCCAAGTTGGACTGGACGAAGCAACCATCATTTCATCGGAACGCTCGTTCAAGCCCTTTCTTCCCTTTCTTGAAGAAAACCTCACTCCAGGCTACTCACTTCTGCCATTTTTCTTCTCTAGCGACGAAGGAAAGGTGGGCGAATAAGTTATGCTGCTATATTTTTATTCCAATAATCTTCTTTTTGCGAAGCATCGACCGATTCTCACATCCTATTCTTTTCCTGTTTTCATTGTGATTGTGGTTTCCTTTTGATTGCTTTTTGTTTGTCAGTTCATTGATGGATCCTGGAGCACTAGGCAAAGAGTTGCCGGCGGACAACCCACTGGAGACAGCGATCTCCAGGAAGCGAGCACCGACCAACGAGTTGACCATGTTGGCGGGCCAACCCATGGAGACGAAGAACTCCAAGAAACAAGCACTGGCCAAAGAGTTGAGGACGTTGGCGGACGAACTCCTCAAAGAAAGTTGGAAGAACAGCAAGGGCCCCACCGTGCCTACCCCAGGAACTCTGATTGCCACCTATGTGAGGCTCAAGACCGAGTTTGAGGAGATAGTCGCCGTTGAGAAGCAGTATTCTCCTGGCAAGGTGATGGCCCCCATCGAGGACGAGGAGATGGCCCCCGGAGGGATGAGATCCCCTGGTGAGCTGCACAAGGTAAAAAATAATGGCTTATTACCATAGTTGTGGTATTTGATTATTTGCAATGTGCTTGCTTTTTGATTATTTGCAATGTGCTTGCTAATATGTTAGGGTTGTGCAGGTGCCGGTGGTTGTCCTTGATGATTCCGATGTCGTGGCCCGTCCTGTTGGCATCGCCCCGGAGATTGATTCCGATGCCACTGTCCATCCCGTGGACATCGCCCCAGAGATCGATTCCGATGTCGCGCTCAGTCCTATGGACATCGCCCCAGAAATCGATTCCCATGCCGCTGTCCGTGCTGTGGTCATTTCCCGAGAGATCGATGACAAGAAATAGTTGGTCGCGCTAATACTTTAGGGTAGTTTGCATTTCCCTGTGTTTAATTACTAGAACGATGTGTGTTATCAAACCATCTTAGGGCTAGTGCACTGTCTTGTGTGGGTGGATCTTGCTACTTTTGTTTGATAGTGAATCATGCGAACCCTCTCCGAGTTATGGAAACAGATGTATCCTCACTAGCTTTTGATGTAATATATGGCATGCTTAGATGTAATTTTGAACTATTTATCATATCAGCAGGGCTTGTTTGATGATTCTTGGTGTTAGTAGGCTAGCTACTATGCGAGCTATAGTACTTGCAAAACACTCACCGAAGAGAAACGTAGGGGCTGATGAGCTCGTGGTACGCTTATACTTATCCCTCGTCGATCGACCAATAGCCCTAGCTCCTAAAATTGTAGGCTTAGCGATCGATCAGACAATAGTCGGCATACATTCAGGCCTCATTTGGTTCATAGGGTAGGAAAATCGTAGCAAAAGTACAAAGAACGTGCAACACAAGATCATACTCCCTCCGTGTAGGTGTGTAAGTCATCTTACGAAAACCAAATAATTCCAAAACACTTAGGCGCGGTGCATTAACTTCTACCTCGTTTCTTGTTTCTTGACATATCAACCAATAAGAGATGAGGGTGTGCATGCTTTTAATGCCTTGAGACTATCAAACACGACATGCAGTGGTTAGTTCATTGTATGCAATAATATTAATTAGCAAATAGACATTAATGTCTCTCGTTTTTCTCTCCTCCTTGGTCACAGTGCACAACCTAAGATGACTTACTCACCTAGACGGAAGGAGTATCAGTGTAGAGATGTACTCCCTCCGTTCCAAAATAGATGACCTAGGCGGGCTAGTTTGGCCTAGTGGGTTTCAGTGATATGACATGGTACAGTGCCGTCCAGTCTTGGCGTGTGGTAGCGATTATGGGTGCAGTAAGTTTTCTTGAAGAAGCGGAATTCAATGAAGTCATGATGGTTCCTTCGTCCGAACAACTTACAGTGGGAAAGGTTGGGCCTGCGATACGACTGGGGTAGACCAGGATAATTTTGTGCATGGCAGGTGGACCAGGATGGTCGACGTCCCACATGTCGGCGAATGAAAGTATTCTTTCCGATATAGAGGACGAACAACGAGTATTCATTGTTTATTTTTTATGAAAGCTATTGTCTCCACTGTTACTCCTTGACTTTGCCAATGCCTCTATCTCCCCTCCACATAAGCGGGGACTACTTGCTATGCATGTAGCAGGCAGCTGGCGTCTTGAGGGGCCAGGGCGGTGAGAGCGGGCTCCGGAAGCGGTCCGGACTCCAGCATGGCCCACCTCACATTATCACTGTATATTTCTTGGAGTCCGTGCGCGGCGGGCGGGCGATCTCTTCTCCCTCCCCCGTTTCTCTCTTCTCAGCCGACGCCCGCCGAGCGATTAGATTTCGGCTATCGACGGTTAACTCAATTACGGTCCCACATGTCAGTGAAATTGCAAGACAACGCGTGTCCCCTCTGGTGAGCGGCGTGCGAGCCGGACTGTCGGGGTTGCAACGCGTACGAGTCGTAAGTGTGCCGCCTTTTCCTTTAGAACTTGCGAAGCCTAACATTTTCGCGCGATCGGTCGATAGAAATCCAGAACAAAATGATGAGGGCGGTGCTTTCCCGCTCGTTGGGCGGGCTAGTTCGAGTGATATGACGTGCTACAGTGCTGTCCACTTGCTCCATTTTTAAGTAAGCAAGAGTTTACACTCTTACGCGGGAGGAGTGCGAAACACCGCGGATCTGATTTTGATCGAGGGATAACTGTTCCCTGCCAAATAATGGAGGATTGTTACCGATTATAGCATGATAGTTAGGGCATCTCCAGCGCTGGCCCACAAATTTACACCGGCATCTATCCGAGGACACTGATGGATGCCATCCGATGCTGCCCGCATACCTTTCGACAATCATATGAACTAACCGGATGAAATTCATGCAAACAAAGCAAATTTCAAATTGACCGGATGAAATTCATTACATTTCGAGAACTTTTCCTATAAACTGGATGAAATTCATTACATATTTCGCACAAACCGTACTAAAACCTACTGTAAACCTAATCTAAACGATCGCCGGGCCCCGACCACCATATCCGGCCATGAACCCGAGAAAGCAGGCCATTGCCTTTGCCTCCTCCTTATCCGCCTCGATAACCTCCTCCTCCGGAGCACAAGGTTATGAAGATTTCCGCCTCCACGTCGCCATCAAGCGGCTAATCGACCGCCGATTTTTATCCCACCAAGCTTGGCATCGACTGAGTGGAGGAGTGGTGGCCTTCCCAGGACCAGAGCGGTGGCGACCTACCGTGTACTACTCTTCCTCGCTGCCGGCTTCATGGTCGTGGCGGCGGAGGGCGGCCGGGGGGGAGCCGGCGATCTCCTTCGTTTGCTCCTGCGACAGTATGTCAAAGAGAGCTTTGGAGCGCGCCAGGAGCGGAGCCGCCGATGTCCCTCGTCTGCTCCTGCGACAGTACGTCCAAGAGAGCTTCGGAGCGCCAGGAGGCCATGGTTGAAGTGGTGCCGATAGAAGGAAGGGACCGAGGAGAATAAGTGTGGGTCTTTGGCTATGGCTGGGATCTGGGGCTCAAGTTAATATAGCGGGCGAATGGAAATGAGCCGCGGCAGACAGATGGACAACTGGCGCCGGAATAGGTCCGTCGGGCGTGAATGGGGACGTTGCTTCAGTGACTTAGCTGCAAATGCGTTTGGGTTACTGACATGTGGGAAGAACGGGCGTCTGGCCCGCATGTCAGTGACACACCAATTGCACCTGCAGTTAAGTCCGGTGAATGCGGCATTGACATTCCGGAGAGACAGTGATCGTTTCAGGCGGGAAGCGCACGCTAGCGATGGAAGGGGTTTCGGTGTGCAGTGGCACTAAGATCGGTCGCTCACAATAGTACATACTCCGTACCATACTACCATAGTACCCTCTCTAGCTTAGGCTGTTTTATAGATTGTCGTTGTGATGGACGATATACATGAGCAAGGCGGTCCGAGTATGACCGTTGGTGTTGAGCCAGGTGAATACATGCTCGGCGTTCGCGTAGGCCTCCATCAAACATCTAAACAGTAATGTCAGGCAACACCGGGGCGCGCAGGTGATGGGCTCGCCATTTGCATTGCGCCATGAGCAGGACTTTGATTTAGAGGGCGATGTGCATGCATTAGCATGCTTTGACAGCGTGAGCGTGAGTGTCTGACACGAAGTATTTCATTTTCATTTGGCTGACGAGGGTGCGTTGCAGCGACGAGTCCGTGGTTTGATTCCCCACATACGCATAATTTTGGTTTTTACAGTATTTCTTTCTCCATTCACAGGTAGGCCCGCGTAGATAGATAAAGAACACGAGCTGATGAGGCGCATGCGGACTGTTTGACTGGTCAACCATACAAATACGGAGCTATACGCTGAGACAGTGACCATATAATCACCATATCTCGTATACAATGATCAAAGTGAGCTATCAAGACAAGTTCAATGACCGCCAATGCATTTTACTCGGTAATAAATGACCAGGATTGAAGGGGAATCCTAATTTGATTCGTCTTCTGTCCTTGAGCTCTTGAAAAACCAATGCACTATACGGTTGTCCGGCCACTCCACCCCAGAGCTCTCACCAAGCGTCGTTCATGCCACCGCGCCGCACACTAACCGGTAAGGCAGCGATGGCATCCCGCCGCGCCGAGTTCCTCGCCGCCCACGAATGCACACAAAATTGTAGGGAAGCGATGGCATCCCGCCATGCCGAGTTCATCGCCGCTCGCGACCTCACAACTATGTGGGAGGAATTTGAAGATGCCAAGGCCGAATGGGCGGTAGAGCAAGAGGCGGCCAAAGCCGCACAGAGGGAGCGGAAAAGTCAGAAAGCACTCAAGAAAAGAGAGGCCCGCCACCGCAAGAAAGAAAAGGACGCACGCGCTGCTGCGGAGAGGTCGGCGGAGATCCAAGCACGGTGGGGTGTCGCCGACAAAGCCGGGAAGGAGAACGACGGCGTCTGGCCAGCATGTGAGAAGTAGTAGTACTAGTAGTTAGTGTGTGTGTCTGTGTCTGAGTACGAGTATGTACTAGTACTACTAGTTACTATTGTAGTTTTTAGAGCAAATTACCAGTACATTAGCCTAGACTAAATGGAAACATTCCTATCCTATGCATCAAATGGCATCTCTTTCTCTATAGGAATTGAGATGCATGTCATCTCACTTCCTATGATTTTCATATTCGTATCCTATGAATGAAAGGAGGCCTCTGTTGGAGTAAATACTGTAGCTAGCAGTACTGCTGGTACAGTAGTTTTCTTCAAGAAGCGGAATTCAACGAAGTCATGATGGTTCCTTCGTCCGAGCAACTTCAAAGTGGGAAGTGGGCCTGTGATTTGATGGCTCATTAGTCATTGTTACTGCGGCGCGACGACCTGGGTGACTCTCCCTTGGAGTTCTGCGTGCATGGCAAGTGGACCAGGATGGTCGACGTCCCACATGTTGGCGAACGGAAGTATTCTTTCCGATATCGAGGAGCAAGGAAACCGCGTGGTATAGTATCACTGCTGATTGGTTTGCAAAAAATAGTATCACTGCCGATTTACAATTATTTTTTATTTCTGATGAATGCTAGCGTTTCAACTCTTACGATGAAGGGTGCCAAACACGGCACGTGCTGGATGTCCCACACGTCAGCGAAAGGAGTGGGACATGAACAGCGTGGTAGAGCCCAGCGTAAAAAAACAGCGTGGTAGAGCGTCTCCACTTCTTCCACTTCTGGGTCGGAGACCACACGTAGTAGTACTTAGTGGTATGAACGATACAAAGTGCGACCTGGAGAGAAAGACACGTCTAGTTGGAAGGTCTCGGGGTATACACGTAAACAAATATAAAAGTTAATATGTGCCTCCAACTAATATAGTAGTAGTAGAGTACTTAGGCACGTACTCCATAACATCACCGTGCATTGCACGTACAACATTTAGTGGTAGTACGTAGTAAGAGACAAATGCCGCCCAAGAGTTCCCTTCTCGACCTACTTTTGGGTGTTTGGTAGAGTGTATGGAGGGTGCATGAGTCCACACTAGTTTAGCACAAATACACTAGAAGCATGCATGAAGAGAGCATGCATGAAGAGGGGTGTTGAGTTGAGCATGCATGAAGAGGGAACAACTATGCTGAGACGAGAACGCAACCAAACACACCCTGTATGCCACACGTGTTCATACCATTTGTGCCTTTCTACTTCACTTACTGCGCTACATTACTCAAGTTCGTACGTCCACTCCTGGGTACATGTCCGTCTCGTAGTTCCAGTCCCACGTGTCCTTCATATAGATGGAATGATCGTTGCATAACACGTGCACCTTGATGCTAGATGTCTCGCGTGTTGGCAAAAGGATGAACAAATCTCACGTAAAAAAAATAGAGTGGAAGAACAATAGATTCCAGACGACCGAGAAGGAGCAAGGAACCTCGTGGTGGAGCGTCTGCACTCATAATATTTAATATTATTCAGCGATATAAAATTAACCAATCATCTCCACGAAGGATGGAAGAGTACGAAACACGGCAGCCCAAGTGTAGTTACATCATACTAGTACATGGCTAACCCACGCTATCACCATATTTCTTGGCTTCCGTGCGACACCTATCTCTAGTAATCCAGCAGCCTGTATCGCTTCTCCCTCCTCGTCTCTATCAAAGTGCGGCGGGCTGGCGTTTCTTCCATCTATTGAGGTCGGTTAACTATCACATGTTAGCGACATGCCAAGAGCATTCTAAAAAAAATTCCTTTCACGTTCCGTTTTCAAAAAGGAAAAAATCCTTTCACGTACGAATTTTCCTGTATGCTTTGAGCAACTTGCATGTCCTATACTGCTCTTGTTTGATACTCTAACTTAGCTAGAGGTTAGACTAACTCATGACTAACCCTGAACTAACTGTAGCCAAAGAGGTGTTTGGGTGACAGGGTTAGATTGACAATAAATGCACTTCATGGAGAGAGAAAAGTGATTTTTCAGTGGTCCCAATGAGAACTATCTCCAGTTAGCACCTCTTGGGTGGGATAGTTTTTTTTGGTGGGTTAGGTGCAACTTGCTCCAATTTAAACCCTCATGCTTGGATACTTTAGGGCTATTTGAGCCCCAACTAACTCAAACTAACTCTAACCCATGGAACCAAACAGAGCCTATGGCCAGTCTCAACGCGGAGCAGTCGCGTGCACCGAGAAGCGGCGCTCTCTCGGCCGTTGTGCCACTTCAAAGCCGGCACCAGTGAGAGGTCGCCTCCGCTCTGGCCGGGCATTAATGCGGCACTGACGCTCCAGGGCGACGCTGACCGTTTCACGCGGGAAGCACGCGCTGCCAAGGGAGTATAGGTTTTGAACCGTTTCAGGTGTAGTAGTAATGGTAGTTTGCAAAACTACTCAATTATTGCACTCAGTTTCCTAAGAAATTGTGGTAAAAAACATTACTCCACAACCCGCTTCCCTTCTCCTTCCTGCTCGTGATTTATGTGGCCATGTTAACGTGGTTGTGTCAAAAAAATTCACTTCCTGCTCGTGATTTGCGTTATATAATTACAAGCAAGATTCTCGTGCATTGCACGGAACATCAATATGCATTCTTTTACAAAACACCTGTTGTGATTGACCCATGTAGGAGTAATCCCATGTGTAAAAACTAATGATATCTCGAGAATTTTATCGAAAAACTGGTATCTCGAGAATGTCATCGAAAAAATGAAAGATGAGAGATAAGGCGAGGAGGAGTGGAGCGTGGTGGTTACTGGTGGTCGGAATGGGCAGAGGCATGGGGATGGACGGTGCCGGAAGGCGGCAGCAGCCACCATGCATGCTAGATTGTTCCAGGGACTTATTCCTTTTTTAATTGCTGAGCAATGAGGTTGCGGGAGATAATGATGTGGAGAGAGGTGCGGGTATATTTTGTAAAATTATCATAGTTTGCTTTCTATCCGTCAGATATAGATCATACGGTCTGTATTACAAGATGGCAGGCACACCATCATTGCCAACTCGTTTTTTATAAGGGTACAGATGATAAGTTTGCTGACTACTACAGGGAAGTGGAATCTGTCCATGTTATGCAAGTAAATAAAGGTGATTGTATATCATATGGGTAAGGTTGGATGAAGGGTGGTAGGAACAAATGCTCCGCCTAGAGCATGTGTGTGTGAGATGGAGTCTTAGTGTGTGTGTGTGGGGTGTGTGTGTGAGAGAGAGAGAGAGAGGAGAGAGAGAGATGGAGTCTTAGTTTGTGTGTGTGTGAGAGAGAGAGAGAGATGGAGTCTAAGTGTGTGGGGGGGGTGCGTGCGTGTGTGTGTGTGTTTGTGTGAGAGAGAGAGAGATGGAGTCTTAGTGTGTGTGTGGGGGGGGTGCGTGCGTGCGTGTGTGTGTGTGTGCGAACGTGTGTGTGTGTGTGTGTCACGGGGTCCTCTGTGGCGGATGTAATTTAAGTGTGCATGGCTTCATCATAGAGAGGTGATGTGTATGGTAGAGGCCACCAACGATGGGGTGCGAGAGAGAAAATGCCCGTAGAGAGGGAAGAGAAGGTGCGTGCGCGTGAGAGGAGTCGACATCGAGAGAACGTGTTTGTTCGAGAGACACCGAGGAAGACTACTATATATCGATGGTGCATGTAGGCGGGAATTAAACAAAGGGATGGTCTTATTGGTTTCGGGGATATAGGGGAAGAGTGAGAGGCGCGGCCGGGGTAGCTAGAAGAGGATTGTTAAGTGTGAGTGTGTGTTTTGCCCATCCAGGCGGAAGTTATGTGCACAGAAGAGGAGAACGATTCGATGTGGCATTAGGATTGAGGGCAATTAACTACGTATGGAGACATAGAGACCTTGAACGTGCATGTGTGAGAGGTATACATGTATACGTGGGATGTGTGTGTGTGCACGCACGCATGATCGAGATAAAAGAAAGAAGACATAAGTCATAAGATCAACAACATGGGAGGGACGGGTCGGTATGACAATATGCATGCATGTGAGAATGCAGGGAAGAAGGCTCGACAATTGAGCATGTGTTTTTGTCTTTAAGAGATAGTGGCGTGGGCTGGAGCATGCATCTACGGCGAGCAGAGGGGGTGAGGCGCAACGATTGTGCAAAAGAGATCAACCTATAAATGCATATGTATGGAGAGACATATATAGTGTGGGTGATAGGAAGCAAGACTCCGTGCGATAAAGAAATGTCGACGGAGAAACTACAGATAGATATAGAGATGGAGATGCTAGCTAGAGGGACATCCGTTAGTTTGGGTGTTGGAGATGACCGTCGGGTGGTTCAAAGGGTGAAGTTATATATGTGTGTGAGAGGGCACTTGACTGCATGTAGAGAGAAACATATGTAGTGTGCGTGATAGGAATCAAGAGTGAGGGCGAGAAAGAAGGTTGATGGAGAAACAGATAAATAGAAAGATAAAGACGCTAGCTAGTGTGCGTTAGAGATAGGAGTCGAGTGGATCAGAAGGCTGGGTTATGTGTGTGGGTGTGAGAGAGATAGAGAGAGGGTGCATGTGAGTCACATACAAACAGATATCATAGAGAAATGAGATCCAGAGAGACAGAGTTTTGTGTCTGCGAGAGAGAAAGATATTTCACAACGAGAGTGATAGCTAGAGAGACATATGAGGGAACACAAGATATCTCTAGGGAGAGAGGGTGTGTTTGAGCGACATACAAGAGAACAATAGAGAAATATGAGACCCTGGGAGACGGAGTTTGTGTTTGTGTGTGAGAAAGAGATATTGAAGAGGAAGAGTCGTAGGTTCTCATATCTAAAGGAGCAAAAGACATCTCTGTATGAGGGGTGTGCTAGTAGCACACATGGGCATAGTTGAGAGAAATGAGACCCCAGGAGACAAAGGTTTGTGTTTGTGTGAGAGAAAGAGATTCCACATGGAGAATCATAGCTAGAGACACATAGCAGGGAGCGAGATATACTTAGAGAGAGATAGAGTGATGAAGGTCGAGGGAGAGAGTACCGTCGCAGTGTTACTTAAGATAAAAGATCATTGTCGACATACAGGTAGCACGAGAGATGCCTGAGACACGATGAACGCGTATAGGTCTAGAGAGGTAGTCCTATATAAGCATGAGTGATAGCTATATGAGACGAATATCTGGATTAAAGGGGATTCAAATATTTAAACTGGAGATCACGACATCGATAATATCATAACGCAAATTAGTGTATCAAACATGCATATTCATTTGAATTTGGGCACACGTGTAATGTTATATAGTTTATCAATGTTGGTGATCCATAGATTCTTAAATTACAAACAATGCATGGTTTATATGCAATTAATGTCTAAACGGGATTAAACTATATGTTGCGTGCGTGAAACACATTATACATGTTTGAGAAGTTGATACGTCCCCAACGTATCTATAATTTTTGATTGCTCCATGCTACTTTATCTACTGTTTTGGACCATATTGGCCTTTATTTTCCACTTTTATAACATTTTTGGGACTAACCTATTAACCGGAGGCCCGGCCCAGAATTGTTGTTTTTTGCCTATTTTAGTATTTCGAAGAAAAGGAATATCAAACGGAGTCCAAACGGAATGAAACCTTCGGGAACGTGATTTTCTCACCGAACGTGATCCAAAGAACTTGGAGTGCAAGTCAAGAAGCAACCGGAGCCTCCACGAGATAGGAGGGTGCGCCCCCTATAGGGCGCGCCCCCTGTCTCGTGGGCCCCATGCCACCACGCGTACTTCTTCTTCCTATATATACCCACGTACCCCGAAAACATCCAGGGGCACCACAAAACACAATTTCCACCACCGTAACCTTCTGTATCCGCGAGATCCCATCTTGGAGCCTTCGCCGGCACTCTGCCGGAGGGGGAATCAAGCACGGGGGGCCTCTACATCAACATCCTTGCCCCTCCGATGAGTTGTGAGTAGTTTACCACAGACCTACGGGTCCATGGTTATTAGCTAGATGGCTTCTTCTCTCTTTTTGGATCTCAATACAACGTCTCCCCCTCTCTTGTGGAGATCTATTCGATGTAATCTCTTTTTGCGGTGTGTTTGTCGAGATCCGATGAATTTTGGGTTTATGATCAAGTTTATCTATGAATAATATTTGAATCTTCTCTGAATTCTTTTATGTATGATTAAGTTATCTTTGCAAGTCTCTTCGAATTATCGGTTTAGTTTGGCCTACTAGATTGATCTTTCTTGCCATGGGAGAAGTGCTTAGCTTTGGGTTCAATCTTGCGGTGTCCTTACCCAAAGGATGTAAAGGGTTGCAAGGCACGTATTGTATTGTTGCCATCGAGGATAACAAGATGGGGTTTACATCATATTGCATGAGTTTATCCCTCTACATCATGTCATCTTGCTTAATGTGTTACTCTGTTCTTATGAACTTAATACTCTAGATGCATGCTGGATAGCGGTCGATGTGTGGAGTAATAGTAGTAGATGCAGGCAGGAGTCGGTCTACTTGTTATGTACGTGATGCCTATATACATAATCATGCCTAGATAATCTCATAACTATGCGCTTTTCTATCAATTGCTCGACAGTAATTTGTTCACCCACCATAATACTTATGCTATCTTGAGAGAAGCCACTAGTGAAACCTATGGCCCCCGGGTCTATCTTTTATCATATTTGCTTCCAATCTACTTTTTTTTGCATCTTTACTTTTTGCATCTATATTATAAAAATACCAAAAATATATTTATCTTATCGTACTATCTTTACCAGATCTCACTTTCTCAAGTGGCCGTGAAGGGATTGACAACCCCTTTATTGCGTTGGTAGCGAGTTCTCAGTTTGTTTGTGTAGGTGCGTGGGACTTTTGAGGAGCCTCCTACTGGATTGATACCTTGGTTCTCAAAACTGAGGGAAATACTTACGCTACACTTTGCTGCATCACCCTCTCCTCTTCGAGGAAAACCAACGCAAGCTCAAGACGTAGCAAGAAGGATTTCTGGCGCCGTTGCCGGGGAGGTCTTCGCTCAAGTAAAGACATACCAAGTACCCATCACAAACCTATCTCCCTCGCATTTACATTATTTGCCATTTGCCTCTCGTTTTCCTCTCCCCCACTTCACCCTTGCCGTTTTATTCGCCCTCTCTTTCCCAATCTCCTCGTCCGCTTGTTTGCTCACGTGTTAGTTTCTTGCTTGTCATCATGACTAGTCTCTTATCTTCTCCGTTATCTCCCGAGAATGAATTTCTAAATCTTAAGCAAAGGGAGGGAGAAAATCTAAAAGACGCTTGGTATAGAATTTGCAATGCTCAAAATAGATCTACCAGGAAGCAATCTACTTCAGTTCTTCTTCGTAATTTTTACGTAGGTGCTAATCCTTGGTATAGATATATCCTTGATACCATTACCGGAGGGAATTTCTTGGGTAGCCATACTTTTGATTCTTATAATGCTTTAATAGATCTATTTGGCTCGCCACCACTTTTGGTTAATGGAACTACGTTAACTTTGGAGCATGTTATGCAAAGACTTGAAATTATTGAGAATAAAGTCGCTACCATTGAATCAATTGAAAATCTTGATAAAAAGATCCACAATCAAATTACCCACTACGGATCTAAGGTAGGAATGACTTTGAAAAATATTAAAGAAAAGGAACCCTTAGTTAATGAGAAAATAAATCTAGATTCCACTAGAATCGATAAACTTGAGGGTATTATTACTAACTTGGGAACCGCTTTTTCTTCCGTAAACAACACTCCAAGTTCGTCTACTAAAAATACTAAGCTTATTTATGTTCCTAAGAATAAGGGTGAATCATCTAGTAAGGAAACTGCGGATCTTAAATCTATAAGTGCTCATCCCAATCTTTTTGCCATCATTAAGGAACCATTTGCTATGAATGAATTTTTCGATCTTTTGAATAAAAATTTGATAATTACTAGAAAGAAAGAAAATTCTAAAGAAGGTAGATGCCTCATTGAAGAATTGCCTGCCAAAGATGGCACTCGTTAGATCTATCCTCGCTTTTATGCCTAGCTAGGGGCGTTAAACGATAGCGCTAGTTGGGAGGCAACCCAATTTTATTTTATTTTTTTTGTTTTTGTTTCTGTTTATGAATAAATAATACATCTAGCCTATGCTTAGATGTGGTTTTATGTTTTAATTAGTGTTTGTGCCAGGTTAAACCTATTGGATCTTCTTGGATAATAGTTATTTGATCTTGCTGTAATTTCCAGAAACTTTGCGCTCAGTGCCCGAATTGTTAAAAATCACCAGAACGTGATAAAATAGTGATTCCAATTGATTCTGATCAATAAACAAATTGTCTAGGTCTTCTAATTTTGGTAGGTTTTTTGCAGTTCCATAAGTTTGCGTTAGTTACAGATTACTACAGACTGTTCTGCTTTTGACAGATTCTGTTTTTCGTGTGTTGTTTGCTTATTTTGATGAATCTATGGCTAATAAAATAGTTTATAATCCATAGAGAAGTTGGAATAAAGTAGGTTTAACACCAATATAAATAAAGAATGAGTTCATTATAGTACCTTAAAGTAGTCTTTTGTTTTCTTTCTCTAACGGAGCTCACGAGATTTCTATTGAGTTTTGTGTTGTGAAGTTTTCAAGTTTTGGGTAAAGCTTTTATGGACTATGGAATAAAGGGTGGCAAGAGCCTAAGCTTGGGGATGACCATTGCACCCCAATATATTCAAGAATATCCAAAAGCCTAAGCTTGGGGATGCCCCATGAAGGCATCCCCTCTTTCGTCTTCGTTCATTGGTAACTTTACTTGGGGCTAAATTTTTATTCACCACATGATAAGTTTTTTGCTTGGAGCGTCGTGTGTTATATTAGTCTTTGCTTTTTAGTTTATCACAATCATCCTTGCTGCACACACCTTTTGAGAGAGCCATATATAAATTGGAATTTGATATAATACTCTATGTGCTTCATTTATATCTTTTGAGCTTGATAGTTTTGCTCATAGTGCTTCACTTATATCTTTTGAGCGTGATAATTTTTGCTCAAGTACTTCACTTAGATATTTTAGAGCACGGTGGTATATTTGTTTTAAAGAAACTATTGATCTCTCATGCTTCACTTAGGTAATTTTGAGAGACGTTAATAGCATGGTAATTTGCTTAATGTTAATATACTTGGTATTCAAGATATGTGAAACTTTCTTTTGAGTGCGTTGAATACTAAGAAAAGTTTGATGCTTGATAATTGTTTTGAGATATGAAGATGGTGATATTAGAGTCATGCTAGTTGAGTAGTTGTGAATTTAAAGAATACTTGTGTTGAAGTTTGTGATTCCCGTAGCATGCACGTATGGTGAACCGTTATGTGATGAACTCGGAGCATGATTTATTTATTGATTGTCTTCCTTATGAGTGGCGGTCGGGGACGAGCGATGGTCTTTTCCTACCAATCTATCCCCCTAGGAGCATGCGCGTAGTACTTTGCTTTGATAACTTCTAGATTTTTGCAATAAGTATATGAGTTCTTTATGACTAATGTTGAGTCCATGGATTATACGCACTTTTTCCCATCCTTTCACCATTGCTAGCCTCTCTAATACCGCGCACTTTTCGCCGGTATCATACACCCACCATATATCTTCCTAAAAATAGCCACCATACCTACCTATTATGGCATTTCCATAGCCATTCTGAGATATATTGCCATGCAACTTTCCACCGTTCAGTTTATTATGACACGCTCCATCATTGTCAAATAGCTAGCAGGATCATGTAGTTGACATCGTATTTGTGGCAAAGCCACCATTCATAATTCTTTCATACATGTCACTCTTGATACATTGCATATCCCAGTACACCGCCGGAGGCATTCATATAGAGTCATATTTTGTTCTAAGAATCGAGTTGTAATTGTTGAGTTGTAAGTAAATAAAAAGTGTGATGATCATCATTATTAGAGCATTGTCCCAAGTGAGGAAAGGATGATGGAGACTATGATTCCCCCACAAGTCGGGATGAGACTCCGGACGAAAAAATAAAAAAAATAAAAAAAGGGAAAAAAAGAGGCCATAAAAAAAGAAGAGAGAAAAGACCCAAAGAAAAAAAAAGAAAAAAAATGAGAGAATAAGAGAGAAGGTGCAATGTTACTATCCTTTTACCACACTTGTGCTTCAAAGTAGCACCAAGATCTTCATGATAGAGAGTTTCTCATTTTGTCACTTTCATATACTAGTGGGAATTTTTCATTATAGAACTTGGCTTGTATATTCCAATGATGGTCTTCCTCAAATGCCCTAGGTCTTCGTGAGCAAGCGAGTTGGATGCACACCCACTTAGTTTCTTTTGTTGAGCTTTCATACACTTATAGCTCTAGTGCATCCGTTGCGTGGCAATCCCTACTCACTCACATTGATATCTATTGATGGGCATTTCCATAGCCCGTTGATACGCCTAGTTGATGTGAGACTATCTTCTCCCTTTTTGTCTTCTCCACAACCGCCATTCTATTCCATATATAGTGTTATATCCATGGCTCACGCTCATGTATTGCGTGAAGATTGAAAAAGTTTTGAAAATGTTAAAGTATGAAACAATTGCTTGGCTTGTCATCGGGGTTGTGCATGATTTAAATATTTTGTGTGGAAAAGATGGAGCATAGCCAGACTATATGATTTTGTAGGGATAACTTTCTTTGGCCATGTTATTTTGAGAAGACATAATTGCTTAGTTGGTATGCTTGAAGTATAATTATTTTTATGTCGATATGAACTTTTGTCTTGAATCTTTCGGATCTGAATATTCATACCACAATTAAGAAGATTTACATTGAAATTATGCCAAAGTATCACTCCGCATCAAAAATTCTCTTTTTATCATTTACCTACTCGAGGACGAGTAGGAATTAAGCTTGGGGATGCCTGACACGTCTCCAACGTATCTATAATTTTTTATTGCTCCATGCTACTTTATCTACTGTTTTGGACCATATTGGTCTTTATTTTCCACTTTTATATCATTTTTGGGACTAACCTATTAACCGGAGGCCCAGCCCAGAATTGCTGTTTTTTTGCCTATTTCAGTATTTCGAAGAAAAGGAATATCAAACGGAGTCCAAACGGAATGAAACCTTCGGGAACGTGATTTTCTCATCGAACGTGATCCAGAGAACTTGGAGTGCAAGTCAAGAAGCAACCGGAGCCTCCACGAGATAGGAGGGTGCCCCCCCCCTATAGGGCGCCCCCTGTCTCGTGGGCCACTCGGGCGGCCACCGACGCACTTCTTCTTCCTATATATACCTACGTACCCCGAAAACATCCAGGGGCACCACGAAACACAATTTCCACCACCGTAACCTTCTTTATCCATGAGATCCCATCTTGCAGCCTTCGCCGACACTCTGCCGGAGGGGGAATCAAGCACAGGGGGCCTCTACATCGACATCCTTGCCCCTCCGATGAGTTGTGAGTAGTTTACCACAGACCTACGGGTCCATAGTTATTAGCTAGATGGCTTCTTCTCTCTTTTTGGATCTCAATACAATGTTCTCCCCTTCTCTTGTGGAGATCTATTCGATGTAATCTCTTTTTGCGGCGTGTTTGTCGAGATCCGATGAATTGTGGGTTTATGATCAAGTTTATCTATGAATAATATTTGAATCTTCTCTGAATTCTTTTATGTATGATTAAGTTATCTTTGCAAGTCTCTTCGAATTATCGGTTTAGTTTGGCCTACTAGATTGATCTTTCTTGCCATGGGAGAAGTGCTTAGCTTTGGGTTCAATCTTGCGGTGTCCTTACCCAGTGACAGAAAGGGTTGCAAGGCACGTATTGTATTGTTGCCATCGAGGATAACAAGATGGGGTTTACATCATATTGCATGAGTTTATCCCTCTACATCATGTCATCTTGCTTAATGTGTTACTCTGTTCTTATGAACTTAATACTCTAGATGCATGCTGGATAGCGGCCGATGTGTGGAGTAATAGTAGTAGATGCAGGCATGAGTCGGTCTACTTGTTATGGACGTGATGCCTATATACATAATCATGCCTAGATAATCTCATAACTATGCGCTTTTCTATCAATTGCTCGACAGTAATTTGTTCACCCATCGTAATACTTATGCTATCTTGAGAGAGGCCACTAGTGAAACCTATGGACCCCGGGTCTATCTTTTATCATATTTGCTTCCAATCTACTTTTATTTGCATCTTTACTTTTTGCATCTATATTATAAAAATACCAAAAATATATTTATCTTATCTTACTATCTTTACTAGATCTCACTTTCGCAAGTGGCCGTGAAGGGATTGACAACCCCTTTATTGCGTTGGTTGCGAGTTCTCAGTTTGTTTGTGTAGGTGCGTGGGACTTTTGAGGAGCCTCCTACTAGATTGATACCTTGGTTCTCAAAACTGAGGGAAATACTTACGCTACACTTTGCTGCATCACCCTCTCCTCTTCGAGGAAAACCAACGCAAGCTCAAGACGTAGCAGAAGTTAAAAAACCCCCCGCATGAAACACACATTAATTGGAGACAGTTAGCGAGGAATGCATACATTGGATTTCAACATAAAGTGGTTTTGAATATTTGAAAATCCAAATTGATGGATACAACCTTATGAATCTGAGATCATGCCATTTGTAAACCATATTTATGTATAAATGGTGTTGTGCTTTTGAAAGTATATATAAAAAATGATGTATATAGAATGTAATTCCAATTGAAAATGGATCCCTTTGAAAAAAATAGTAGAATACAAGCGGGATTGAATTGAGTTGGCACGGTAAACATGCTTTGTGCAAAATTTGAACAAGCGGGGAAAGTCGCAGAATCACTTGAAACCAAAATCTGCGAGATGGAAATCACTCGCATATCCTGCCACATAAAGCCTATCTGCTGGATTTCTATAGGTTTCGATAGGGGTAGGTTTCTAATTTCACCCAAACATGACGTAACCGCCTCTCACCCGGATTCATACACGGTGGGCGCCAAAACACAGTGTGCCCTCGGCCGAAATTGACTCCCTCCCCGATTCATATTCATACACGGTGGGCGCCAAAAACAAACTCTCGTTGGCAAATATTCGGTGTATGCGAGATTACCGTCCTATCCCCAACCGACTAATGTTGTTGTGATGTAGTAGAAATTTGAAACGGGGGCTAAGTTTGTAAATTTACTCGCATTTGAGACAAGTGCGCCCCGAATACATGGTTCCCCCCCTTCCTCTCTACCTCCCTTTTCCCCATTCATACTCTGTGGGCGCCAAAACACCCTCTCCACCCCACCCTCCTCCGTCCGCCGCCGTCCGCCACCCCATCCACCGTCGTCCTCCTCCACCATGCCGAGCTGATACCCGCCGCCGTCCATTACAAGAGATCGACCTCTCTCATCCACGCCTTCGAACCGGGATCCTTGCATCCCGTCCTCTCGCTTCATCCCCGCCGTCGTCCACCTTGCCGGCGCCGCTCCTACGACCGTCTCGTCCACCGCGCCCCGCCGCCACCGTCTACCCTCCTAGATCTTCTTCCACACCGCCGACAGCCATCGCTACCGCAGCACCATCAAATTCTCAGCAGATGGATACACGGCGCCGCACCAGAGGCGGTACACTTTCGTATCTGCTCAACTTATTTATCGCGGCAAGAAAATAGATCGCCACTGCTTTACTCTGATTTCTTGTCTTGGTTGCGAAGTTGCCTTTGTCCAGTTTGCACCTTCAGATCCGCCATGGCACGCTCAACACTATACTCCCAATGCTTATGGTTTTCCCCTTTTATATTCCACACTAGTTAAATCACAGTAGACTAAATTTCAAAATTGGGTCAGTCGATTTTTCAGAGCTCACGGAGTTCGCGGTGCGATCCAAGGGGCTCGGGTGGTTGTGGGGCCTCGCCGAACGAAGAAAACTCGACGCGGGTGGGGGGTGGGGGTGGCGGAGGAACACAGGCGGTGGGGGGCGATGGTCCGGCCGGCAGCCCGTGCGGTGTTCTCTATGGGAAGAATTAAGAGACAAGGAAGAAGAAGGGTTAGGAGACGTAGGATCTTCATCCAACCACCTGAAATGGTCGAGAGACAGCTGGGAGTTGCATTCTTAATGCACTCTGGTTCATCTTGTGTGGGCACTGCACAACCAACATTTTATTATCCAAAATCTGCTTGCTCTTCTTTACCATGTTCGATAGTGCTAGCCTGTACGTGATCGATAGGCTTTCAATTACTAGCGGCAATACAACACCGTATTTTCAAGCCAGATCCACTTTCTTGATTTATATATCGTGGTTATGGTGTACCCCTGTTATGTACACTATGATCTGCCTAGTTGTTGTGTGCTCTTGTTATCATGGTTTGGCAATAAACTCTATATATAGTATATTATGAACCTATCATCTGCCAGCTATCCTTACTTCTGGAGCCTATTTTTTTGTGTACTTGTACCAGATTATATAAATGCACGCACGATATTACAACACACATGAGCTCTCTCATCAGAATCCAGTGATAGCACATAAGTTTTTACAGGGGCGCCCCTATATTAGAATATCATCTGCATTACAAAGATAATCTCACAACTATTTATGTTTTCATGGTTCTCAGATATTATACGCAATTTCAGTGAATATCAGAATCCGCGCATCAGAAGAATATTGTGGAACACTGCAATGACTTACAAAATTGGCACCAAGGCATTGAGTGCCATTCTGGAAGCAATGAAACTCGACGCTCCCCACTGTTGATTCTTGTTCGAATATCATCCTAATGACTATTCTAACCTCGAGGAGTCAAAGGCAGATGGCCTGTCCTGTTCACCCATCAAGGTGCCTGTTCTAATTTGGCAAGGTTTTATTGATTGTGCGTATCTTGCATATGTTGTCTTGCATTTCTTCTACTTTATTGCACCACCATCTGCCTAGTTTACTCATCATATAACTCGAGATGCCATGCCCATCCATTATCAATACATATTTCATCTGTCATCATACCATGTTTTTCCACTCAAATGCTATTCTTGTGCATCAGACATCAAAAAGGAAGAGGGTGATTGCCGAACCTGAAGGAGCACCAGCAAAGTCCTTGAAAACGTGGTGGTGCCGGAGAAATCAGACAGCGCCCCACTTATATTGGTTGTACAACCAGTGACACAAAACATAGGACCGACTCCAGCAGACTGTACCCATACTTCACTGGCCACACCACTAGCCCCACCACACAGGACCTGCACTCCAGCAAAAGGTATACCGATTTAATTTGCCATAGCACCAGCCGTACCACAGAAAAATCCCACTCCAGCAAAAAGTATAGCAAGTCCACCGGCCGAAGACCTATCCCAACTGCAGAGACGGCCAATTCCTGCAGATTGGAACCCCATTCCATTTATTCCCAGTTTAAAAGACAATGCTTTCAATGTTGTTAGGGACTACGTGCATATATTCCCATCATGGGAAGATTATAGTGAAGACAAACACCATTTTCACATCTTCCTGTCCAACTTACGTGTAAGTGCTATTATTCATGGTTATTATTTTCCTGTTTTCTGCTGATCGAACACATCAATGATTTACATTACATTGTTCTAACTAGGTGAGGGTCAATCTGGATAGTCATGACGAGCAAAGCTTGCTTGTGCTTTTCAAGGAAGCATTGCAGCAGTATCGGTGTCACTTGAGGAAATCACACTTTGATGGCAAGTCTATAAACGAATTTAGAAGACATTGAATGGAAAAACCTTGTTATGCACTGGTCTCGTTCCCAGGATGAGGTACTGTCTATGAAATCACATGACAATTTGAACTTCTACTTTTCCGCATGTGCCTTACGGATTTTTTTGCAGGAAATCTGCTCGAAGAAGAATTCCGGTTTGGAAAGAACGACAGGATATCGCAAATATGCTGCCCGCTGCTTTACTCTTGTTAGTATCTGTTGTCCTGTATCACTGTACTTGCATACATACCTGGTTCATTATGTGACAGCAGTATGCATGATTGCTTGCTTATCAATTGTCTGCTCCAAATTATCTGATCTGTATCAATGGTTACATTAGTGTAGAATATATCCAATGCCAATGATTTTTTTAGCTCTGCATTGTTTTTGTAAGTACATGCTGTCCTTTATCAGTGTACTTATATTGACAGGTACTTGTTCATGTACTATCACTCTGTAGCTTATTTTTCTTTGCCCTCCATTTTCTACACATCTGATCTATATTTACTATTACCATAAGGTTGGTACTGAAGAAGTTTAGCTGTGCATTGCTCTTGGCTGTGCCTTTTGCCTGTATCGCTGCACATACATTTATAGCTACTTGGTTATGTAGCATCACTCTTCATCTTATCTTAAATATTCTCCATTTTTTCGTATATTATCACATCTATATTTACTCTTAACAAAATGTAGAATAAAGGGAATTCTTATGAAGAACATTATGTGCTAAACTTCTTGAATTGCCCCCCAATCAGCATGGACAAGGGCTTTATAGAGCATGTCTTCACCAGTAATGTAAGTTTGTCCTTCTCAAGCCTTCAAACTTTGTTGTGTATATTTTGTTAGGCATGACTGCAACAGTTGTTTATTTTTGGTGTTTGCATCAAATTGCATGTTTAAAGTTTATTATGTAGTTCATAAACAAAAGTTTGTCCTTCTCAATTTAAGTTTTTAGTTGTACAACTAAGTTCCTTCTTCATACCATGTAAATTAAACTATACAGAGCAAGTGATCTTCTTTTGCACTGCATGTATGCTTTTGTTCTTCATCCGTAATCCAGTGGTGTGCTGAACTTACCCACTACAGCACAATGTCATATTCTGCAATGTCTTAACTATGAACAATATTATATCACCCGCAAAAAAAATTCTACTACTCCCTCCGTCCGAAAATACTTGTCACTGAAATGGATGTATCTAGATGTATTTTAGTTCTAGACACATCCATTTTGATGACAAGTAATTCCGGACGGAGGGAGTATTATTTAAACCGTCTCTTTATTTGCCAATCTGAAATGGGATAAATTGACAACACACTAACCATTGATACTTATGAGTTCTTGATATGTAATCCAGTGGTGTCGTGAAGCTGCCAACTCCTTCACAATGTCATTTCCTGCCATGTCTTGACCTGAACAATAACATATTGTGTTAATGCAATTTTAAACTGTGTCAGTTTATTCGTCAGTAAGAAATGTGATGAATTGTCAGCACTGATACTTTTATGTGCAAAACCTGTCATCTGTCTGCTTGTTTATCTTTCAGAGTGAGGAAGATATAAGTGTTGAACAAGCGCAGTCTCATCATCTTGCTCAGCTGCTTGCGCTGCAGCTCCCCAGCAGGGCTAACCTTTCTTGAACTCTATTGAAGTGTTGTCGGTTTTATATATTATTTTGTCGGCGTGTTTATTTGCACTGGTGGCGATCTTTGATGCCCAGTGTATGTAATCTGTTGTCTGCTTGTGCGTTATTATCATAGTGGTGAACTTTGATGCCCAGTGGATGTAATATGCCGTAATTTTTTTATTGTATAGTCTAGGTTTTTTCTTATTCACGATGTTGCAGTTATTTTAATGTATATATATCCTGTCTTCGCAGTAAACCGGCCAAACCGTAAAATTACGGTACATAATCGGGTCGTCATGCAATCACGATGTATGATCCGCATCATGGGCCCCGTCAAACTGGCCCACTAGTAGATTCGGGCCTTTAATAGGCCGAGTAACCCCCGGCCCTCTTTTCGCAAGAAAACTCAATGGGCTTTTAGGAGGCCGAGAAGTATTTGGACTCAAACGCGTGCGAATAGCTCACGGGCCGGCAGCAGCCCGAAATGGACCCCGACCCATGATTGTGCGAATCAATTCACGGCTTTTAACATGCCAAAGTTGTCTCGGTCCTTGTTTGGCCCAATCAGATATCGGCTGCGAGCGGGCGGATGCAAACCGGCCATAGTTAGGCCCAACTATATGACGGGCTTTTAACAGGCGAAATTAATATAGGGCGAAATGTTAAATGGGCCCTTAACAGCCGAAACTAATATCGGCGAATTACTAAATGGGCCTTTAGCAAGTGGGCCCAAAAGCATAGCGCCCAATCAGCGGGCGAATCGATATGGGCCATAATTGAGCCCAAAGCCTCTTAAAGGGCGGACTGATCTGGGCCATGATTTGGCCTGAAAGTGGGAGGCTTTAACGGGCGGATCTTATATGGGCCATTATTAGGTCGGAATGTGGCAGCCATTAATGGACCAGATCAAATATGGGCGGCATTTGGCCCAAAACATGGCAGCCAGTTAATGGGCGGCCTACTAGGGTCCTCAAAATCTTGTGGGCCTACAAATGGGCCTGCCCATTAATGTCGGCGAAATCTCATGGGCCTTTAGTGGGCCGCCCATTATGATCCATAAGAATTTTGTGGGTTTTACAGGCCGCCCATTATGGCACACAAAAATCTTGTGGGCCTTTTATCGGGCGGCCTAATATGGCCCTTGAAATCTTGTGGGCCTTTAGCTGGGCCAGCCCATTATAGTCCGCAAAATCTCGTGGGCCTTTAACTAGGCCGGCCCATTATGGTCCGCAAAATCTTGTGGGCCTTTAGTTGGGCCGGCCCATTTAAACTTGATGGGTCGTGCCACGTGTCGACGTATCATACGCGCCTTCTGTCCAATGAGTGGATGATATCTGTCCCAACGATGAGCCGACACGTGTTTCCTCCAGCCAATGATGATTTTATACGTGGAAATTTCCCATTGGTCGGGGCTGTTAACGGGTTATCAGATCCAAAATCCGACCCGATAGCTTAACGGTGTTCCGTTATGGTGGATGCCACGTGTCGGTCACCCTTGACGAAAGCACTTCTGTGACGCGCGATTTATCGTCATGGAAGTGCACACTTCCGTGATGATAATTTTGGTAATGTCATGGAACACTTCTACGACAGCACAGGTATGACTATATTGATTTTATCATAAATTTGTCAAGGATGTACATGCATGACAAAAAACGTGACCTACTGTGACAAACACGTATCATCACGGAAGTGTATTTTTTTTGTAGTGTGCGTGCATTATATATAATTATGTGTGTCAAAAATAAGAAAATTAGACAAGTATCTATCTAAAGTAAGATTTTTTTTTTCTTTCAGAAAGAAGATAAGAACAAGAGGCTCACCACGGTGGTGCCGACGACGAGATCGACGCGGGCGATCGACGGCGGTGAAGACGAGGACGGGACGTAACAGACCGCTAAACCTAGACAAATCTCGGAAAAAATGAAGCTCGGAGGTCGAGCTTCGAGAGGAGAAAGCTTAACTAGTGTGGCTCGGGCATTTCATCGAACACCTCACATGCATAAGAGGTCAGCTAGAGCACCCAAATGCCCTTCCTCGCCGGCCAGCAAAAAATAGAGCACTGTGGAGTGCTCTGCTCGCCGGTGATGGGGTATATATAGGCAACTCATTTGTCCCGGTTCGTGGCTGGAACCGGGACTAAAACCATCATACATCCGGTTCTCGCCACGAACCGACCAATGGTTGTGGGCCAGGAGCGAGGCCCATTGGTCCCGGTTCGTGCCAAGAGCCGGAACAAATGGGCCCAGACGAACCGGGACCAATGCCCACGAGGCCCCGGCCGGCCCCCTGGGCTCACGAACCGGGACAAATGCCTCCATTGGTCCCGGTTCATGGCAGAACCTGGACTAATGGGCTGGCCAGGCCCGAACGAAAGCCCCTTTTTCTACTAGTGTGTCAAGGTTCACATACCATCCACCCTGCAAAAGGAAATGTTCACATACCGGCCGGGTGAATCTGGTCGTTCAGAATCGAGATGACCGTGGCAACTTTGCATTGGCTGGCTGGGTGGGTGTAGGGGTACTCATCTACGATGGAGCACGTAGGCCTCTAAACGGTGCAAGACCCTTCTCTCTAGAGTCCACAACTCTCTACTGAAATGCACACAATCCAGAACGAATAACGAAAGGAGAGAATGTATCCTGTGCAACGCCCCAACTCATGCACCAGGTGCGCCAATGTCCCATGAGCCGTCAGATTGAAAATGAAGGGACAAAGTCCATCTACTATGTGGGCTGCTGGAACATTTACAAATTAGACCTTGTAGTGCAGCTGAATCATTTAAAACACTTCCAGAGCCAGTCATGTTCTACCTTTGACCTCTCTTTTACTGCTGAACCAGGAAGCTCGAGTCAGAAAAAAATGCAGCATCGCCTATCTCAGTCTCCAGCTTTCCTGTACTAGTAGACACATACCTTCCTAAAACAGAAGATCTAATGTGCTCTCTAGATTTTTTTTTTTGAAACAATGTGCTCTCTAGATTAACATTGTCACTCTTGTATCTGCAACTGTTTCTCTACACATACACTGCATTTTTTTACAGCAGCATTCACAAATAGCTTGATCACGATGCAACCTCCTGGTCAGTTGAAAGAGATATCTTCAATTGCTAAAAAGGAGAAACTGGATGCAAGTTCAACATTACCTTGAAGAGCAAACAATATTTTGAAAAGATGAGCTTGCAACTGAATATTTAGAGAGGACATGCAAAACACAAATAACATCTATTTTCTGATGTACATCCAAAAGAAAAGCATAAAACAAAAGTGAGCTAGTTGGATAACATTTATCTTTATAGTGCTGAAAATTCAGTAATATTTGGTCCGGATTTCTGTACCAGATCATGGTTCTTACTAATAAAATCATGTTTGAGTGTAGATTAGAAGAATCTGTTCTCACTTGCTTTAACAGGTTAAAGCTTTTGTTGTTCCTTTTTTGTTAATTCTTTGTAAGTTGATATATGTTACATGAAATGCAAATCTCAAAGGAAAGAATCCTAATCCCAAGTTCCTCTCTAGCAACCTGAAACTGTTATATACCTAACAAAATTGTGTGGTTTAGGTGACGAACCATAAAATCAAACAAAGTGTTGGTCCTATGAAATTTCACATATACAATGTGTACATGTCTACAGATTTAATACAGCTGCCAGGGAAATTATTAAGCACTGTTGTTCAAACATCATAGCCTCATGAACAGTATTTTTTGAGTTGCAGAGAACAAAACAACTAAGCTAAGCTACTAACTAGAGCAGCACCCAACAAGGGCATTACTTTAGAGGATTGCTACAATGTACAACTAGTATTGGTTTCACAAAGTTTAGTTTCACACTTTCCATTTCCACTTGTTTGCAAATAGAAGAGCTTCTACAGATGGACCACATTGAAGCACTCTCAACGAGCCGCCGCCGGCCTGCTGCAAAAAGAACTTCAGTGTGCGTGGCCGATTTAGATGGTACGACAGCTGCTGGAGCTTCAATAGGCAGAGGTCATTGGTACAAGCCAAAGAGGAAACTCGAGTGGTAGAGGAGATGGAGAGACCGAGCAAAATTTCCTACCTCTAGATCGCGTGATACAAGAGGGCGAGAGAAAGAGAAGACGACCGAGTCGTGGACTTGTCATAAACGCTTCGCAGTACTTGAACGTCAAAGTATTCAGCGACACTACAAGGTCCTCTCTGTAAATGTTCCAGCAGCCCACACCGAAGATGGATCTTTTTAATCTAACGGGTCATGGGCCATTGATGCACCTGGTGCATGAGTTAAGGCGTTGCACAGGATAAGTTCTCAACGAAAGGAACGTCAAACTGCACTGAGCACCTGGTTCAACAAAGCCAGGCAGACAATTAACGTTAGGAGTACGTACTTACGTAAAAAAAAGTCCCCGATCATGCATCACAAACATGGTGGCTAGCCACTCGACGGCTCGACGCCTCCATAAATCGCATATAGATAAAAAGAATTACAGGCTCAGTAGCTATTAATCAGTACTTCCTCTGTTCCAAAATAAATATAGTTGATTTAGTACTAATTTTAATTCAAAGCTTTACAAATCAGTGACCCTTATTTTAGGAGAAAGGTAGTATGCAAGATTCGGTTTTCATTTTCATGTGCACTAGAACAAAGTGAGATCTACAAATCGGTCTCTGCACATGATGCATGGTGCGAATTATGTCTCGCTTCCACCGAGGGAATTTTCTCTTCTTTTTCACCTTTTTCTAAACAAATCTTCTTTTCGTTTGGACTAAACATACACGCATAATGCATGACAATGATGTCATAAACAGAGTCAAATCACACAACACTTCACTAATTTTGTTAGTTACCGCATCATCTCTTTTGCAACTGTCTATCTGGTCGTCGATTATTATTTTATATGAGTGGTTTGGTACCGTATAACACTAGCATGATAACTGTTTTTTTTTTTGAGGGAAACATGATAACCAGGTTAATAGTCCTGCGAGATGTTACCGCCAATAAAAAGTGACCACTGACCAGCCAGTCCAAAGTTAATCTTGGTCGAGAAGCTATTATCCATTCTCACTAATCGCTTTTGCCTTCACAAGCAGTGGCGGAGCTACACAAGATTGGTTGGGGGGCAAGAGAAAATGTCCAACTCTAAGGGGGCAAAAGCTGTATTTTTTCCAATCTGCACCTCCATATAAAAAATTTCTTCACAAAATTTACCAAACCCGAGGAGGGGGGCCATGGCACCTGCAGGGTTGCATGTAGCTCCGCCAGTGTTCACAAGTCTAGTCGCCCCATGGAGATGACGTTTTGGTGCTCAAGGCATCTACATCCACCCATAAACAGTAAAAAAAACTGATTATTATTTTTGGCGATTAAGATGCTCATGTGTGCTAGAAGCGTGCAGCTCTTGGTAAAAAAATGACGGGCTCTAGGAGAAACTTTGAAAAGAAGACACTTGGAGACCCAGTTTTATTTTATTTTATCTCGAGCTCCTGGGATGTCATGGATGTCATTTCACCGTGAAAATTTGCATGCACACACTAGCATCTTGGATGATAAAAAAAATTCAATTTTATAGACTTGCATGCATTCGCTGCCCATTCATTCTAAACAAATACATCTTTTTATTTCACCTTCGCTACTTAAATGATTCATATCTCTTAGACCAATATTACGATTTCAAACCTTTTTATATATTTGAACTCATGGCGCAAAGACCTTTAGAGCAAGACCGGTTTTGGATACATTTAAAATGGATTTAAAATACTTGACAAATATTTCACACATTTCTAAATAACATGTCTCCCTCATTTCTTAAAAACTGATTTAACTCGTTAAAAAACCTATTTCAGTCATTTCAAAACACATATTTCAGTCATTTCAAAAACAACTTTCACCCATTTCAAAGAACTGGTTTAACTCATTTTCAGAAATAGATTTCACTCATTTGAATTGAAATCAAGGGTTCACTCAATTAAGCAAATAATTTTCAGTCATTTTAAAAAACAAGTTATCAGTAATTTGAAAACACCGACTCGGTTCAGAAATTGACCCACTCATTTTTAAAACTTTCACTCATTTCAAAAAATATGTTTCACTAAATTCAAAAACTCATTTCGAAACACAGGTTTCAATCAATGTAACAATTTTACTTCAGACAATTCAAAATAAAAAGATTTTAGTCATTTCAAAAAACTATTTCACTAATTTCAAAAAGCACCGACTTCACTTAATTCAAGAAACTGGTTTCACTCATTTATAAAAACAGATTTCACTCATTCCGGGAAAAAATTCTATTATTTCACTAAAACTCAAAACACTCATTTCACTCAAAAAATACATTTCACTGGTTACAGAAACATGTTATACTGATTTCAAATGAAGTGATTTCACTAGTTTCAAGAATACACTGAAATAGATTAACTGGACTAAGTTGAATGAAATGTTTAAATATAAACATATCTAAAACGTATCCTAGATAGGTCTTGGCGCCTGGAGTTTAAATACATAAAAAAATAATCAAAAATCAAAACAAAAAAATATGTGCGTGGTCAAACGGCTTCGAGGTTGCTTGTACTCACGTCGAACAAAGACTAGTATTAGGTTTTTGTGGGTGTTGTTATTACCGCCGATGGCGAGGTGACTTGGTCTACTCCCTTCGTCCGGGTTTATTAGCCCCCCTTTTATTTTGATCCAGAGTTTGACCATGAATTTAACTAATAAAATGTAAACTAAATGTCACAAAAATTATGCCATATAAAACCTCTTTCAAATATAAATCCAACAATATACTTTATAGGGAGTGCAACGCGTCGGCCGGCGATCTTTTAGAAAGATCCGCCGCCTCGCGACTCGTCGGATTTGGCACAAATCTAGCGCCGAGTGCCCGAATCGTTCTTCACTTTTGCAACATACGTTGTGTTGCAGATTTTTTTTTTTGCAAAGGAGGTCATGTTGCAGAAAATATTTGTAACAAAGATTGTGTTGTAGATTTATTTTTTTGCAACAGAGGTTATGTTGCAGATATTTTTTTACAACAGAGGTTTTGTTGCAGATTTTTTTATAATAGAGGTTAGGCTGCAAAAAGAATTATTTGCATCGTTGAGTTGCCACTGCAACATTCCCCATGTTTCGGAAACATGGACGATGTTGCAAAATCTTGAGTTGCAGTGCGTGGGACTAGACTGACACGTGGTTGGCTCTCGACGCAGCAGACGCGGAGCGTAGAATCGGCTAGATTATTCTAATCATTTTCCATACTTTATGTAGCATATACTTTAGATATTTTTAGTCAAATATATGATTAAAATTGGACCCAAAATACAATGTGGTCTAATAAACCCGGACGAAGATAGTATCTTAGAACTTTAATCTTGCAGTGTTTCATTAATGTCTGTGTGGTGGTGGTGGTGTGCGTTCATATTTTGTGTTTGTAGAAGTTAAATTACACCTGTTCGTGCATGCATATGGGTACCATAACCTTCTATGCAGTTAAGCAAAGGCAGTTTAGGTTTAGAGCAGATACATGTTGGAAACATGAGCAAATTACTACGAGATTTAATCCGAATAAATAGGAAATAGATCATGACAGCAATAGCAGAGATTAAACTAATCATGCGAACTAGCATAGCAGATGAACAGATCACATCTAGGGCACATACTAGAAACATGAATTCTACCACGATCTCGAACAGGAAGGATAGAATCACATACGGTGAGCGGGAGCAGCACCGCCGACGTTGACGTTGTCGCCCATGTCGTCGAGGATGAGGTTGCCGAGGTCGGGGAAGAAGTCGTTGTTCGCGAAGTCGTCGCTGCCAGCGATCGCATGAAAGTCGCTCCCAAAACCTAATCGCCCTCTCCCGCACAGGATCACGAGAGGCGGGTTCGGAGGCCTGCTGTCCCTTCTCCGGTGCACGCCGAAAGGAGGGATGGAGAAGACTTGCTTGGCGGCGCAACGATCTGGAGCGCTGGTGAGAAACCATACGAAGCGGCGGCGGCTAGGGTAGACGTCTGCCTGACTATATAGTGCGGGCCGGATAGGTCGTGGGAGTAAACCCCACATCCGAGTCATCACGGTCCAAAAGAATCGGAAACGGTTCAGTAATTAACGCGTCCGTTAATTATTAATTAATGACTCATTAATTTTTCCCGAGCAGCAAAAATATAGACAACATGCATAGCTCTGTCCTCGGCTCGGCTCAATCCCGCGGCGCGTCGTGACGAGGCGTGGCGTGGCGAGGCGAGCGAGGAGAAGGAGCGCGTGCGTAGGTCTCCTCTTCTCATGCTCATACAAGTGGTAGAAGAGCTCACCTTATAAAGAGGTGCAACTCTCTCTCAACTTATGAGGTGAGACTAAACTTTAGCCTCACTCACTCCACTCACATGTGTGCATGAATGGGCCAAGAGAATTTCAGAATTTTAGTTGGGCTTTGGGCCAAAAGCCCACTAGCAAATTCCAACAATCCCCCACAAAGTCTCATTGGTACATTTCACCATTTATTTCCAAAACATTGTTTATATACCGGTGCTTAGTGGAGACTGTGAAGTTGAACTTCCACTTAGAGAGTTATGCTACACTAGATCACAACTTGAATAGTGGACTATGCCTTGAACTACAAGTTTTCTACGAGACTAGTTTCACACAAACTCTTGACCGATACTGGGCTGCCGCAAGGCTTCCCCGCGGGTGGAGCGTATACGTCATACTCCAGGGCCTTTCATGAATTTATTAGAGAACACCCAATTCTCACAGACTGCAACGTTAACAGTCAAATTCATATAGGTGTGTTCCTCAGAAGATTTTCTGCAGGACAACATCTCTGCTTACACGAATAAGCCACTTGGAACACATTAAGATAAGCATCAACCTGCCATGCAGATCAGGAGAGTATTGCATCTTCACGGAGTGGGATAGTTAATATAGGGATACTCTCCTCCCAGCTGACCAACAACTTGTCTCCCACTTCTACTTCACGGGATCTCCGATCACATAGAGTGGGTTACCACTATGGACAACTCATGCGGTGGGTCTCAGACCCATCTCCATCGATGCATTATCTATGACATTACGTGATAGACCCTTTGTGAAGGGATCTGCCAAGTTTTTCGACGTTTGGATATAATCCAATGTAATAACTCCGAGTTCCTCGGTTTCGACAGATTTTAATCTCCTCTTCACATGCCTTGAGGACTTTATATTGTCCTTAGAACTGTTTATCTTGACGATCACAGTTTGATTATCACAGTTCATCGTGATAGGGGTATTGGTTTTCAACCATAGGTAAGTCCATCAATAGCTCACGAAGCCACTCGCTTCAACAAATGGCGGTGTCTAATGCTATGAGTTACGCTTCCATAGTTGACCTCGTTAAGATGGTGCGCTTGCAAGACTTCCAGAAACAGCGCCACCACCAAGTGTAAAAACATAACCACTTGTGGCCTTAATCTCATCAGCATCAAATATCCAGTTCGAGTCACTATAACCCTCCAGTACCCTTGGATACCCGGTGTAGTGAATCCCATAGCTCCGGTGCCCTTCAAGTAGCGCATAACTCTCTCAAGCACACGCCAATGATCATCTCCCGGTTTTGACACAAACCGACTCAGCTTGCTCACAGCAAAGGAGATGTCGGGCCTCGTGGCACTCGCCAAATACATAAGCGAGCCAATAATCGAGAATACCTCGGTTGATCTCTAGCAATCCGTCGATTCTTTCAAGCAACACACTAGCATCATATGGAGTTGGAGAAGGCGTGCAATCGCTATACCCAAAACGACTCAAGACCTTTTCCACATAGTGAGACCAAGCGGTGTGATCCCACCATTCTCATCTCTCAACAGCTTGATGTTTAAGATAACATCAGCTAATCCTAGATCCTTCATCTCAAAACAGCGAGATAAGAAATCCTTAACCTCCTTGATTAAATCAAGTTTGGTTCCAAAGATCAATATGTCGTCGACATACAGACAAAGAATAACTCCTTCGCCCCCACCATAGCGATAGTACACGCACTTGTCACCATCGTTTACTACAAAGCCGGCAGCAGTTAATGTTCTTTCAAACTTCTCATGCCACTCCTTAGGAGCTTGCTTAAGGCCATATAAAGACTTTAACAACTTGCACGCCTTTCCTTCTCGACCGGTACTACAAAACCATCTGGCTGATCCATGTAAATTTCCTCCTTCAACTCTCCATTGAGGAAAGCCGTCTTAACGTCCATTTGATGAACGAGAAGACCATGTGAGGCAGCCAGTGATAGTAGCACCCGAATTATGGTCAGTCTAGCCACGGTGAGTAAGTATCAAAGAAGTCTTCACCTTCTTTACGGTATAACCCTTAGCCACAAGCCGTGCCTTGTACTTTTCAATCGTACCATCAGGTCTAAACTTCTTCTTGAACACCCACTTACATCCTACAGGTTTGCACCCATAAGGACGGTCGGTGATCTCCCAGTTCCGTTAGCTAAGATGGAATCCATCTCGCCTTCTGAACAGCTTCCTTCGAAGAGTCAGCATCGGAGATGCATAGGCTTCTAAAATAGTCCTGGGTGTGTCATCCACAAGGTACACAATGAAATCATCACCAAAGGACTTTGCAGTCCTCTGTCTCTTACTCCTTATAGGAGGTTCATTGTCACCCTCAACTGGATTCTCAACGTGTTCCATCGCAATGGTGGGTTCAGGAATTACAGTGAGTTCCTCACTAGATGGAATAGGTATCTCCTGATTTGATGAACTTGACATATCCTTCATAGGAAATATGTCCTCAAAGAAAGTTGCATCATTAGACTCCATAATCGTACCAACATGCATGTCGGATACCTCGGATTTTATTATCAAAAATCTATAGCCAATGCTATGAAAAGCATAACCCAGAAGAACACAATCCACGGTTTTTGGTCCAAGCTTGCGCTTCTTGGGAATTGGTATATTGACTTTCGCCAAACAACCCCAAGAACATAGGTAAGAGAGTTTCAACCTTTTCCTTTCCCATTCCTCAAATGGAGTCATGGTCTTATGCTTCGTGGGAACTCGGTTTAGGACATGACACGCGGTCATTAGCGCCTCCCCCCACCATTCCTTGGAAAGACCCGATGTGTCTAACATGGCGTTAACCAAATCAGTTAGAGTTCGGTTCTTTCTTTCAGCCACCCCATTAGACTGAGGTGAGTAGGGAGGCGTCCTCTCATGGATTATACCATGTTCCGCACAAAACAGATCAAATTCATTGGAAAAATACTCTCCACCACGATCGGACCTAAGCCGTTTAATTTTCCGATCAAGTTGGTTCTCTGCCTCAGCTTTATAGTTTTTGAAGAAAGTTAAAGCCTCATCTTTTGATTTCAGAAGATACACATAACAATATCTAGTGGAGTCATCAATCAACATCATGAAATATCTCTTTCCACCTTTTGTCAACACGCCATTCATCTCACAAAGATCAGAATGTATAAGCTCTAGTGGTGCCAAGTCTCTTGCCTCTGCAGTCTTATGGGACTTGCGAGGTTGCTTAGCTTGCACATATACTTGGCACTTAGAGCCTTTGACAGCAGAGATTTTCGGAAATAAATTCAGATTGGCTAGCCGCGTCATGCAACCAAAGTTAATGTGACAAAGTCGTGAATGCCAAATATCAGACTCATTATTGTGGCAAACATTATTAATAACTTTAGTGCAAATATCTGACAAAGATAGGCGGAACAAGCCTCCGCACTCATAGCCTTTTCCAACAAATTGTCCACACTTGGAAATTACAACTTTATTGGACTCAAAAACCAACTTAAAACCATCTCGACATAAACGGGAACCGCTAACGAGATTTTTATTGATGGACGGCACATGATGAACGTTCTTTAGACGCACGGTCTTCCCCGAAGTAAACTTCAGATCGACCATACCAACACCTCGAGCGATGGCATGTGACCCGTTCCCCATCAGACGGGAGAAGTCCACGTGGTCCGGTAAGAAGAAAACATGGGGCGTCAAGACAAACATGTACATTGGCACGGTGTCAATTAACCAATCAGGGATTGAAACACTGAAAGGATGGTAGGAAAATATCGCACTGATTCCTTCATATCAAGTATCACCGATGACAACATTAGCGGACTTGCCGCTCTTCTCATGTTCGCGCTCCTCAAAGCGGTTAGGACACTTCGGAGCCCAGTGATTAGGATCACCGCAGACATGGCAAAGTCCCTTCCCCTTCTTATGAGAATTCTTCTTGAAGTTGGTAGAATATGATGGCTTGTTCTTTGTATCAAACTTGCCTTTGCCCTGAGTTTTGTTCTTGTTGTTTTTGAACTTGTTGGGCTGGAAGTTCTTCTTATGTACCATGTGGGCACTAGAAGCTCCCTCAGCAACTCGAGCACGTGTGTCTTTTGCTCTCGCCTTCTCTTGAACATCAAGAGTACCAATGAGATCCGTAACAGAAAACTCATGTCTCTTGTGTTTCAGGGAAGTAGCAAAATTGTTCCACGAAGGTGGAAGCTTGGCAATAATGCCTCCGGCAACAAATTTGTCCGGCAACACACACTTGAAGTGCTCAAGTTCTTTTGCGAGCGACTGTATCTCATGAGCCTGCTATACAACAGAGCGCTCATCAGTCATCTTGTAGTCATAGAATTGCTCCATGACGTACAACTCGCTACCGTCGTCCGAGGCACCAAACTTGGCCTCGAGCGCAGCCCACATGTCCTTGCTGTTGTCAAACGACATATATGAATCCACAATGGAATCATCAAGAACACCCAGAAGAGCGCCTTTAAAGAGAGTATCGATCTTCTCAAAAGCTTCCAGCTGTGCTGGATTAAGATCGCCTCAGCTTGCCCTTAATGGCGTCATAGCAGCCCATGGTCTGAAACCAGTAGACTGCTCTCGCGCCACCTCTTATATTGCGCCCCTTAAAGGTAGGCGGCTTCAGATCTTGAGCAAAACCACTCGGAGTAAATTGCCTATAATCAGGTTTTTGGATTGTTGGAAACATGAGCAAATTACTACGAGATTTAATCGAATAAATAGGAAATAGATCATGACAGCAATAGCAGAGATTAAACTAATCATGCC
This sequence comes from Aegilops longissima, assembly GCA_021605205.1. Taxonomy (NCBI): domain Eukaryota; kingdom Viridiplantae; phylum Streptophyta; class Magnoliopsida; order Poales; family Poaceae; genus Aegilops; species Aegilops longissima. The sequence goes on along the minus strand of CM038676.1, from coordinate 98,500,268 downwards.
AACTAGCATAGCAGATGAACAGATCACATCTAGGGCACATACTAGAAACATGAATTCTACCACGATCTCGAACAGGAAGGATAGAATCACATACAGTGCAGCGGGAGCAGCACCGCCGCGTTGACGTTGTCGCCCATGTCGTCGAGGATGAGGTTGCCGAGGTCGGGGAAGAAGTCGTCGTTCACGAAGTCGTCGTTGCCAGCAGTCGCGCGAGTGCGCTCCCCAAAAACCTGATCGCCCCTCTCCCGTACAGGATCACGAGAGGCGGGGTTCCGGAGGCCTGCTGTCCCTTCTCCCGGTGCACGCCGAAAGGAGGATGAAGAAGACTTGCTTGGCGGCGCAATGATCTGGAGCGCTGGTGAGAAACCATACGAAGCGGCGGCGGCTAGGGCAGACGTCTGCCTGACTATATAGTGCGGGCCGGATAGGTCGTGGGAGTAAACCCCACGTCCGAGTCGTCACGATACAAAAGAATCGAAAACGGTTCAGTAATTAACGCGTCCGTTAATTATTAATTAATGACTTATTAATTTTTTCCAAGCAGCAAAAATATAGACAACGTGCATAGCTCTGTCCTCGGCTCGGCTCAATCCCGCGGCGCGTCGTGACGAGGCGTGGCGAGCGAGGAGGAGGAGCGCGCGTGTAGGTCTCCTCTTCTCATGCTCATACAAGTGGTAGAAGAGCTCACCTTATAAAGAGGTGCAACTCTCTCTCAACTTATGAGGTGGGACTAAACTTTAGCCTCACTCACTCCACTCACATGTGTGCATGAATGGGCCAAGAGAATTTCAGAATTTTAGTTGGGCTTTGGCCAAAAGCCCACTAGCAAATTCCAACAATACCTACATTTTTGTAGTGTTACTCGTGTACATATCTACTCGTGCTTCAAAGACTTATACTCCCTCTGTTCCATAATGTAGTGCCTATAGATTTTTACAAAAGTCAAACATTACAAACTTTGACCATGTTTATAGAGAAAAATAGGTACATCTAGAATATCAAATGCTCCTCATTGGATACATCGTGAGTTATATTTTCAGAATATACATGTTTGGTATTGTAGATGTAGATAGTTTTCTCTATACACTTGGTCAAAGTTGACAACGTTTGACTTTTACAAAAATCTATAGACACTACATTTTGGAATGGAGGGAGTATTTAGGAACGGAGGGAGTATATGTGTATTATTCGCAAAAATATATATTCTATACGTGTATTATAGTACTACGTTGCATGGTTAGTCCATGGAGTAGCAGATCTGCTTGAAGGCCTGGTCGTGTTGGTCATCGAGCGCCATGAAGAGGTCGACACCGCCCTTGGGGTCGCAGGACGGCACGAAGATCATTATTCCTTCGATGGGCAGGTCCGGCGGTAGGAACGCGCAGGGCGGCCCGCAGCCAAAGTCGAGGTCGTGGAAGCGGAACCCGAGCCAGCTGTCAACCTCCATGTCTGGGCAAAACATTGTGCCCGGCGTCGCTGCCGTCGACGCTAGCTCCTCGCCGCCGTCTTCAATAACGCTGCGCTCCGCCTCGCCGAAGTCGATAAACGACTGGATGTACTCGTCATCGACGAGCGCAACGGCGTCCCGGATGGCGGCGACCACCGCTGGGTAGCTGCTGGACAGGAGGTCCCGAACCTGCATCCTCGGGAACGCCCAGAGCACCATGTTCCCGAAGAAGTCCATGGGCACGGGAGGCTTTGCGCGGCCGCGGCAGTTGACGGCGACCCTCACCTGCGTGAAATCATCCGGCGCCAGATCCCGCGCCGCCGTGATCTTCTTCCACGCGTGCGCCAGGAGGCACTGAAACGTGCTGCAGCGCGTGCCCACGCGGGCCTTGTGGTCGGCGACGAACTCGTCCGGGAAGTGCACGGCCAGGTTCTTGATCCTGTCCATGGGGAGGACACCATAGGAGTGGCTCCGGCTGAGCTCGCCCTTGAACTCGATATTCCGGTGATCATGCGCCGGCGTCGGTGGGCTTCGGGGGACAACGGTGGCCGAGCGGTCGACGAACGGCGACGTGAGGACTGCCAAGTCAGTGCGGACGGCACTGGCCCACGCGGTGTAGAAGACGCTCATGGACTGACCGTCGGCGACCTGGTGATGGCAGGCGGTGCCGATCACCAGACCGCCGCACGCGTACCTCGTCAGCTGCGCCTGGAAGATGGGCTCGTTCGCACGTTCCTGCAACCCAAAAGTGTCAAAATCATCAGCATGTTTCAACCCTACAGTACTGATATTTGATATGCTTTATGTTACGTGTAGAAACTCTTATTTGGACGTGTAAAAATACTCTGCATCTCATCACCTTTTCGGCCTTCGGGTAGAGCTCGTTGATGTGCGCGGACACGTCGTGCGCCAGGGCGTCTGCAAGGTCCGCGTCCGCGGTGGCCTCGAGAACAAGCACCCCGGCGTCGTTGAGGTGGAAGCACTTCCGGCCGTGGTCGTCGGCAGCGAACCTCCCGGCGAGGTGCGGGAACCTGGCGACGGCGGCGACGAGGCCGGCCTTGAGCGCGTCGTTGGTCGGCGCCGGCGCGTTCCACGCGAAGACGGCCGGGATGTAGCCGTCCGTGGAGGCGCGGTCGAAAACGGTGAGAGGGACCTTCTTCCCGCCGCCGCGGGCAGCCTCCTGAGAAGGCTGGAGCACCGTGCGCTGCGTGATCTCCACCATAACTGCCATTGCTGGAGCAGCCAAGGTAACTAATGATCGTGTGTGTTTATGTTGTGTGGCTCGTCGTGTTGTGTTGGGTTAGCGTAGGTTAGTGTGTGCATGTATATATAGGCGGGTTTTTCTTTCGGGGGTCAGCCGGCCAGGCCGAATACCCTCGAAGAGGAAAATTAATAGGTTGGCTGGTTAGTCAAAAATTGGGTTGGTAACGTTGACGGCACTAGCACCAACCCCCGCCAGGTGGGCATGCGTGTGGCTACTCGGTTCCCAAACGGCGCAGAGATTTGTAAAGCGGGTGAAGCGGCTATACGTACGATAAATTCGTGTCGAACACTCCATATGATTAGAGACAGCCATAGATGATTCAGTTTATGCGCCCTAGTATTTAGAGATGATCCCAGTCTGATTGTATTATTGTCCAACGAGAAGGCATCGTACGTAGAGTAGTTTCGGCGGGTGAAGCGGCTATACGTATGATAAATTCGTGTCGAACACTTCATACGATTAGAGACAGCCATAGATATGATTCAGTTTGTGGGCCCTAGTATTTAGAGATGATCCCAGTCTAATCGTATTATTGTCCGACGAGAAGGCATCATACGCAGAGTAGTTTTGGCGGGTGAAGCCGCTATACGTACAATAAATTCGTGTCGAACACTCCATACGTTTAGATACAGCCATAGATGATTCAGTTTGTGGGCCCTAGTATTTAGTGATGATCCCAGTCTGATCGTATTGTTGTCCGACGAGAAGGCATCGTATGCAGAGTAGTTTCGACAGGTGAAGCGGCTATACGTACGATAAATTCGTGTCGAACACTCCATACGATTAGAGACGGCCATAGATGATTCAGTTTGTGGGTCCTAGTATTTAGAGATGATCCCAGTCTGATCGTATTGTTGTCCGATGAGAAGGCATCATACACAGAGTAGTTTCAGCGGGTGAAGCAGCTATACGTACGATAAATTCGTGTCGAACACTCCATACAATTAGAGACAGCCATAGATGATTCAGTTTGTAGGCCCTAGTATTTAGAGATGATCCCAGTCTGATCGTATTGTTGTCCGACGAGAAGGCATCATACGCAGAGTATACAAATTTGCTCTAGAGAGAATGGTGTTCGTACGTACGAACATTCCCTCTTGAACCGTCGGTCTTCCGACAACAGTATCTTCATCAATACAACGTACTCGCTCCGTCTTAAAATGTTTTAAGCTTAGTATAAATTTGTTTTAGAGTTAGTACAAAGTTAAGACATTTATTTTGGGACGGAGGAAGCATCAGTTGGCATATTTCATTATCTAGTTGTGGATGGGCTAGCTTACCTTGAAGTTGCGCGTAGATGTTCAACCGTAACTAGACCCCACTGAATGACTAGTGTGTAGTGGCTGGAACATCAGTCAAACTTTCGTGTCTGTCGCCTCTGAGTTTCGGAAAAAATATATGGAATTAGTGGAGCTACCTTACGGTGTATAATTCGTTTTTGTGTGGTAGTCCTGGATACAAGAGTGATGATATCATGATATCATGATGCGTTTGATGCATCATGGACACAATTACACAAAGCACAAGATTAAGCGTCTCTAGTATATGGAGGAAAAATTTAATAACTGATTTGCAAGTCAAATTATCTTTTGAGTCAAACACATCACGGGTGCCTCAACTTGTCCGATGCGATCACTTTGGTGCCTAAACTTGTAAAATACACGAAATTAGTACCGTAACTTGTCCGAGCGTTTAAATACGGTACCTCCATTCATATCCGGGCATATGCACTGCCCATATGGCGTGCCAACATGGCATCAGCCCACATATCTGTGAGAGGAGTGTGCTGGTTGTTTTACAGAAATCTCCTTGTACTTTATATAGTTTTGACAAAAGCTCCTGGCATTTTATTTAAATACGTCAAACTGCATTGGTCCCACCTATCACACCTAGGCCTCCCATGTCAGCACATGGGATAAAATAGCAATAACAAAAAAAGAGCACCCGGCAGGATTCAAACTCAGTATGAGGGCGCACAGCCTATACACATATGGTAATCACTAGGCCTATAATAGTTGACTGTGCAATATCCTAATACGCTTCTATTTCCCAAGAAACCGGGTGAAATAATAAAGAGAAATAAAAAAGAAAATTTGATTCATGGGAAATTGAAAAAATATTAAGAAAGTTTCACGTTTGAAAAAAAACTATTCAACATATTACCTGCCATCAACTTAAAAAAGTTTTAGTGCTTTTTAAAGAAATCATCATATTTTTGGAAAATTCTCACGTGTATTAAAAGTTATAAATGTGTTTTTAAAAATGTCTGCCATGCATTAAAAATTTACAACATCTATTTCATAAAATGTTCAATATGTATTAAAAATTTAGTGTAAAATTATTCTTACATTTCTACAAACACGTTTATCATGTGTTAACACATTTATAGAATTTATTATTTCTACACAATGATTTTTAATACATGTTGAACAATTTTCAAAATACAACGCTATTGATTTTAATAATTATGTATTCTAAAAATACAGTGGAGATACAAAACAATTGCGTGCTTGTGGTCCTGAGTGAAGATGCAAAACAAATTTGTAATATTTTATAATATATGTTGAACTATTTAAATCAACATAAATTTTGGAAAAAGTTCATGGTTAAATCTTTGAACTACAAATAATAAAAAATAGAATAACTTTTTTAATAGAAAATAATCACATATTGATAATTATTGTATTTTAATATTAGAATATTGTATATATCATAAAATCAAGCAGTAACTTAAAAAAACAGAATAGAAATTGAAGAGCGATAGATAGACTTTCTAGCTAACAGATGTACACAAAGTACTATTTGTTTTGGTGGCTAGCGTGCGTACTAGCTATTTAACCTGGATGCCCCAGGGTCGAAACCAATTGACGCAATTTATTTTATTTTCTGTTATTGGCATATAAGTGCTTATTTGTGACTTAATTAAATCATAGCGGATTTTTTTGCACAAAAAAAGTCGTACGCATTTCACCTAGCACAGGCATCGCTCACACCCACTGACATCTGATTCAACCACCAGTTGTCACTCCATGTGGACAGCACATACGATGGCATACAGGCGGAGGCACCGTATATGCACCGTGTGACAAGTTATAGCATCATTTTTGTGTATTTTACAAGTTTAGGCACTAAACCGACCGCAACGGACAAGTTAAGGCACCCGTGATGTATTTAACTCTTATCTTTTTGGTTCATTAATATGCCTGCATGCATGTAAGGAAGGAATGGAAATGAAGTATTAAACAAATTGCTAGTACGAGTAAATATCATTATTTTTGTCTCGATTATTGTTTTTGGCCTTGTATAGATGCAAAATGTATTTTTTATAGTAGTCTTGTATAAGGGAATGGAGAGAGTACTTAAAATGGCCAAATGCCAAAGTGGTGGTCCGGTTTATAAGAAAAACTGGGTCGAAAAACTTAACAATTTGACCCGTTAAAAGGCAAATTTTACAAACATTGATCAAGATTTTTGTAAAAAAAAGTTGTCTATATATTTTATAGATAAAAGTTGTCTACATTTAATATCAAGTGCATATGATTAGATACTCATGAGACTAAAAGAATAGAAATGCACTACATTGTAAAACGAAGGAAGTACATTTCCCTTCACATACGCCTACGCGCTCTCCTACATTGATGCGAGCGACTCCCTCCCTATCTCAGACTCGCATCACCTCTATCTATATAGTAATAGTACTTGAGCAAAAGAAATGCTCTCGAGCAAGTGCAACGTCCTTCAAAATTAATTATTTATCTCTAATGGACGTCGGTCGCCTACATTAATTTCCTTTCAGCACACGTCTCGTTAAGTGGAAGAGAAGGCATCATATCATCACACTCGGATCCTGGATACGGCCAAGATGGAAATTCTGGCCAAAACATGCAAAAGCAAACGCAGGATGCGACAAGCCCCGCGACTTGGATGACCAACACCAACTTGCTAGCCATGGCTTAGGTAGTGCGCACACGTGTTGATGGATGGATAGATGGGCGCGTGAAGACTAAGCGAGAGTGACTAGAATTATGAAGCTTTTGGACTGGCTGGTCACTTGCTAGTGGCAGTAACATCTCGTGCTTACTATTAACCTCGTGATCAAGCTAGTGTTATGGTAACAACCCACTCATACGAAGTCATAGTCGACGACGTACTAGGTAGGCAGTTGTAAGATGTGGTTACTAACTAACTAAATTAGTTAAGTGTGTCCTGACTCTGTCAATGGCATCAACGGTATATGCATTATGCATGCATGTTTAGTCCAAGCAAAGAAAATGAGAAGAAACTTTCAGTTCGTGGAATCGTGGATACACAAAGCATGCATCACGCTGGGAGAACCCATGTCAATCCTACTCCCTTCCTTTGAATTTTTATGGCACACACATATTTAAGAACTTTTTTATCATGAAGTTCACAACATGTTAGTTATATGCCACACAAAGCATATAACTGGATTCACATTGAAAAGAAGTTTCCAGTGTTATAATTCTGGCATATAACTGATATTTTATTAATCAAATTAATCCGTGAAGGTTATTGTTATAATGTACTCCCTCCGTTCCCAAATAATTGTCTTTCTAGAGATTTCAACAAATGACTACATACGTAGCAAAATGAATGAATCTACACTCTAAAACATGTCTACATACATCCGTATGTTGTAGTCCATTTAAGATGGCTAGAAAGACAAATATTTAGGAACGGAGGGAGTATGTGTGAATGTGTGCTTTATAAACCCAGACGGAGGGAGTGCAAATCGAAGCACAACAAAACGATTTGGTGTAATATTGGTGGTGGCATGTTGCATACCGTGGGAAGCGGGTAACAACTGATGCCTACTTCTAGCGGGGGTCATCGGGGCTCAGGCGGATGGGATGTTGGATCCTCTTGCCCGCCGGTGAGGACATCAACAAATAAGATAACGACAACTCTTTGTCCCTTCTGACGGTGTCGATGCCTACCTCATAGGTACGCGCTGATGGGTTCTCGCTCAAACGTACTATGAACAGTTCAAAATCATCTCTCTAGTCACTTCTCCTTTGAATTGTTGACCATGACAATTTTCCTGGACCGAGTTGAACTTTTGTTGACCATCTTAGACCTCATTGACTAACTTGAACTATAAAATTCTACTTTTGGAAACTTCTTTGAATGTGAAACCAATTATATTTGTGGCATATAACTAATATTTGGCCATAGTAATGGTAAGATAATTCTTAAAATATGTGTGTGCCTGATAAATGTGAACAAAATAAATAAGATTTACGTGGGGTCCTCCACGAATGATCCATGGTTTTAGTACCGTGAATTGTCTCTATTGCATGGAATGAATTTTGTACTCTTTTTTTGGGTCTAAACACACATGGAGTGAATTTTTTCTACTCTTTTTTCTTGTACTGAACACGCATGGAGTGACAATTTTGCGGCCTTATACTCCGGACCGCATGGTTGGGGGGCATTTCATTTTCAGTTATATTAGATTTTCCTTTTTATATTATCTGTCAGTGAATATTCTGATGGGATGAAATTAAATAATACTGAAAGAGAAGAGCTACCAATTCGGAACCAAATAAATAAGTGTGAATAAATAAACTTTATTCTAATTTTTGAATAAATAAACTTTATTATTTCTTTTTTATCAGGTTAATAAATATTAACCAAGGGGGGTGTGTTAGGATTTACGTGGTGATCTTCGCGTGGCGCATGCTTTTAGTAATTGTGTCTCGATTCCATGGAGTGACTTATCTCTGCAAGCATGCAATGCATACCAATGATTCCGTTCCATCGACTGAGTCAGACCACACTTAGCTAATGTAGTTAGTTACTACCACTTCTTGCAGCTGTCTACCTAGTCCTGGATTACGACTTTATATGAGTGGATTGTTACCATAACACTAGCTCTGCAACCAAGTAAATTACTGCTGTATTATTTAAGTGCGAGATGTTACTGCCACTGGCTAGCTAGTGACCAGCCAGTGCCCAAACGTTGATCTTAGTCGAAAAGCTATTTTTTACCTTCCAAGCATAAAGTTTTTTTTTGAAAGGACCTTCCAAGCATAAAGTTATTTTCCATACTTAACCGCTTTTTCGGCTTCACAAGTCTAGTCGCTCTCGCTTAGTCGTACGTGTGCGTGCCAATCCGAATCCATCCACCAACACGGATACGCCCTACCTCGACGGCACGGCTGCTCGTTGGTCGTGGGCATGCAAGTCGCGGGGTAGATAGATGCACCGCATCGGCTCGTCGCGTCGCGCGCTTGGTTTTTGGGAGTTTTGGCAAGAAATTTTCATGGAAACGCTGGCTTCCGTTCCCACTAGCCATCTTGGCCGGTCCAAGCACTGATAGAATAAGGGCCTATTGTCCCAGTTGGTAAGGGCCTTTAGTCCCTGTTTTTAAACCGGGACTAATGGGTCGGTACCTAATGCCTGCGTCGCTTAGTCCCGGTTCGATTCGTAACAGGACGGATGAGCCTCCACGTGGCTCAAGCGCCGAGCCCAAGAGGAGGGATTGGTCCCGGTTGGTGGTACCAACCAACCAATAGGCATCGACGTGTCAACATTTCAGGGCTTGTTTTTTTAAGGGGGTTTGGGGGTTTTGGGGTTTAATTTAGGTGTTTCATATATTGTGTTAGCTAGCTAATTAATAGAGAGAAGTGTCCTTTTTTCGTCCGTGCTTGGTTGACGCTACGTACTATACATACGTATAGAGAGGACTAGCTAGACACGCTACGAAGGAAACAGAAGATCGTCATGAACATATATGGATACAGAGAGAAGTGATATCAACCACCTCTCCTTCTCCGAGAGATTGGTCGAACAACAAGTTCTTGTATATCTATCCGACACTACCGGCTACATATATACAATAATTATCTTTTACAAATATAATCTCCTAACATACGGACGCGTGGTCCACATAGTATTCTCCGTCTTCAGCGATCACGTGGTCAAGAAAGAATGCCGCCAATTCCTCTTGAATTGCTCGCATGCGATCTGGTGCTAGGAGTTCATCCCGCATCCGAAACATCTAATTTTAAGGAGGGGGTCAATACACATATATATATATGAATGAATGAAACTCAACACAAATGATAGTAATAAAATAAAATTGTGAATATTGTTATTTACGCACTTCATATTGTTTGTCAGAGTAGCCCCGCTCACAGGTCGTGTGGCGGATGGACTCGAAAATGTAGTACCCACAGAAATCATTCCCTTGTTCCTGCCACAACCACTTTACAAGAAATAGAGGTCAATCAAACTGATAATTGATGAAACTAGCGCTTGAATCACTAGGAGATGCGTGGAATATGCTACTATAGTACTTACTTTCGGGTGTCTAAATTGCAGCTTCTTCGGCAGTCCCGGAGCTTTTTTGGTGAATTTTCTCCAAACCCTGTCATACAAAGAAAACAATTAATTGATATGAGAAATGAACAAAGTTGCTGATATGGTGGATAATGATCGATTTAACTTACTTCTCGAGCATTTCAGTCATGTCCCCATACTCCTCCGGATTTTTTCGTTTGGAGTCTAAGACAGTTACTACTCCCTGCTCAAGTTTAATCTCTAGGAGAATATAGTGGTAGCTGCGCACGCATGCATAACTCATCAATATTACGTTACTATACCCTGGACTAATAAGGGAAACCGAATATGCCACAAGACAGTAACACTCACCTGAAGTTGTAAGGAAAGAGTACTATATCTTTGTGTTCATTTATTACCAACGATTGTAGCAAGTTGGCCTCGGTATCTTCGGCATGAAATTTAACCTCAGTTGCATCTATGAGATATGTGTTAATGAACCCAATATCTCCCACTTGTCTTTTCTTCAATTCGGCGATCTTCAATCTGCATAATATGGTGAGGATAATTGTAAATACATGCAATGAAAGAGCTGAGTTATATAGAGAGAATTAATGATAGAAGTAGTACTACTTACAGACAGTAGGAGGTGACCGTTGCTTTATCGAGGGCCAATTGATTGAAAAACTGATATAACTCCTCAAATGGAATAGGCAACGGTTCAATTCCAACGAGGTCATGCTCCTTTTTAACTCTCACATACAAAGTACTCCTCCCCTCAGACTCTCTGCAGGTTTTCATGTACCAATCATGCAATCTTCGCATCATCGTTGATAGAGATCTTTCATCTTTGACGAGAGGCTTCCCGTACTCGTATCTTTGTATCTGCACCTCCAAGAAATCATAATGTACATCGCCGGGATTGCTATAACCGGGCACCATCCTCGGATCGACGATGTCGCTAGCGTGCACCTTGAGCGGGGGCACGATTGCCGCTTGTTCGCCGAGCTGGGAAATTTGTTTCAGCTCGTCGTTCTTCATCCTTTGATCACCGACAGTATTTCCCGACCTCCCGGCTTCGCAAATGCCTTCCAATAATGCGCTCATAGTTGCCTTTCGGCGGAGACTTGGGTGGTTTTGTCAGGGCAGCCAGAGTGCGCTTCGCTTTCACCGGATCTACCTTCTCCTCCGGAGGTGGATATCTCTGTGCTTTCAACCCTTGAAACCAGTCCTTCACTTCGGTTCGCATGATCTTCGCGTTCTCCTCTGGGGTCATCTCGTATGGTAACTTCTCTGGAGTCTTCAGAGAAGGACCAAATCTGTATGTCCTCCCGCCTTTGGCTGTACTGCTAGACACCGGCAGAGCAGACGGAGCGGATGTCTTATTTCTTTGCTTACGAGGCGGAGGAGAAGGACTACAACGCGCCGGAGCGGCGGCGGGTCTCTTCCGCCCTTGCTGACGAGGCGGAGAAGGAGGAGGCTGGCTGCTCGGGCGCGCCAGCGTAGGCGGAGAAGGAGCCGGCCGAGTGCCCTGATCGTCCCTCGCCGGAGGAGGAGGCGGTGGAGGAGGCGGAGTGCCCTGACTCGCCGGAGGAGGAGGAGGAGGAGGAGGCGGAGGCGTCCAGTTCGGAAGGTTGATGAGATCCTTCCGCCATAGGCATGGAGTCTTCAGAGCAGAACCCAGCCGAGTCTCCCCTTCACCGGTAGGGTGGTCAAGCTGGAGGTCCTCAAATCCCTCTGTGATTTCATCCACCATCACCCTAGTGAAGGAAATATGCCCTAGAGGCAATAATAAAGTTATTATTTATTTCCTTATTTCATGATAAATGTTTATTATTCATGCTAGAATTGTATTAACCGAAAACATAATACATGTGTGAATACATAGACAAACATAGTGTCACTAGTATGCCTCTACTTGACTAGCTCGTTGAATCAAAGATGGTTAAGTTTCCTAACCATAGACATGAGTTGTCATTTGATTAACGGGATCACATCATTAGAAGAATGATCTGATTGACATGACCCATTCCGTTAGCCTAGCACTTGATCGTTTAGTATGTTGCTATTGCTTTCTTCATGACTTATACATGTTCCTCGTAACTATGAGATTATGCAACTCCTGTTTACGGAGGAACACTTTGGTACTACCAAACGTCACAACGTAATCGGGTGATTATAAAGGAGTACTACAGGTGTCTCCAAAGGTACATGTTGGGTTGGCGATTTGAGATTAGGTTTTGTCACTCCGATTGCTCGGAGAGGTATCTCTGGGCCTTCTCGGTAATACTCATCACCTAAGCCTTGCAAGCATTGTAACTAATGAGTTAGTTATGAGATGATGTATTACGGAACGAGTAAAGAGACTTGCGGTAACGAGATTGAACTAGGTATTGGATACCGACGATCGAATCTCGGGCAAGTAACATACCGATGACAAAGGGAATAAAGTATGTTGTTATGCGGTTTGACCGATAAAGATCTTCGTAGAATATGTAGGAGCCAATATGGGCATCCAGGTTCCGCTATTGGTTATTGACCAAGAATAGTTCTAGGTCATGTCTACATAGTTCTCGAACCCGTAGGGTCCGCACGCTTAAGGTTTCGGCGATGCTTATATTATGAGTTTATGAGTTTTGATGTACCGAAGGAGTTCGAGTCCCGGATGAGATCGGGGACATGACGAGGAGTCTCGAAATGGTCGAGACGTAAAGATCGATATATTGGACGACTATATTCGGAGTTCGGAAAGGTTCGAATGATTCGGTATTTTTCGAGTACCGGAGAGTTACGGAATTCGCCGGGAGAAGTATTGGGCCTTATTGGGCCCTGCAGGAAAGAGAGAGGGCTGCCTAGGGCAGGCCGCGCGCCCAAGGCCTAGTCCGAATTGGACTAGGGAGGGGCCGCACCCTTCTTCTCTTCCCTTCCTTTTCTCCTACTCCTACTAGGAAAGGAGGAGTCCTACTCCGGTGGGAGTAGGACTCCCCCTGGTGCGCCTCCTCCTTTGGCCGCCACCTCCTCCTTGCTCCTTTATATACGGGGCAGGGGGCACCCCATGACACACAAGTTGATCTATGGATCTTTCCTTAGCCGTGTGCGGTGCCCCTTCCACTATATTCCACTTCGGTCATATCGTCATGAGCTTAGGAGAAGCCCTGCGCCGGAGAAGTCATATCGTCGCGGAGCTTAGGCGAAGCCCTGCATCGGTGGAGCATCAACATCGCCACCACGCCGTCGGTTGACGGAACTCATCCCGACACTTTGCTGGATTGGAGTCCGGGATCGCCATCGAGCTGAACGTGTGCAGAACTCGGAGGTGCCGACGCTCGGTGCTTGGATCGGTCGGATCGTGAAGACGCACGACTACATCAACCGCGTTGTTATAACGCTTCGCTTTCGGTCTCACGAGGGTACGTGGACGGACACTCTCCCCCTCGTTGCTATGCCATCACCATGGTCTTGCGTGATCGTAGGAAATTTTTGAAATTACTACGCTCCCCAACAGTGGCATCCGAGCCTGGTTTTATGCGTTGATGTCATGTGCACGAGTAGAACACAAGTGAGTTGTGGGCGATACAAGTCATACCGCCTACCAGCATGTCATACTTTGGTTCAGCGGTATTGTGAGATGAAGCGGCCCGGACCGACATTACGCAGACGCTTACGCGAGACTGGTTTCACCGCCCGAGCACTCGTTGCTTAAAGGTGACCGGCGGGTGTCTGCTCTCTCACTTTAGTTGAACCGAGTATGACTACGCCCGGTCCTTGAGAAGGTTAAAACGAGTCTATTTGACAAACTATCGCTGTGGTTTTGATGCGAGGTAAGAACGGTTCTTGCTCAGCCCGTAGCAGCCACGTAAAACTTGCAACAACAAAGTAGAGGACGTCTAACTTGCTTTTGCAGGCATGTTGTGATGTGATATGGTCAAGACGTGATGCTATATTTTATTGTATGAGATGATCATGTTTTGTAACCGAAGTTATCGGCAACTGGCAGGAGCCATATGGTTGTCGCTTATTGTATGAAATGCAACGCCATGTAATTGCTTTACTTTATCACTAAGGAGTAGCGATAGTCGAGAAGCAATAGTTGGCGAGACGACAACGATGCTACGATGGAGATCAAGGTGTCGCACCGGTGGCGATGGTGATCATGACGGTGCTTGGAGATGGAGATCACAAGCACAAGATGATGATGGCCATATCATATCACTTATATTGATTGCATGTGATGTTTATCCTTTATGCATCTTATCTTGCTTTGATTGACGGTAGCATTATAAGATGATCTCTCACTAAAAATATCAAGAAGTGTTCTCCCGAGTATGCACCGCTATGAAAGTTCTTCGTCTTTGAGACACCACGTGATGATCGGGTGTGATAGGCTCTACGCTCAAATACAACGGGTGCAAAACAGTTGCACGCGAATACTCGAGTTAAACTTGACGAGCCTAGCATATAACAGATATGGCCTCGGAACACGGAGACCGAAAGGTCGAGCGTGAATCATATAGTAGATATGATCAACATAGTGATGTTCACCATTGAAACTACTCCATCTCACGTGATGATCGGACATGGTTTAGTTGATTTGGATCACGTAATCACTTAGATGACTAGAGAGATGTCTGTCTAAGTGGGAGGTTTTTAATATGACTAGAGAGATGTCTGTCTAAGTGTTGATGATTGACAAGACCACTAGTCTCAAGGAAAAGGGCAAAGGGAAGAAGGGGAACTTCAAGAAGAACGGCAAGCAAGTTGCTGCTCGAGTGAAGAAGCCAAGTCTGGACCTAAGCCTGAGACTAAGTGCTTTTGCTGCAATGGAACTGGTCACTGGAAGCGGAACTACCCCAAGTATTTGGCGGATAAGAAGGATGGCAAAGTGAACAAAGATATATTTGATATACAGATTATTGATGTGTATTTTACTAGTGTTCATAGCAACCCTCAAGATTTGATACTGGTTCGGTTGCTAAGAGTAGTAACTCAAACGGAGTTGCAGAATGAACAGAAACTAGTTGAAGGGAAGTGACGATGAGTGTTGGAAGTAGTTCCAAGATTGATTTGATCATCATCGCACACTCCCTATACTTTCGGGATTAGTGTTAAACCTAAATAAATGTTATTTGGTGTTTGCGTTGAGCATGAATATGATTTGATCATGTTTATTGCAAAACGGTTATTCATTTAAAGTCAAAGAATAATTGTTGTTCTGTTTACATGAATAAAACCTTCAATGGTCATACACCCAATGAAAATAGTTTTCAAAACGGTTATTCATTTAAAGTCAAAGAATAATTGTTGTTCGCTTAAATGAATAAAACCTTCGATGGTCATACACCCAATGAAAATAGTTTATTGGATCTCGATCGTAGTGATACGCATATTCATAATATTGATGCCAAAAGATGCAAAGTTAATAATGATAGTGCAACTTATTTGTGGCACTTGCCGTTTGGGTCATATCGGTATAAAGCGCATGAAGAAACTCCATAAGGATGGATTTTGGAATCACTTGGTTATGAATCATTTGATGCTTGCGAACCGTGCCTTTTGGGCAAGATGACAAAACTCCGTTCTCGAACAATGGAACAAGCTACTGACTTGTTGGAAATAACACATATATACCGATGTATGCGATCCAATGAGTGTTGATGCTCGTGGCAAGTATCGTTATTTTCTCGACCTTCACAAGATGATTTGAGTAGATATGGGTATATCTACTTGATGAAACATAAGTCTGAAATAGTTGAAAGGTTCAAAGAATTTCAGAGTGAAGTGGAAAATCATCGCAACAAGAAAATAAAGTTTCTGCGATCTGATCGTGGAGATGAATATTTGAGTTACGAGTTTGGTCTTCAATGAAAACAATGTGGAATAGTTTCACAGCTCACGCCACCGGAACACCACAACGTTATGGTGTGTCCGAACGTCAGAATCAGACTTTATTTTGATATGGTGCGATCTATGATGTATCTTACCGATTTACCACTATCGTTTTGGGGTTATGCATTAGAGACAGCTGCATTCACGTTTAATAGGGCACCATCTAAATCCGTTGAGATGACACCGTATGAACTATGGTTTAGCAATAAACCTAAGTGTCGTTTCTTAAAGTTTGGAGTTGTGATGCTTATGTGAAAAGTTTTCACCGATAAGCTCGAACCCAAATCGGAGAAATGCGTCTTCATAGAATACCCAAAGGTAACTATTGGGTACACCTTCTATCACAGATCCGAAAGCAAGATATTTGTTACTAAGATGGATCCTTTCTAGAGAAGAAGTTTCTCTCGAAAGAAGTGAGTGGGAGGAAAGTAGAACTTGATGAGGTAATTGTACCTTCTCCCTTATTGGAAAGTAGTTCATCACAGAATCAGTTCCGGTGATTCCTACACCAATTAGTGAGGAAGTTAATGATGATGATCATGAAACTTCAGATCAAGTTGCTACCAAACCTCGTAGGTCTTCCAGAGTAAGATCTGCACCAGAGTGGTACGGTAATCCTATTCTAGAAGTCATGTTACTAGACCATGATGAACCTACGAACTATGAGGAAGCGATGATGAGCCCAGATTCTGCGAAATGGTTTGAGACCATGAAATCTGAGATGGGATCCATATATGAGAACAAAGTGTGGACTTTGATGGAGTTGCCCGATGATCGGCAAGCCATATTATATAAATGGATCTTCAAAGAGGAAGACAGATGCTGATAGTAGTATTACTATCTACAAAGCTCGACTTGTCGCAGAAAGGTTTTCGACAAAGTTCAAGGTGTTGACTACAATGAGATTTACTCAACTGTAGCGATGCTTATGTCTGTCCGAATCATGTTAGCAATTGCCACATTTTATGAAATCTGGCAAATGAATGTCAAAACTGCATTCCTTAATGGTTTTCTTAAAGAAGAGTTGTATATGATGCAACCGAAGGTTTTGTCAATCCTAAAGGTGCTAACAAAATGTGTAAGCTCCAATGATCCATCTATGGACTGGTGCAAGCATCTCGAGTTGGAATACACACTTTGATAAGTTGATCAAAGCGTATAGTTTTATACAGACTTGCGGTGAAGCTGTATTTACAAGAAAGTGAGTGGGAGCACGACAACATTTCGATAAGTATATGTGAATGACATATTGTTGATCGGAAATGATGTAGAATTATTCGCAAAGCATAAAGGAGTATTTGAAAGGAGTTTTTCAAAGAAGGACCTCGGTGAAGCTGCTTACATATTGAGCATCAAGATCTATAGAGATAGATCAAGACGCTTGATAAGTTTTTCAATGAATACATACCTTGACAAGATTTTGAAGTAGTTCAAAATGGAACAGTCAAAGAAAGAGTTCTTGCCTGTGTTACAAGGTGTGAGATTGAGTAAGACTCAAAACCCGACCACGGCAGAAGATAGAAAGAGAATGAAAGTCATTCCCTATGCATCAGCCATAGGTTCTATAAAGTATGTCATGTTGTGTACGGATCTATTGCATACCCTACCACTAAGATTGGCAAGGAGTGCAATAGAGATCTAGGAGTAGATCAATGGACAGCGGTCAAAATTATCCTTAGTAGAATAAGGATATGTTTCTCGATTATGGAAGTGGAAAAATGTTCGTCGTAAAAGGTTACGTCGATACAAGTTTTAACACTAATCTAGATGACTCTGAGTCTCAATCTGGATACATATTGAAAGTGGGAGCAATTAGCTAGAGTAGCTCCGTGCAGAGCATTGTAGACATAGAAATTTGCAAAATACTTACGGCTCTCGAATGTGATGAACCGTTGACTAAAATTATCTCACAAGCAAAACATGATCACACCTTAGTACTCTTTGGGTGTTAATCACATAGCGATGTGAACTAGATTACTAACTCTAGTAAACCCTTTGGGTGTTGGTCACATGTCGATGTGAACTATGGGTGTTAACCACATATAGATGTGAACTATTGATGTTAAATCACATGGCGATGTGAACTAGATTATTGACTCTAGTGCAAGTGGGAGACTGAAGGAAATATGCCCTAGAGGCAATAATAAAGTTATTATTTATTTCCTTATTTCATGATAAATGTTTATTATTCATGCTAGAATTGTATTAACCGGAAACATAATACATGTGTGAATACATAGACAAACATAGTGTCACTAGTATGCCTCTACTTGACTAGCTCGTTGAATCAAAGATGGTTAAGTTTCCTAACCATAGACATGAGTTGTCATTTGATTAACGGGATCACATCATTAGAAGAATGATCTGATTGACATGACCCATTCCGTTAGCCTAGCACTTGATCGTTTAGTATGTTGCTATTGCTTTCTTCATGACTTATACATGTTCCTGTAACTATGAGATTATGCAACTCCGTTTACGGAGGAACACTTTGGTACTACCAAACGTCACAACGAATCGGGTGATTATAAAGGAGTACTACAGGTGTCTCCAAAGGTACATGTTGGGTTGGCGATTTGAGATTAGGTTTTGTCACTCCGATTGTCGGAGAGGTATCTCTAGGCCTTCTCGGTAATACTCATCACCTAAGCCTTGCAAGCATTGTAACTAATGAGTTAGTTATGAGATGATGTATTACGGAACGAGTAAAGAGACTTGCCGTAACGAGATTGAACTAGGTATTGGATACCGACGATCGAATCTCGGGCAAGTAACATACCGATGACAAAGGGAATAAAGTATGTTGTTATGCGGTTTGACCGATAAAGATCTTCGAGAATATGTAGGAGCCAATATGGGCATCCAGGTTCCGCTATTGGTTATTGACCAAGAATAGTTCTAGGTCATGTCTACATAGTTCTCGAACCCGTAGGGTCCGCACGCTTAAGGTTTCGATGATGCTTATATTATGAGTTTATGAGTTTTGATGTACGAAGGATTTCGAGTCCCGGATGAGATCGGGGACATGACGAGGAGTCTCGAAATGGTCGAGACGTAAAGATCGATATATTGACGACTATATTCGAGTTCGGAAAGGTTCGAATGATTCGGTATTTTTCGAGTACCGGAGAGTTACGGAATTCGCCGGGAGAAGTATTGGGCCTTATTGGGCCCTGCGGGAAAGAGAGAGGGCTGCCTAGGGCAGGCCGCGCGCTTCAAGGCCTAGTCCGAATTGGACTAGGGAGGCCGCACCCTTCTTCTCTTCCCTTCCTTTTCTCCTACTCCTACTAGGAAAGGAGGAGTCCTACTCCGGTGGGAGTAGGACTCCCCCCTGTGCGCCTCCTCCTTTGGCCGCCACCTCCTCCTTGCTCCTTTATATCTGGGGCAGGGGGCACCCCATGACACACAAGTTGATCTACGGATCTTTCCTTAGCCGCAAGCGGTGCCCCTTCCACTATATTCCACTTCGGTCATATCGTCATGAGCTTAGGAGAAGCCCTGCGCCGGAGAAGTCATATCGTCGCGGAGCTTAGGCGAAGCCCCGCATCGGTGGAGCATCAACAACGTACCACCACGCCGTCGGTTTGTGGAACTCATCCCGACACTTTGCTGGATCGGAGTCCGGGATCGTCATCGAGCTGAACATGTGCAGAACTCGGAGGTGCCGTGACGTTCGGTGCTTGGATCGGTCGGATCGTGAAGACGTCGACTACATCAACGCGTTGTTATAACGCTTCGCTTTCGGGTCACGAGGTACGTGGGACGGACACTCTCCCTCTCGTTGCTATGCCATCACCATGGTCTTGCGTGATCGTAGGAATTTTTTGAAATTACTACGTTCCCCAACACCTAGCATATCCTTCGGAATCGGCGGCGGTGAAAAGTTGCACGGATTGATGGGATAAAAGAGCCAACAACCGCCTTGACCTTCAAATTCATCCATTGCTCCATAAGGTGGGAATTTTCAGCCTCGTGATAGCATCCACGGATAGCTGGCAGGAGCCGTCAAGGCATGCTCCGGTGAAGCAGCTCGGTGGAAGCCACGCTGCTTCTCCGCTGAGATGGCGGGTAGCCGGGGAAGCTTGGCAGGTTGTTTGCTGCGATCCGCTTCTCGGTCCTCTATCGCTATACCCTTGCATGCAGCGCTGCAGTTCGATCTGCTGCACTTTCTTCCTCCTCTCTCGGCATTTGTAACCGCTGCGTCGGAAACCCAGCCTTCCACAAACGGAACTGGCGTGCCTCGTGTCCGTCCGTGGTGCTCGGGATTCCCGAGGGCCATTGTGAGCTCGTGCGTTCTCTCGTCTCGAAAGAACGTCCCTTGCTGCGCTGCTCGATATATTGCTGAAGCCTCTTGGTGGTATATCCAATTGATCATCCGTCCAAATGCACTTCCACGATACAGGTCCAAGGTTCTGCCAGCCCGAAGAACCAAGTCCGCAACGGTCCGCCGATTCATTGTCTCGGTTCGGTCCCTTTATCAAGCAGATCATTCTCAGCCTTAGCCCACTTAGGCCGGGCTATGAGGTAGCCACCTGACCCTGTGCGACGGTGAAGCTTCTTCTTCGCAGCATTTTTCTTGTTTGTCGCCGACATCTTTTTACTCTTTTCCCATGTCTCGTGGGCCACAAATGCGGGCCAGTCATCTCTGATCTTCCCATATTTGCCCTTGAATTCTGGGGTCTCTTTTTTATCGACAAACTTATTCCGGTCTTTCTTCCAATTCCTGAATAGGTCTGCCATCTTCTTAAGAGCAAAATACTTGATTAGTTGCTCAACTGGCTTCTCCGGATCATCCTCTGGTGGTAGGGTGAAATTTGACTTCAGCTCAGTCCAAAGATCATTTTTCTGCATATCATTGACATAAGACACCTCAGAGTCTTCGTTCTTAGGCTTATACCATTGCTGGATGCTAATCGGGATCTTGTCCCTAACCAGAACCCCGCACTGAGCAACAAATGCCTTCTTTGTCTGGATGGGTTCAATCGGTTGGCCGTCGCGCGCGATTTCTATGATCTCAAACTTTTCATCCGAGCTCAACTTTTTATTCGGGCCTCGTCTCTTTACCGAAGTTGTGCTCCATCCGGAGGGCTAGAAAAAAGAACAAAGACGAGAGTTAATTAATATGTACATACCAAAACAATGAATGTATCAATTAGCTAGTCAACATAGGCTTAACTAATATATATACCTGGCCGGACTCGGTTCGGTCACCGGAGCCGTCCTCATGGTCTACTTCTTCTTGCACCGGCATTGGGTCATCGGAGCCATCACCATCATAGCCAGCTGCTTCTTCACCCTCTCCTTCCAGACCATCGGTGTCGTTGAGAAACATCAACGAGCAGACGGCATCACTTCCTTCTGCGATTATGTCCCTCAACAACGCTTCTTGTGCTTCGTCTCGGGGGGTGTCCATAGTTTCTACAAATATTTACAACATGGCAATTATTATTCAAACATGACAGATATGGATATATTAGTGGCAAACGTAGAACTAGCTAGGTAATTACAATAAGGAATCATATTAATTAGTGGCCTCGACGCTGCTTCTCTAGGGTTTCGGGTGGCCTCGACAACGCTTCAAGGGTTAGGGGTGGCCTCGAGAACGCTTCAAGGAGGGGGTAATATCGACAACCACGAGATACATACAAGGGAAAATAATGTTATCGGGGAGGGGGTATATCGACCCCCCACGTGTTGAAGTTATCGGGAGGGGTATATCGACCCTCCCACGTTGAAGTAATCGGGAGGGTATATCGACCCCGCGTGTTGAAGTTATTGGGAGGGTATATCGGCCCCCTCGTGTTGAAGTTATCGGGAGGTATATCACCCCCCACGTGTTGAAGTTATCGGGAGTTTATATCGACACGACATACGTACATGCATGGGAAAATAATATATATTATCAAGGAGGGGGTATATCGACCCCCCCCCCACGTGTTGAAGTTATCGGGAGAGGGTATATCGACCCACCCCTCACGTATTGAAGTTATCGAGAGTTTATATCGACACGACATACGTACATGGGAAAATAATATTTTCGGGGAGGGGGTATCCACCCCCCCCTCGTGTTGAAGTTATCGGGAGGGGTATATCGACGACGACAGACCCGATAAAACATAAGAAAACAAAGAAGAAATAAAAAGAGGAGAAGAAGAAAGGAATAGCTAGAGGAGAAGATCGAAGAAAAAAAAGAAGAAGAAAAAGAGGAGAAGAAGAAAGGAATAGTGGAGAAGAAGAGAAAATAAAATATTCTATTTTCTCTTCTTCTCCACTATTCCTTTCTTCTTCTCCTATTCTTTTTCTTCTTTTTTCTTCTTCTTATTTATTTCTCCTTTTCTTCCTCTCCTCTTGTTCTTTCTTTTCTCTTCTTATTTTCTTCTTTCCTATCCTTCTTTTCCTTCCTTTCTTAATATCACTTAGCAAATTTTGCAACGATAGGGAGGGGGTGCTCCCGTGGTCTAAAATCCTTCTATGCATGATAGAAAATTCTGAAAAAATACATATATGATCCCTCAACGTCCCCGCCTCTCTCATGAACAAAAATAATCTGTGAATTAAAAAAACATCATGTTCTATGAACAAAAAAACATTATATTTCATCCACATTCGTGCATACATCATATATGTGATCATCTATGAAAAAAACATCATATTCTATAAAAAATCATTACATATATATAAAAAGCAAGCATATATATATATATATATATATATATATATATATATATATATATATATATATATATATATATATATATATATATATATATATATATATATATATATAAGCATATATATGAAAAAAATGCAAAGGAGGCGTCGTGGCGGACCAAGCTGAGGAGAGGATCAAGGCTGGGTCGGCGGCGAGGATGGTGTCGGGCAGAGGCGCGGGCGACGGCGAGGGCGGGTCGGGCAGCTGTCAAGGGGGCGCGGGCGACGACGAGGGTGCGGGCCGACGACGGCGCGAGGCGAGGCGACGGCGACGACGACGGGCGGCATCGACGTCGGGGCGGCAACTACGAGAGATGAGAGTGAAAATTCCCGAAGTGTGAACTTATATAGCAAAGCCTTTAGTCCCGGTTTGTGGCACAAACCGGGAGTAAAGGTGGGCATTAGTCCCGATTGGTGGCACCAACCGGGACCAAAGGCCTCTTTTCGGAAATTTGAAAGGCGGAGCGGCGACCTTTGGTCGGTTGGTGGCACCAACCGGGACTAAAAGTGAGCATTAGTCCGGTTTGTGCCACGAACCGGGACCAATGCTCTTTAGTCCGGTTGGTGCCACCAACCGGGACCAAAGGCCTTGCTACAATGGCGTGGTGGTGGGAGTTTAGTCCCACCTCGCTAGTGAGAGAGAGCCGACTGTTTATAAGGTCCGTGTGCCTTCTCTCTCGAGCTCCTCTCTAAAGCAGGCTTCGGGCCTAACTGCAATGTGTGCTGTGGGCCTACTGGGCCTCCCGCGGGCCTGAATCCTGGCCCATGTAGGGTTTCTAGTCGTATTCAGGAAATGGGGGCCCAGTAGGCGGCACTATTTTTATTTTTTTCCATTTTTTTTGTTTTGTTTTCTGCATTATTTTTTTGTTGTTTTTTGCTTTATTTTTTAATTATTTTTGCTTTTAGTTTTAGAAAAATTATAAACTTTCTGTTAGTGCCATTAGTTTTCAAATTTGAAAACACTTTTTTGTTTTCTTTGTTGCTTTATTTATTTTATTTTGTTTCTACTTACAACAAAATACTTATTGTTGCTATTTTTATTTGTTTTCTAGTTTTTTGTTTTGTTTTCTGCATTATTTATTTTTTGTTGTTTTTTGCTTTATTTTTAATTCTTTTTGCTTTTAGTTTTAGAAAAATTATAAACTTTCTGTTAGTGCCATTAGTTTTCAAATTTGAAAACATTTTTTGTTTTCTTTGTTGCTTTATTTATTTTATTTTGTTTCTACTTACAACAAAATACTTATTGTTGTTATTTTTATTTTTATTTCCAGTTTTTTTTTGTTTTCTGCATTATTTATTTTCTTTTGGTTTTTGCTTTATTTTTAATTCTTTTTGCTTTTAGGTCAGCAATATTATAAACTTTCTGTTAGTGCCATTAGTTTTAGAAAAATTATAAACTTTCTATTTGATATTAGTTTTCAAATTTGAATAGTTAAAATTTGAATTCTTTGAAATTTGTGTGAATCACAAGTTTGTGATTAACTTTACTAAAAAAATGAACATAGATGCACCTATAGAGAAAATTCGACCTAAATTCATAATCATTTTCTATGAATTTCGGAAAAATTCACTACGAATTTAGGTCAAATTCCCTGTATAGGGGCATCTATTTTCACTTTGAGAGGAGCTCAATAAGGCAGAGAGGGACGGGCTTATAAACCAGTGTGGCGCCCTTGATTCGGCGAGGTGGGACTAAACTCGAGCTTAACGAGGACCAACCCTTTAATCCCGGTTTGTGGCACAAACCAGGACTAATGGTCATGGGCCAAGGGCGAGCCGCATGGGCCAGGAACTAATATATGAACATAGATGCATCTATAGAGAAAATTCAACCTAAATTCATAGTTTTCAAATGAACTCTGAAAAAGTTGGCATAGCATGTGCATGTACAAAGCGGACAATGGTATCATACTAAATGCATTACAAAGTTGGCATGGTATCATCATAATAGTTGCGGGAGAAAGTCTTCACTTTTTCTTCGCTTGTGTCATTTTCTTATTGCGACATAACCATAGATAATCTTCATCGTTTATCAGGATGCTTGGATCAGCCTTGAATTTGAAGGGAGGAATTTCATGAAACTTTTCAAACTCTTCAGACATGTCTGTCTTGCCCTCCACTCCCAGGATGTCCCTTTTTCCTGAAAGAACTATGTGGCGCTTTGGCTCATCGTATGATGTATTCGCTTCCTTATCTTTTCTTTTTCTCGGTATGGTAGACATGTCCTTCACATAGATAACCCGTGCCACATCATTGGCTAGGACGAACGGTTCGTCGGTGTACCCAAGATTTTTCAGATCCTTGTTGTCATTCCGTCATTGTGGGTCTACCTGCACTCGCCTCTGACAGATTGACCCATTTGCACTTAAACAAAGGGACCTTAAAATCTACTCCGTAGTCAAGTTCCCATATGTCCACTATGTAACCATAATATGTGTCCTTTCCCCTCTCGGTTGCTGCATCAAAGCGGACACCGCTGTTTTGGTTGGTGCTCTTTTGATCTTGGTCAATCGTGTAAAATGTATTCCCATTTATCTCGTATCCTTTCCAAATCATTACAGTCGAAGATTGTCCCCTGGACAACAAGTACAACTCATCACAAACAGTGATGTCACCTCTGAGACATGTTTCCAACCAACTGCTGAAAATCCTGATGTGTTCACATGTAGTCCAGTCGTCGCACTGCTCCGGGTGTTTGGAACGCAGACTATTATTGTGTTCATCGACATACGGGTCACCAAGGTAGAGTTACAGTAGAACTGTAGTGTGCTTGAGACCAAGAATATCCGTCCTGCATATTATTGAGTCCTTCCAAGCATGCCTTTTCAATCAGTCTCCCCTCATACCGCGATTTAGGGAGACCTATCTTCTTAAGGCCAGGAATGAAGTCAACACAAAACCCGATGACATCCTCTGTTTGATGGCCCATGGAGATGCTTCCTTCTGGTCTAGCGCGGTTACGGACATATTTCTTTAGGACTCCCATGAACCTCTCAAAGGGGAACATATTGTGTAGAAATACGGGCCCCAGAATGACAATCTCGTCGACTAGATGAACTAGGACGTGCGTCATGATATTGAAGAAGGATGGTGGGAACACCAGCTCAAAACTGACAAGACATTGCGCCACATCACTCCTTAGCGTTGGTACGATTTCTGGATCGATCACCTTCTGAGATATTGCATTGAGGAATGAACATAGCTTCACAATGGCTAATCAGACGTTTTCCGATAGAAGCCCCCTCAATGCAACCGGAAGCAGTTGCGTCATAATCACATGGCAGTCATGAGACTTTAGGTTCTGGAACTTTTTCTCTGGCATATTTATTATTCCCTTTATATTCGACGAGAAGCTAGTCGGGACCTTCATACTGAGCATGCATTTAAAGAAGATTTCTTTCTCTTCTTTCGTAAGAGCGTAGCTGGCAGGACCTTCATACTGTTTCAGAGGCATGCCCTCTTTTTTGTGCAAGCGTTGCAGGTCCTCCCGTGCCTCAGGTATATCTTTTGTCTTCCCATACATGCCCAAGAAGCCTAGCAGGTTCACGCAAAGGTTCTTCGTCACGTGCATCACGTCGATCGAAGAGCGGACCTCTAGGTCTTTCCAGTAGGGTAGGTCCCAAAATATAGATTTCTTCTTCCACATGAGTGCGTGATTCTCAGCGTCATTCGGAACAGCTAGTCCGCCGGGACCCTTCCCAAAGATTACGTGTAAATCATTGACCATAGCAAGTACGTGATCATCGGTATGCATGGAGGGCTTCTTCCGGTGATCTGCCTCGCCTTTGAAATGCTTGCCTTTCTTTCTACATTGAAGGTTGGTCGGAAGAAATCGACGATGGCCCAGGTACACATTCTTCCCGCAGCTTCCCGGTATATACTATAGGTGTCAAGTAAACAGTGCGTGCATGCATGGTATCCCTTGTTTGTCTGTCTCCGAAGGTTCTCGAGAGCGGGCCAATCGTTGATGGTCACGAACAACAACGCCTTCAGGTCAAATTCCTCCTTTTGTGCTCATCCCACGACGCACACCGTTTCCATTCCACAGCTGTAAAAGTTCTTCAACTAATGGCCTTAGGTACACATCAATGTCGTTGCGGGTTGCTTAGGGCCTTGGATGAGAACTGTCATCATAATGAACTTCCGCTTCATGCACATCCAAGGAGGAAGGTTATACATACATAGAGTCACGGGCAGGTGCTGTGATTGCTGCTCGCTCCCCAAAGGATTAATGCCACCGCGCTTAAAGCAAACCATACGTTCCTTGGGTCCTTTGCAAACTCATCCCAAGATTTCTCTCGATTTTTCTCCATCGCGACCCGTCGCCGGTTCTCTCAACTTCCGCCTTTCTTACGGTCCTCACTGTGCCATCGCATCAACTTGGCATGCTCTTCGTTTACGAACACACGCTTCAACCATGGTATTATAGGAGCATACCACATCACCTTCGCAGAACCCTCTTCTGGGAAGCTCGCCATCAACATCACCAGGTCATCTCGCCTCGATCTTATACGCAATGTACCGCATACCGGGCATGCGCTCAGATCCTTGTAGGCACCGCGTTGAGGATGCAGTCATTGGGGCATGCATGTGTCTTCTGCACCTCCAATCCTAGAGGGCATACGACCTTCTTTGCTGCGTATGTACTGTCCGCAATTCGTTATCCTTGGAAGCTTCTTCTTCAATATTTTCAGTAGCTTCTAAATCCTTTATCAGCACAACATTCTCTGCCTTCCATCGCAGCAATTCCAAGATGGTACCGAGCTTTGTGTTGCCATCTTCGCAATTGGGGTACAACCCTTTTTGTGATCCTCTAACATGCGATCGAACTTCAGCTTCTCCTTTTGACTTTCGCATTACGTCCTTGCATCGACAATGACCCGCGGAGATCATCATCATCGGGCACATCGTCGGTTCCTCTTGATCTTCAGCAGCTTTGCCCGTTGCAGCATCATCGTGCACATCGCTTGGTTCCTCTTGATCTTCAGCAGCTTCACCGTTGCAGCATCATCGTGCACATCGTCTCGGTTCCTCTTGATGTTCAGTAGCATCACCGTATTCAGGGGCACATAGTTGTCATCGTACTCTTCTTCTTCGCCGTCTTCCATCATAACCCCTATTTCTCCGTGCCTCGCCCAAACATTATAGTGTGGCATGAAACCCTTGTAAAGTAGGTGGGTGTGAAGGATTTTCCGTCATAGTAAGACTTCGTATTCTACATATAGGGCATGGACAACACATAAAACCATTCTGCTTGTTTGCCTCAGCCACTTCGAGAAAATCATGCACGCCCTTAATGTACTCGAGGCGGTCTGCATCACCGTACATCCATTGCCGGTTCATCTGCGTGCATTTTATATAATTAAGTGTGTCAAAAATAATTACAGAACATCATGAATAGATAATTAAGTGACCAAATTAATAGAAGTTCATCATCACATAAAAGCCAAAGTACAGACATAGTTCTCATCTAACAACATAAAGCTCTGCAGAGCATCTAAATTAATTAAACCATACATTGAAACTATGTAAAACATTTCAATGCGAAAACAAATGCGATCATAATCGCAACCAAGGTAACAACTGATCCAACGGCATAATGATACCAAGCCTCGGTATGAATGGCATGTTTTCTAATCTTTCTAATCTTCAAGTGCATTGCATCCATCTTGATCTTGTGATTATCGACGACATCCGCAACATGCAACTCCAATATCATCTTCTCCTCCTCAAGTTTTTTTATTTTTTCCTTCAAGAAATTGTTTTCTTCTTCAACTAAATTTAACCTCTCGGCAATAGGGTCGGTTGGAATTTCCGGTTCAACAACCTCCTAGATAAATAAAATCTATGTCACGTTGGTCGGCATAATTTTTATAAACAATAAATGAACCAATAGTTATGAAAAGATAATATATACCACATCCGGATCATAGACAGGACGAGGGCCGACGGGGGCGGAGACCAAAACCATCGCACTATATAGGATGCAATAATAAAAGTAAGAAAATAATACAAGTATCTATCTAAACATATAAGTAAGAATATTTTTCCTTTCAGAAAGAAGATAAGAACAAGAGGCTCACCACGGTGGTGCCGGCGATGAGATCGGCGCGGGTGATCGACGGCGGTGAAGACGGGGACGGGGCGTGACGGACCGCTAAACCTAGACAAATATTGAGGAAAATGAAGCTTGGAGGTCGAGCTTGGAGAGGAGAAAGCTTAAGTAGTGTGGCCCGGGCATTCCATCGAACACCTTGTGTGCATAGGAGGTGAGCTAGAGCACCACCAAGCCCTCTCCCCCTCGGCGACCAGAAAAAACAGAGCAGTGTGCTCTGCTCTCACGCGAAGGGGTATATATAGGCACTTCATTGGTCCCGGTTCAAGCCACCAACCGAGACCAATGGTGGTGGGCCAGAGCGAGGCCCATTGGTCCGGTTCGCCCCACCAACCGGGACCAAAAGGGCTGATTTAACCGACCAATGCCCACCAGGCCCCGCCCCCCCAGGATCACGAACCGGGGCAAATACCTCCATTGGTCTCGGTTCGTGGCAGAACCGGGACTAATGGGCTAAGCAGGCCTGGGTCATTGCCCCCTTTTCTACTAGTGAAGCATCCGACTACGGGTGCTTTTAGGAGCTTCGGTGCTGTTATGATATGCCTTCTCCTCCACTTAACGAGAAGGTTTGAAAGGAAATGTAGGCGACCGGCGTTCGTTAGAGAAAAATGGTTAAAGGACGTTGAACTTGCGCTGGATCGAGAACGTCTGTTTCTATTTACCCCCAAGTCTAAGGTGATGCCAATCTGATATTGAGGTGAGCTAAGAACGTCATGATGCTCGTGCATCAACGCGTACGTATGAGAGAGGACGTAGTTCATTTGTATTGTGCTCCTAAACCAGTGATCGGCGAACTCATTTCCGACGTCCGTCAATCATAATGCGTGATTAGGGAGGTGTCCGCGTGACCGTGGAATCGTGGGTACGTGTGCGCTTGCGTCCTCCTAATCTATAAGTAACAAAAAGCATGAAATGTTTACACGGGCTACTGGTTGCTTTTTCAGAGAGATCATACATCATGCATCTTCGAGCGCTCGCGTCACACATGATACTTAGCCCTGGAGATTCGATACGGGGAGAAGCCGCCCAACAAGACAAGTAAGATCGTCTCGCTGGATTGAGTAGGTGCGCATCCCTTTCCTTGTTACCCTTTGCCTTTGCACGTAGCCGTGCAACTATGAGATCAACGTCGGTCGATCTCATCCATAGTACCTGATCATGCGCCTAGGTAGCTACTCCATCCGTCCCATAATGGGTATAGTATCAAAATACGTCCTACATTATGGGATGGAGGAAGTATTATCTTACAAGATAACATTGTCGACTAACAAAGCATGTATTCAGTACGTGGAACACGATTTGTGGCACACATTGAGCGGGGCACGCATGCATGTAGTGCAAAATAAAAATTCATACATGATTGCGTCAAGATTTGAAAAATGGTTTTGTGAGTAGGGCTTGATCCATACTACTACCCATGGCCGTGCACCCAAGAGATCAGCGTTGGTCCATCTAGTCCATACTACTACCCGCCTGATCATGCACCTGGCACCTGGGCACCTAGGAAGGTATGATCTTACCTACCAAGATATTACACCGTTGACTAACCAAGCAACAAGCGTGTACTGGGAGATGCTTAATCTTTTACATTTTGTCCTTACGTGAGAGTACATCAAACACATCATGCTATCATCGCTGATATTTAAGAGTGCAACGAAAAAAACGAATTATACACCGTATGTTTAAGCTAGCTCCGCTAATTCCATATATAGTCCCCGAAACCCATAGGCGCCACTAAGTTTGGCTGAAGTTCGACCCAGTCAGTACATACTAGTCTTTCAGTGGGGTATAGCTATAGTTATGAGACCTGCCGTAGACTGACACGCTGAAGGTTCGTCTAGAAAACCGAGTATTTATTTTGAAGGCAGAACTTGCTGGCCAAGGTTGAAGAAGACGCGGAGAGGAGACTGTTGCCGGAAGGCCGAGAATTCAACAGGGAATGTTCGTACGTACGAACACCACTCTCTTGGCATGCCAAGAGAGGACACGCGCTTACGAATCATCTTTGCGCCGTTAGCCAGAAAATCGAGTAGCCACACGCACGCCCACTTGGCGGGGTTGGTGCTCGTGCCGTCGACGTTACCAACCCAAATTTTGACTAACCAGCCAACCAATTAACTTCCCTTCGAGGGTATTCGGCCTGGCCGGCGGCGCCAAAAAGTCCCACCGCCTATATATACATGCACACGCTAACCTACGCTAACCCAACGACCCACACAACACAAACACACACGAGCATTAGTTAGCTTGGGTGCTCCAGCAATGGCAGTGATGGTGGAGATCACGCAGAGCACGGTGCTCCGGCCTACCCAGGAGGCAGCCCGCGGCGGCGGGAAGAAGGTCCCTCTCACCGTCTTCGACCGCGCCTCCACCAACGGCTACATCCCGGCCGTCTTCGCGTGGAACGCGCCGGCGCCGACCAACGACGCGCTCAAGGCCGGCCTCGTCGCCGTCGTCGCCAGGTTCCCGCACCTCGCCAGGAGGTTCGCTGCCGACGACCACGGCCGGAAGTGCTTCCACCTCAACGACGCCTGGGTGCTTGTCCTCGAGGCCACCGCGGACGCGGACCTTGCCGATGCGCTGGCGCACGACGTGTCCGCGCACATCAACGAGCTCTACCCGAAGGCCGAAAAGGTGATGAGATGCAGTGTGTTTTTACACGTCCCAATAAGACTTACACATAACATAAAGCATAACGGTACTGTAGGGTTGAAAACATGCTGATGATTTTGACACTTTTTGGGTTGCAGGAA
Source organism: Aegilops longissima (assembly GCA_021605205.1). Classification (NCBI taxonomy): domain Eukaryota; kingdom Viridiplantae; phylum Streptophyta; class Magnoliopsida; order Poales; family Poaceae; genus Aegilops; species Aegilops longissima. Next base: position 98,468,787 of record CM038676.1, on the reverse strand, counting down.
CGTGCGAATGAGCCCATCTTCCAGGCGCAGCTGACGAGGTACGCGTGCGGCGGTCTGGTGATCGGCACCGCCTGCCATCACCAGGTGGCCGACGGTCAGTCCATGAGCGTCTTCTACCCCGCGTGGTAGATTCTGATGATTATCTTGAGCACACGCTCCCTCCGTTGGAGTCTGAGGGAGATGCTGGTTTGTTTGCTGGACGGCCGGTTAGGGCTTTGGTCGGCGCTATGGAGAGGAGGCCGGAGGGTGCTTCTCTTGTCCTGGCGCCTCACGTGGACGCGACTCCGGTGTCGGCGACTGCGGGCGAGATGGGTCGTGGGGGAGGGGGTTCGGGGCAGGTGGCCTCGTCTTCTCCCATCCCCATCCCGATCCCGGTGGCGTCGGTGACGCCGGACCCGCGGGGGTCGGCCGCTGCTGGGAGAGGGAGCCCGAGGCAGGCGGCCTCGGCTCCTGCTACTCCGATGGGGGCGGTACCCACCGTGGTAGCAGCTGCGTCGGGGGTGCTGGGGCAGGAGGCCCTGTCTCCTCCCTCTTCCCCGTCGGTCAGGAGGACCGCCTCTCCCTCGCCGATGGCTCATCTGTCTGAGCCGGCGGCTGGGGTGGGAGGATGGTGCGGGCAGGCGGCCCCCGTCATCCCCTCTTCGCTCCTACCCATGGCCGGGGCCCCTGGTGTGGGGCACCCGTCTGCGGGGATTGGGAGACCGCAGACGCCTTCTCTGGTAACATCGGCAGACCCTTTGAGGGATTCAGTGCCAGGTTTTACTAGGGAGGAGGTTGTCGCGTTTGGCGGGATCCCGGACCCTATCTCCGAGGGGAGACGGATGAGTGCTCGCATCCTCGCCATCCCTGAGGTGGATGATATGCAGCAGCGGTGCACTATGAGGGCGGCCAAGCTTCAGGAGGCTGCTGCATCTTCTGGTATGTCCGTCAACTTATCTAATTCCTTATTGCATTTTTATAATGAGGACATTATTAATAATGCAAACCAATTAGGAGTTTCACTAGGTGCTACGGATAGTGAGATTACCAATTCGGTGAATGATCTATTAGATTTGGAGGCGGAACGGGCCTTAGAGACTATTCGTAATCTTGCAGCAGTTAAATCAATGAATGATGATGAGATTGATGCGTTAGGGGTTAGAGTGCTCGATAATCTTTGTGCGGATCTAGCACCCCCCAATCATGACTCGGAGGAAGATGATGTACCCCTAGAGAATGATGCTAGTAATATTTGTGAACCCGGTTATGAGGACCGGGCGACAGAGCTTAGTAAACCTAAGCGTAAGTGGAAACGGAAGATCTATCCCGATTCCGCAGTTCGTAGGAGTGCTAGGATTCGAACCACTAAAAAATTCCATGATGAATTATGAGAGGAATTTTTTGGAATAGCAGAGGTCTGAAGGACTTGGCTAAAAGAAGATTCCTAGCTGAGACAGCTTTAGAGCAGAGGTTAGATTTTGTTGCTCTATCGGAGACGGGTAGAGATAACTTTGCGCCCCAGTTTCTCTCTTCTCTTGTGGGTGGTATTGATTTCGATTGGCATTGCCTCCCTCCACGAGGAAGATCGGGTGGTATCTTACTAGGTGTGAGATGCGATTCGCTTGAAGTCCGAAGTGTGGTGATGGGCGACTTCGCGGTGAAGTTTCGAGTCAGGTCTAGGATAGATGGTTTTAACTGGGCTTTGGTGGCGGTTTATGGTGCCGCATAGCCCGAGCTTAAAGCGGAGTTTCTGGCGGACCTTGTTCGAATCTGTGGGTCAGAACAGCTTCCAATTTTAGTTGGAGGCGATTTCAATATCATCAGGAGGAGAGAGGAGAAGAACAATGATAACTTTGACGACAGATGGTTGTTTATGTTCAACACCATTATTGAAAGCTTGGATCTGAGAGAGATAGAGCTTTCTGGTAGGAAGTTCACCTGGGCTAATGCTCTGCCAGACCCAACCTATGAAAAACTTGATCGAGTTCTTGCGAGCGTAGAGTGGGAACAAAAGTTCCCTTTGGTTACGGTGCAAGCTCTTTCGAGGGGAATATCTGATCACACCCCATTGTTCGTGGACTCAGGGGAGCCGAACCACGTGGGTAACAAGAACTCCTTTGTAACACCCGGATGATTAAGGAACAGTAATCACCCCGGTTACTGTGACTTACCTCACGTTGATTCGAACCCGGTTTAAAACAAATTCAAAACAAAAGCAAACGATAAAAAGTTTCAAAAACTAAAACTAAAATGTTCGGGGGTTGTCTAAAATAACAAACCTAATTATGGTGGGGTGCACAAAATTTTGTAAAGTGTTTTGGCATTTTAAATAAACTAAAACAGAAAGTAAGAAAAGGGAAAAATATAAAAAGAAAATAAAACAAAAGAGGTGGGGGAAGGAACCCCCACTGGCCCATCTGGGCCAGCCCTTCCCCACTGCCCAGCCAGCCCCCGAACCCCCCCACCTGCCCCCTCACCTGGCCCAGCCCCTCCTTTGGGCGGCCCGGCCTGGCCGCCACTTAACCCCTCCCGGCTGGGAAACCCTAGCCGACCACCCCCGCCCCCACTCGCCTCCCCGATCCCCTTCCCCGCCCGCCTGATCTGGATCGGGCCGAGCCTCTGTCGCCCTCATCGCCGGCCCCGCCGCCCCAACCGCGCCCTCCTCCTGCGCCCTCGCCGCCGTCAGGACCCCCGCCTCCGTCGCCCACGCTGGGCGCCTCGCCGCTGGGTCGACCCGACCTCCCCGCCTCACCAGATCCCTCCCGACGCGCGACGCTTCGACTCCCTCCTCGCCGGACGCCATCACGCTCCACCGCGCCCGCCTCCTAGACCTCAGCAGACCACAGTGAGCCGCCCTGGCCCCCTCGCTCCCTCTCTCTCCCGAAGCGCCACCGAGCCCGAGCCCGTCTCCGCTCCACCGTCCGCGCCACGCCCCCGTTCCCTCTCTCCCCTCGCGAACAGGCCTCGCCCGCCACCGAACCCCGGCCCTTCCTGTCGTGTTTCGGCGACGGCGGTGCGACGCTGCCAACTCAGTGCCCCGCCGCACCACGGCGGCCGCCGATCGCGCTTCCACTCCTCGCACCACCTCTCGCTGGCATGGCGGCCCGACCACCACCACTGCATGTGGCGCGACGCGCCGCTCCTCCTCCTCGCCGGCCCGCTGCCCTGCCCGTGCCCACTTCGGTCGCCTCGCGGCGCGCTGCTGCACCTTCGCCAACCTCGCCGGATTGCGGCCCCTCCGCCGTCGTCGTGGCCTCGGCCTCCCAGCGCCCAATCAGGCGCCAATCGCGCTTCTTCCTTCCCGTTCGCCGCCCGGTTGGGCTGGGTCACCTGACCGATGGGGCGGCCCGCTTTTAAAACGAAAATGAAAAAAGGAAAATAAATATTAAAATAATAATTAAAATATTAATTAATTAATTAATTAGAGAATTAATTAACTTAATTAAACCAGATTAGATTAACCTAATCTTTTAGTTAAAGCTAATTAACCTGTTTAATTACTATGAGTCAATGACATGGGACCCACTGTCGGGGTTGACTCGATCAACCTGTTGATCGCCGACGTCAAGATGACATCATCGACGTCACCAATACATTTTCAATTAATTAAATAATTAATTAAATTCCAGAAATTATTAAAATCTTTTAAAATTATATGTTTTAATCTGTAACTTCGATTAAAATATTTTCAACATGAAAGTTACTCGAGCAGCGAGACGAATCCGGATACTGTGATCCGTTCGTCCACCACACACCCCTAACCTATCAAACCTGCAACTTTTCCCCTCGGCTCCTCTTCCCGAAAACCTAAACACAGGAATACTTTCCCGGATGTTTCCCCCCTAACCAGTACCCCCCTCGTACCACGTTAGGGCACGCCTAACATCGCTTCTTGACATGTCATGCATCGATATGCATCTGTTTATTTGGTATTCATTGTTTCTTCCCCCTCTTCTCTCAAGTAGACTACGAGACCGATGTCTGCTCTTTGGCGGTTCGACTACGGTGTTGACGACCCTCTCTCTTGCAGAGCAACCAGCAAGCCCCCCCTTGATCACCAGATATCGCCTACTCTTATCTACACTGCTTGCATTAGAGTAGTATAGTGTTGGAAATATGCCCTAGAGGCAATAATAAATTAGTTATTATTATATTTCCTTGTTCATGATAATCGTTTATTATTCATGCTATAATTGTATTGACCGGAAACAGCGGTACATGTGTGGATACATAGACAACACCATGTCCCTAGTAAGCCTCTAGTTGACTAGCTCGTTGATCAATAGATGGTTACGGTTTTCGACCATGGACATTGGATGTCATTGATAACGGATCACATCATTAGGAGAATGATGTGATGGACAAGACCCAATCCTAAGCATAGCACAAGATCGTAGTTCGTTTTGCTAGAGCTTTTCCAATGTCAAGTATCTCTTCCTTAGACCATGAGATCGTGCAATTCCGGATACCGTAGGAGTGCTTTGGGTGTATCAAACGTCACAACGAATCGGGTGACTATAAAGGTGCACTACGGTATCTCGAAAGTGACCATTGGGTTGACACGGATCGAGATGGGATTTGTCACTCCGTAGACGGAGAGGTATCTCTGGGCCCACTCGGTAGGACATCATCATAATGTGCACAATGTGACCAAGGGGTTGATCACGGATGATGTGTTACGAACGAGTAAAGAGACTTGCCGTAACGAGATTGAACAAGGTATCGGGATACCGGCGATCGAATCTCGGGCAAGTACAATACCGCTAGACAAAGGGAATTGTATACGGGATCGATTGAGTCCTTGACATCATGGTTCATCCGATGAGATCATCGTGGAACATGTGGGAGCCAACATGGGTATCCAGATCCCGCTGTTGGTTATTGACCAGAGAACGTCTCGGTCATGTCTGCATGGTTCCCGAACCCGTAGGGTCTACACACTTAAGGTTCGGTGACGCTAGGGTTATATAGGAAGCTTGTATGTGGTTACCGAATGTTGTTGAGTCCGGATGAGATCCCGGACGTCACGAGGAGTTCGGAATGGTCCGGAGGTAAAGATTTATATATGGGAAGTCCTGTTTTGGTCACCGGAAAAGTTTGGGCGATATCGGTAATGTCTGGGACCACCGGAGGGTCCCTGGGTCCACCAAGTGGGGCCACCTGCCCCGGAAGGTTGCGTGGGCCAAGTGTGGGAGGGAACCAGCCCCAAGGGGGCTGGTGCGCCCCCCACAAGGGGCCCAAGGCGCAAGGGGAAGTGGGAGGGGGCAAACCCTAGGGCAGATGGGCCCTAAGGCCCATCTAGTGGGCGCCTCCCTCTCCCTCCCCTCTTGGCCGCCTCCCCAAGCCCCATCTAGGGCTGGCCGCACCCCTTGGGGGTGGAAACCCTAGATGGGGGCGCAGCCCTCCCCTTCCCCTATATATATGAGGCCAAGGGGCTGCCCAAGACACACAATTCTATCTCTCGTTGGTGCAGCCCTGCCTCTCTTCTTCTTCCTCCTCTCCCTTGGTGCTTGGCGAAGCCCTGCGGGATTGCCACGCTCCTCCATCACCACCACGCCGTTGTGCTGCTGCTGGATGGAGTCTTCCTCAACCTCTCCCTCTCTCCTTGCTGGATCAAGGCGTGGGAGACGTCACCGGGCTGTACGTGTGTTGAACGCGGAGGTGCCGTCCGTTCGGCACTTGATCATCGGTGATCTGAATCACGACGAGTACGACTCCATCAACCCCGTTCACTTGAACGCTTCCGCTTAGCGATCTACAAGGGTATGTAGATGCACTCTCCTTCCTCTTGTTGCTAGAATCTCCATAGATTGATCTTGGTGATGCGAGAAAATTTTGAATTTCTGCTCACGCTCCCCAACGGTGGCATCATGAGCTAGGTCTATTGCGTAGATTCTTTGCACGAGTAGAACACAAAGTAGTTGTGGGCGTTGATAATGTTCAATATGCTTACCGTTACTAGTCCAATCTTGTTTCGACGGTATTGTGGGATGAAGCGGCCGGACCGACCTTACACGCACTCTTACGTGAGAGGTTCCACCGACCGACATGCACTTGGTGCATAAGGTGGCTAGCGGTGCCGTCTCTCCCACTTTAGTCGGAACGGATTCGATGAAAAGGGTCCTTATGAAGGGTAAATGGCAATTGGCATATCACGTTGTGGTTTTGCGTAGGTAAGAAACGTTCTTGCTAGAACCCATAGCAGCCACGTAAAACATGCAAACAACAATTAGAGGACGTCTAACTTGTTTTTGCAGGGTATGCTGTGTGATGTGATATGGCCAAGAAGAATGTGATGAATGATATGTGATGTATGAGATTGATCATGTTCTTGTAATAGGATTCATGACTTGCATGTCGATGAGTATGACAACCGGCAGGAGCCATAGGAGTTGTCTTTATTTATTGTATGACCTACGTGTCATTGAACAACGCCATGTAATTACTTTACTTTATTGCTAACCGGTAGCCATAGTAGTAGAAGTAATAAGTTGGCGAGACAACTTCATGGAGACACGATGATGGAGATCATGATGATGGAGATCATGGTGTCATGCGGTGACAATGATGATCATGGAGCCCCAAGATGGAGATCAAAAGGAGCAATATGATATTGGCCATATCATGTCACTACTATATAATTGCATGTGATGTTTATTATGTTTATGCATCTTGTTTACTTAGAAACGACGGTAGTAAATAAGATGATCCCTTACACAAATTTCAAGAAGTGTTCTCCCCTGACTGTGCACCGTTGCTACAGTTCGTCGCTTCTAAGCACCACGTGATGATCGGGTGTGATGGATTCTTACGTTCACATACAACGGGTGTAAGACAGATTTACACAAAAAAACACTTGGGGTTAACTTGACGAGCCTAGCATGTGCAGACATGGCCTCGAACACGGAGACCGAAGGTCGAGCATGAGTCGTATAGTAGATACGATCAACATGAAGATGTTCACCGATGATGACTAGTCCGTCTCACGTGATGATCGGACACGGCCTAGTTGACTCGGATCATGTAATCACTTAGATGACCGGAGGGATGTCTATCGAGTGGGAGTTCATAAGATGAACTTAATTATCCTGAACATAGTCAAAAGATCTTTGCAAATTATGTCGTGAGCTCGCGCTTTAGTTCCACTGTTTAGATATGTTCCTAGAGAAAATATAGTTGAAAGTTGTGATAGCGATTATGCGGACAGTAGAAAGCTTATGTCCTTAATGCACCGCGAGTGTGCTGAACCCCAAACGTCGTTTGTGGATGTTACGAACATCGGACATGCACGCTTTTGATAACTACGTGATAGTTCAGTTAAGCGGTTTAGAGTTGAGGCACCCAAGACGTTTTTGAAACGTCATGAACATATGAGATGTTTCGAGGGCTGAAATTGGGATTTCAGGCTCGTGCCACGCCAAGAGGTATAAGACCTCCGACGATTGTCTTAGCCTGCAAACTAAGGGAGAAAAGCTCAATCGTTGAGCTTGTGCTCAGATTGTCTGAGTACAACAATCACTTGAATCGAGTGGGAGTTGATCTTCCAGATGAGATAGTGATGTTTCTCCAAAGTCATTGCCACCAAGCTGCTAGAGCTTCGTGATGAACTATAACAAATCAGGGATAGATATGATGATCCTTGAGGTATTCGCGTTGTTTGACATCGCGAAAGTAGAAATCAAGAAGGAGCATCAATTGTTGATGGTTGATGAAACCACTAGTTTCAAGAAGGGCAAGGGCTAGAAGGGACACTTCATGAAACGGCAAATCAGTTGCTGCTCCAGTGAAGAAACCCAAGGTTGAACCCAAACCCGAGACTAAGTGCTTCTGAGATAAGGGGAAACAGCCACTGGAGTATAATTACCCTAGATACTTGGTAGATAAGAAGGCAGGCAAGGTCGATAGAAGTATATTTGATATACATTATGTTAATGCGTGCTTTACTAGTACTCCTAGTAGCACCAGGATATTAGATACCGGTTCGGTTGCTAAATGTTAGTAACTCGAAACAAAAGCTACGGAATAAAAGGAGACTAGCTAAAGGTGAGCTGACGATATGTGTTGGAATTGTTTCCAAGTTTGATGTGATCAAAACATCGCACGCTCCTTCTACCATCAAGATTAGTATTAAACCAGAATTATTATCATTTGGTGTTTGCGTTGAGCATAGACATGATTGGATTATGTCTGTCGCAATACGGTTATTCATTTAAGGAGAATAATGGTTACTCTATTTATTTGAATAATACCTTCAATGGTCTTGCACCTAAAGGAATGGTTTATTGAATCTCGATCGTAGTGATACACATTTTCATGCCAAAAGATATAAGATAGTAATGATAGTACCACTTACCTGTGGCACTGCCATGTAAGTCATAAAATGCATGAAGAAGCTCCATGTTGATGGATCTTTGGACTCACTCATTTATGAAAAGTTTGAGACATGCGAACCATGTCTATTGGTGTATATGCATGAAGAAACTCCATGCAGATGGATCGTTTGGACTCACTTGATTTTGAATCACTTGAGATATGCAAAACATACCACATGGGCAAGATGGTGAAAAGCCTCGGTTTCAAGAAGATGGAACAAGGTAGCAACTTGTTGGAAGTAACACATTTTGATGTGTGCAGTCCAATGAGTGCTGAGGCATCTGATGAATATCGTTATGTTCGACTTCACAGATGATTCGAGTAGATGTTGAGTATATTTACTTGATGAAACACAAGTCTGAATTATTGAATGGTTCAAATAATTTCAGAGTGAAGTTTAAGATCTTCGTGACAAGAGGATAGAATGTCTATGATATGATCATAGAGATGAACATCTGAGTTACGAGTTTTGGCACACAATTAAGACATTGTGGAAATTGTTTCACAATTAGTACTACTGGAACACCATAGTGTGATGGTGTGTCCGAACATCATAGTTGCACCCTATTGGATATGGTGCGTAGCATGATGTCTCTTATCGAATTACCACTATCGTTCATGGGTTAGGCATTAGAGACAACCGCACTCACTTTAATAGGGCACCACGTAATTCCGTTGAGATGACACCGTATGAACTATGGTTTAGAGAAACCTAAGCTGTCATTTCTTAAAGGTTTGGGGCTACGACGCTTATGTGGAAAAGTTTCAGGTTGATAAGCTCGAACCCAAAGCGGACAAAATGCATCTTCATAGGACACCCAAAACGGTTGGGTATACCTCCTAATTCAGATCCGAAAGCAATAGGGATTGTTTCTTGAATCGGGTCCTTTCTCGAGGAAAAGTTCGTCTCGAAAAGTTGAGTGGGAGGATGGTGGAGACTTGATGAGGTTATTGAACCGTCACTTCAACTAGTGTGTAGCAGGGCACGGAAGTTGTTCCGTGGCACCTACACCAATTGAAGTAGAAGCTTATGATAGTGATCATGAAGTTTGGATCAAGTCACTACCGTACCTCGTAGGGTGACAAGGATGCGTACTACTTCTGAGTGGTACAGCAATCCTGTCTTGAAGGTCATGTTGCTAGACAACAATGAACCTACGAGCTATGGAGAAGCGATGGTGGACCCAAATTCCGACAAGTGGTTAGAAACCATGAAATCCGAGGAAGGATCCATGTATCATAACAAAGCATGGACTTTGGTGGACTTGCCCGATGATCGGCAAGCCATTGAGATGAATGGATCTTTAAGAAGAAGACGGACATGGACGGTAATGTCACCTTCTATGAAGCTCGACTTGTGGCAAAGAGTTTTTCACAAGTTCAAGGAGTTGACTACGATGAGATTTTCTCATCCGTAGCGATGCTTAAGTCCGTCGGAATCATATTAGCATAAGCTGCATTTATGAAATCTGGCGATGGATGTCAAAATGAGTTTCCTTACCGCCAGTAAGGAAAGGTTGTATATGATACAATCAGAAAGTTTTGTCGATCCTAAGGATGCTAAAAGGTATGCTGGCTCCAGCAATCCTTTCTAAGGACTGTAGTAAGCATCTCGGAGTTGGAATGTGCGTTTTGATGAGATGATCAAAGATTTTGGGTTTATACAAAGTTTATGAGAAACTTGTATTTCCAAAGAAGTGAGTGGGAGCACTATAGAATTTTTGATGAGTATATGTTGTTGACATATTGTTGATCAGAAATGATATAGAATTTCTGGAAAGCATATAGGGTTATTTGAAAAGTGTTTTTCAAGTGAAAACCTGTATTAAGCTACTTGAACATTGAGCATCAAGATCTATAGTGATAGATAAAAAATGCTTAATAACACTTTCAAATGAGCACATACCTTGACATGATCTTGAAGGTGTTCAAGATGGATCAGTCAAAGAAGGAGTTCTTGCCTGAGTTGTAAGGTATGAAGTTAAGACTTCAAGCTCGACCACGGCAGAAAAGAGAGAAAGGACGAAGGTCGTCCCCTATGCTTTAGACGTAGGCTCATAGTATGCTATCTTTGTGTACCGCGACCGAAGTGTGCCATGCCATGAGTCGGTCAAGGGTACAAGAATGATCCAGAATGGGGATCATTGGACAGCGGTCAAAATTGTCCTTGGAGTAAATAAGGACATGTTTCTCGATTATGGAGGTGATAATGAGTTCGGCATAAAGGGTTACGTTGATGCAAGCTTTAACACCTATCCGAGTGACTCTGAGAAGCAAACCGGATACGTATAGTGGAGCAACCATTTGGAATAGCTCCAAGTGGAGCGTGAAAGCAGCATTCACAATATGACATAGAGAATTGCGAAGTAAACACGGATCTGAAAGGTTCAGACCCGTTGACTAAAACCTCTCTCACAAGCAAAACATGATCAAACCCCGGAACTCATTGAGACTTAATCACATGGTGATGTGAACTAGTTTAAGACACTAGTAAACTCTTTGGATGTTGGTCACATGGCGATGTGACCTATCAGTGTTAATCACATGGCGATGTGAACTAGATTATTGACTCTAGTGCAAGTGGGAGACTGTTGGAAATATGCCCTAGAGGCAATAATAAATTAGTTATTATTATATTTCCTTGTTCATGATAATCGTTTATTATTCATGCTATAATTGTATTGACCGGAAACAGCAGTACATGTGTGGATACATAGACAACACCATGTCCCTAGTAAGCCTCTAGTTGACTAGCTCGTTGATCAATAGATGGTTACGGTTTCCTGACCATGGACATTGGATGTCATTGATAACGGATCACATCATTAGGAGAATGATGTGATGGACAAGACCCAATCCTAAGCATAGCACAAGATCGTAGTTCGTTTTGCTAGAGCTTTTCCAATGTCAAGTATCTCTTCCTTAGACCATGAGATCGTGCAATTCCCGGATACCGTAGGAGTGCTTTGGGTGTATCAAACGTCACAACGAAACTGGGTGACTATAAAGGTGCACTACAGGTATCTCCGAAAGTGACCATTGGGTTGACACGGATCGAGGCGGGATTTGTCACTCCGTAGAGCGGAGAGGTATCTCTGGGCCCACTCGGTAGGACATCATCATAATGTGCACAATGTGACCAAGGGGTTGATCACGGGATGATGTGTTACGGAACGAGTAAAGAGACTTGCCGTAACGAGATTGAACAAGGTATCGGGATACCGCGATCGAATCTCGGGCAAGTACAATACCGCTAGACAAAGGGAATTGTATACGGATCGATTGAGTCCTTGACATCATGGTTCATCCGATGAGATCATCGTGGAACATGTGGGAGCCAACATGGGTATCCAGATCCGCTGTTGGTTATTGACCGAGAACGCCTCGGTCATGTATGCATGGTTCCCGAACCCGTAGGGTCTACACACTTAAGGTTCGGTGACGCTTAGGGTTATATAGGAAGCTTGTATGTGGTTACCGAATGTTGTTCGAGTCCGGATGAGATCCGGACGTCACGAGGAGTTCGGAATGGTCCGGAGGTAAAGATTTATATATGGGAAGTCCTGTTTTGGTCACCGGAAAAGTTTCGGGCGATATCGGTAATGTACCGGGACCACCGGGAGGGTCCCGGGGGTCCACCAAGTGGGGCCACCTGCCCCGGAAGGTTGCGTGGGCCAAGTGTGGGAGGGAACCAGCCCCAAGGGGGCTGGTGCGCCCCCCACAAGGGGCCCAAGGCGCAAGGGGAAGTGGGAGGGGGCAAACCCTAGGGCAGATGGGCCCTAAGGCCCATCTAGTGGGCGCCTCCCTCTCCCTCCCCTCTTGGCCGCCTCCCCAAGCCCCATCTAGGGCTGGCCGCACCCCTTGGGGGTGGAAACCCTAGATGGGGGCGCAGCCCTCCCCTTCCCCTATATATATGAGGCCAAGGGGCTGCCCAAGACACACAATTCTATCTCGTTGGTGCAGCCCGCCTCTTCTTCTTCCTCCTCCCTTGGTGCTTGGCGAAGCCTGCGGGATTGCCACGCCTCCATCACCACCACGCCGTTGTGCTGCTGCTGGATGGAGTCTTCCTCAACCTCTCCTCTCTCCTTGCTGGATCAAGGCGTGGGAGACGTCACCGGGCTGTACGTGTGTTGAACGCGAAGGTGCCGTCCGTTCGGCACTTGATCATCGGTGATCTGAATCACGACGAGTACGACTCCATCAACCCCGTTCACTTGAACGCTTCCGCTTAGCGATCTACAAGGGTATGTAGATGCACTCTCCTTCCTCTTGTTGCTAGAATCTCCATAGATTGATCTTGGTGATGCGTAGAAAATTTTGAATTTCTGCTACGTTCCCCAACATATAGCATTTTACTGTTTTCAGATACTCCTATACTGCTGCATAGCCTGTCCTTGTTACTACTGTTGTTACCTTACCTGCAATCCTATATGCTTAGTATAGGATGCTAGTATTCCATCTATGGCCCTACATTCTTGTCCGTCTGCCGTGCTATACTATCGGGCCGTGATCACTCGGGAGGTGATCACGGGTATATACTATATACTTATACATGATACATGTGGAGACTAAAGTCGGGTCGGCTGATGGAGCACCCGCGAGTGGATCTTGAGGCGGAGCGGCAGGGCAGGTTGAGACCGCCTAGAGAGAGGTGGGCCTGGGCCTGTTCGGCGCTCATGTTACTTAACACGCTTAACGAGGTCTTGGTATTTGATCTGAGTTGGCTACGAGCTTATACGCACTAACCATCTACGCGGGAGTAGTTATGGGTATCCCGCCGTGGTATCACGAAGTACTTCAGACGTCACGACGAGCGCGCTTGGCGCGGATTGGACTGAACGCCGCTAGGCTAGGATCGCTTCCGCCGCCCTCATAGCGAACGTGCAGGTGTGCTCAGGCGATGGGCCTGCACTTCGGCGCTTAGGTTTAGACCGCGTGTTGGCCTCTCTGTTGTGCCTAGGTGGGGCTGCGGCGTGTTGATCTTCCGCGGCGGGCATGACCCAGAAAGTGCGTCCGCCAAATGGGATCAAGCGTCTTTGGGTAAGATGGTGCACCCTGCAGGAAGTTAATCTATTCGGATAGCCGTGATCTTCGATAACAGGACGACTTGGAGTTGTACCTTGAGCTTATGACAACTAGAACCGGATACTTGATAAAACACACCCTTCCAAGTGCCGATACAACCGTGGTCGCTCTCGCTCGTGGATATGAGCAGGGATTGCGGGTAGGATTATTGCTATATGACGTTACATGGAGGACTTCCGTTGTCCTCTTCTCATGCATTGCTGTAAGACCGGTGTCCGAAGCGTAGTCTTCGTTAAGACTAGCTATCCCCTCTTATTCGGCATTCTGCAGTTCGGTCCATCGATATGGCCCTTTACACATATATCCATGCATATGTAGTGTAGCTCCTTGCTTGCAGTACTTTGGATGAGTACTCACGGTTGCCTTGTTCCCCCTTTCCCCTACCTCTACTCGATTGCTGCAACCAGACGATGGAGCCCAGAGCGAGACGCCACCGTCGATGACGACTACTACTCGAGGTGCCTACTACTACGTGCAGCCCGACGACGACACCAGGAGTAGCTAGGAGGATCCTGTGCAGGAGGCCTGCTCCTCTTCGATCTCAGATCCCGGTTTGTGCTAGCCATCTTATGGCACCTTGTTTAACTTATGTACGTACTCAGATATTGTTGCTTCCGCTGACTCGTCTATGATCGAGCACTTGTATTCGAGCCCTCGAGGCCCCCGGCTTGTATTATGATGCTTGTATGACTTATTTTATTTGTAGAGTTGTGTTGTGATATCTTCCGTGAGTCTCGATCTTGATCGCATACATTTGCGTGCATGATTAGTGTACGATTGAATCGGGGCGTCCCAAGTTGGTATCGAGCCGATCGCTGTAGGAATCCCCTTCCACACTCCTTGGTCAAGTCGAGTCTAGACATTACAAAAGCTTTTACTAACTTGGCTGTGTGCCTTACGGGCCCACGTCGCCATCGGGTGGTACTAGGATCTTTTACTCCTCGACCTTTACTCTGGGACTCTGAACTCTCCTCTACTCGGGTCAAACGATTTTACTAACTATCACTAGGATCCCGTGACCACATACACCCCAAAGTTGGATATAGCCTTAGTTGTTCTTGGAATTGTATTTGAGCAATTTCCACACTGTCATTTGACTCCTTTGGAACGTCTTTGTTTTCAGATGGAACCCACGAGGCAGGTCGTGCGCCACACAACGGCCATTGGTGCCTCGGGATCACCTGCGGTGCTAGCCGAGATGATGACCTATCTGGGTTATCGCTGGCACCCCGAGTACACCGCCTATGAGGAGTACCAGACTATAACCAGGAGCATGCAGCGCCATCGTCCACCTCTACTCGGAGTACGAGTCCACTCTTGGCTGCACACCGCACATGGTGTTGGAGTGACTATCGATATGGCAGTCCACGATGCTGCTTATGCTGCTCGACACGCCTTCGCAGAGTATCGAGAGTTGGACACCTCCCCTTCGTGCACATTGCTATCGCGTCGATGTTGGTGAGGAGGGTTACTACATCGCTGCCTACTCCATCGTCACCAGAGAGCCCTTCCACCATCGTAACTTTGTTCGCATGCCGATGGGCTGGATCGAGCTAACCGATCTCTTCGCCAAGAGTTGTACATCACCCGTCGGCACCTCTACCGTGCTCGACGCTGATGCACCCTTTGTCCGATCCGGAGAGCTGCCGTGTTCGCGATCTACCCAGCCAGACCGTGATGCCCTGTGGTGTCGGTTGGCGACGTGGGAGGCTACTCTCCGCACTTGGCCCTTATTCGCCACCGGACGCCGGATTCAGCACCGAGTATCCGCGGCCCCTGTGTCACCGACGTGGAGGACTATCGCTGCCGCACTATCGCTTTCAGGCTACAGACTACCTCCATGATACCGCGTGGGACTGATGTAGACTTGTTTGTTAGTGTTAGGTGCATTCGCCGCGAGCCTGCGTGCCGCCTATGATGTAGTAGTCTATGTACTGGACTCTATGTATCGAACTCTATGCATGATTCCTTTTGTAAGATATGCCAACTACTATGTAATTCCCATCATGCTGCTTTCATTATGCATGTTTCATCATGAATGATTCATGTCTTTTGTTTAATTTCTCAAATGCTGAACTACCCCTGTTATATAATAGCAGGATGGTTAGGCCAGCAGGTCGTGGTCGTGGTGCCAACTTCCCACCACCGCCTGAGTACATGGCTGGTATGGTCCAACAGCTTGAGATGAATCGCCGATTCATGGAGAACATGATGGCTCGTTTCCTCGCCCCAATATGAACCAGCACCCAAACGGAACAACTCTGCAGGATTTCATACGCTCAACCCCGGCGTGTACCGCAGCTCAACTCAGCCACTGGATGTCGACGATGGCTCCGTGACATCACCTATGAGATGGAGTCTGCTGATGTAGCCCCGCCAGCTATGTCACCTTTGCTTCCTTCTTCTGAAGGGACCCGCAGCTCAATGGTGGGACAGCCACAGCGTACTCGCCAGCTTGGAACACTCATCACTGGCCGACTTCCAGGCTGCCTTCCGTGCCCGCTTCATCCTCAAGGGTCATGGACCGAAGAAGCGTGAGTTCCATAACCTCACCCAAGGCAACAAGACTGTTGAAGCTTATCGGCGAGAGTTCTGGACTTGTCTCGCTATGCTGAAGAGGACATTGCAACTGATACACGCAGACAGGAGAAGTTCCGTGACGGTCTTCAAGCTGACATCAAGCTCGCACTCCTAGTGCACGACTTTGCTGATTTTGCCACCTTGGTGAACAAAGCTATCAATGTCGAAACTGGTCTGCAGGAATACCAGAGCTCTAACAGGCGCAACCGTGACACGGGCTCATCTTCGGGCCCGTCCTCGCAGAAGCGCAAGATATGGATTCCCAACAGTGTGTACCAGCCGAATGCACTGCTCCAAGGCAGAACTATGCTGCACCTCGTCGCCTACAACTAAGCAGCCAAAGCTTCCAGCTCCACCACCCCAAGCTCTGCTCCCACCCCAATAATGGTTTGTGCTTGGTGCGGACAACGTGGCACCGTGCTAGAGAATGCAACAGAACCAGAATCAGCTGGCCCTTCCAAAGAACTGGCGGTGGAAACACCCAGCCCCGCAACAACACTGCCAAGCCTTATGGTCGAGTTCAGGCCAGCCACGTTGATCTGAACGAAGGTCAAGACCAACCTGCTACTGTGATGGGTACACTTCTCGTAAATTCAGTACCCGCATGTGTTTTATTTGATACAGGGCATCTCATTCATTCATGTCTCAAGATTTTGCATTCATGCATGGCATTAAAAGTGAAGACATGAATGCTTCACTATTAGTACACACCCGCGGGCCAATGTCGAACCTCCATGATTTGCAACGATGTCCCGTTGAAATCAAGGACTGGAATTCCTTGTCTCTCCCATCGTGTGAAGTCTTGTAGCATTGACCTCATTCTCGGGAATGAATTGGTTAAAGGCGATCTCGCTTCCATAGTTTGCGCCACGAAGACCGCCCATCTGCTACACCCTTCGATGAAATAGTCACTTACCAAGCTCATCGGTGCAAAATGCCGAGGCAAGGCTCTATGCATTGAATGCTTTGAACGCTGCACCACTCGAGGGTATCGAAAACATTCTGCTGCTTTTGCGATTTCCAGGATGTTTTTCCTGAAGAACTTCCGGGGATTCCCCCTGCTAGAGCTGTCGAATTCGTCATCGACTTGAAACCAGGCACCACTCCTATAGCCAAGCGACCCTACAAGATGCCGCCGCATGAACTCCTTGAGCTAAAGGAGGAAATCGACAAATCTCTTCAAAGTGGTTTCATTCGCCCAAGTTGCTCACCTTGGGGAGCACCTTCTCTCTTTGTCAAGAAGAAGGATGGGACAAACCGATTGGTCCAAGACTACCGTCCTATAAATCAAGCTACCATTCAGAATAAGTATCCTCTTCCTCGGATCAATGATCTTTATGATCAATTGGCTGGTTCGTCAGTGTTCTCGAAACTCGACTTGAGGTTGGGTTACCACCAGATCCGTGTTCGTGAGGAGGATATCCCCAAGACCGCATTTGTGACTCGTTATGGTTCATACGAGTACACCGTCATGTCTTTCGCTTAACCAATGCTCCAGCCACCTTCTCTCTCTCGATGAACTATATATTCATGGATTACCTCGACAAGTTCGTCGTGGTTTATCGGATGATATCCTGATCTTTCCAAGAATGAAGAAGAACATCTGAACATCTTCGTCTTGTGCCGAAAAGCTACGGAGCATCAACTCTATGCCAAGTTCTCCAAGTGTGAATTCGGCTTCCCAAGTAACCTATCTTGGGCATGTCATTTCTAAGGATGGTATTGCCGTCAACCCTAAAAGAGTTCAGGCTATTCTCGATTGACTCCTCCAAGAACGTTAATAAGTCGAAGTTTTCTCGGCCTCGCCACTATTGCCGTCGATTCGCACGAGAACTTCTCCAAGATTGCCAGCCTCGACTAACCTGTTGTATAAGGGCGTCAAATTCCAATGGATGATAAGTGTCGGGAAAGTTTCCAGCACTCAAAGACAAGTTGACTTCTGCCCGATGCTAGCTCCCCGATACTAAGAAGGACTTCGTCATTTATCGCGACGCTTCCGTCAAGGATTAGGCGGTGTCCTAATGCAAGAGCGCAAAGTGGTTGCTTATGCCTCTCGACAGTTGCGCCCTCACGAAGAGAACTACCCAGTTCACGACCTCGAGCTTGCTGCTGTCATTCATGCACTGAAGCAGTGGCGACATTACCTTCTCGGTAATCGTTGCGAGATCTTCACCGACCACCAAAGTCTGAAGTATCTGTTTACTCAGCCAGACCTGAACCTCCGTCAGCAGAGATGGATGGAGACTGTTGCAGACTTTGATTTGGGTATTTCCTATACGCCAGGCAAGGCTAACGTAATGGCTGATGCATTGAGCCGCAAGTCTTACTGCAACCACCTTCAGGTTCACAAAGTTCAGCCCTCACTTGTTGAAGAATTCAGAAAGCTGAACCTCCATATTGTTCCTCCGGAGTTCCGCAAGATGAATCTCCGTGTTGTTCCTCAGGGTTCCCTCTATACCCTGGCTGTTGAACCCGATCTCGTGGGCACCATAAAGACAATGCATGGATTTGACTCTGAAGTCTACAAGATTAAGCAAGACATCAAGAAAGGAAATCCCTCATCCTTCACTATTGCTGATGATGGCGCCTTGTACTTCAAAGGCCGCCTAGTGGTGCCGTAAGAAGGAAAACCTGAATATGACTCGAGAAGGTTATGAAAGAAGCTCATGATACGCCTCTATGTATCCATCCCGGCAGTACAAAGATGTATCAAGACATTCGCCGAGATTACCGTGGTCTAATATGAAGCGGGACATTGCTCGCTATGTTTACGAGTGTGACGTTTGCCGTCGTATCAAAGCAGAACATCAAAGGCCTGTTGGAACTCGCAACCTATCTCTATTCCGAATGGAAATGGGACCATGTTGAAATGGACTTCGCCACTGGATTTCCCAAATCGCAGAAAGGTAATGATGCTATTCTTGTCGTCATTGACGGCTTTCTAAAGTTGCACATTTTACGGCGGTCAAAGAAACGATCACTGCTAGCCAGCTTGCAACGCTCTATATGTCCGAATTGTTTCACTTCATGGTATTCCACTGGTTATCGATTCGGACCGTGGCAGCCTATTCACTTCAAGATTACGGGCAAGTTTTCAAGAAGCTATGGGTACTCATTTATCTTTCAAGATGCGTTTCATCCATGATCACAAGGGCAAGTTGAGCGTGTCAACCAAATTCTCGAAGACATGCTTGAGCTTGTGTCGTTACATTCGCAAGAAATGGGAGGAATCTCTCCGTATGCTGAGTTCTCTTATAATAATAGCTATCAAGCTAGTCGAAGATGGCCCCCTTGAAGTGTTATATGGACGAAAGTGCGAACCCTCGAACTGGTCGAATCGGGAGCGTCCACTCTTGGTCCGGATATTATCCAACATGCGAAGAACAAGTCCACATTATTCGCGAGAATCTCAAGACTGCTCGGTCTCATCAAAAGAGTAATTATGACCGTCATCACAAAGACATGGTCTATCAACTTTGGCGAAAAGGCCTATCTTCGCGTTACACCAATGAAGGGTGCTCACCGCCGGGATCAAGGGCAAGTTAGCTCCTCGCTATATTGGCCCATTCACTATTACGGAAAGGCGTGGAAAAGTGGCTTATCAAGCTGGAGCTTCCGTCGAACCTTTCTCAGTTCACGATGTGTTCCACGTGTCACAACTCCGACGCTGCTTCAAGGACCCAATCCGAGCGGTGGACCATGAAGTGCTCGAATTACAAAAGGACCTCTCCTATAAAGAGCATCCGTCCGCATTCTCGACCAAGCTGAGCGCCGCACACGTCGGAAAGGCGATCAAGTTCCTCAAAGTCCGATGGTCGAATCACTCAAGACGAAGCCACACAGGAAGCGAGGATCGTCTTGAGATGAATACCCGCACTCTTTCCTTCTACCTCCTAAATCTCGGGACGAGATTTCTTGTAATGGAGGAGATTTGTAACACCGGATGATTAAGGAACAGTAATCACCCGATTCATTGTGACTTACCTCACGTTGATTTGAACCGGTCTAAAACAAATTCAAAACAAAAGCAAGCGATAAAAGTTTCAAAAACTAAAACTAAAATGTTCGGGGTTCTCTAAAATAACAAACCTAATTATGGTGGGGTGCACAAAATTTTGTAAAGTGTTTTGGCATTTTAAATAAACTAAAACAGAAAGTAAGAAAAGGAAAAATATAAAAAATAAAACAAAAGAGGTGGGGAAGGAACCCCATCGCCCATCTGGCCAGCCCTTCCCCACCTGCCCAGCCAGCCCCCAACCCCCCCACGGCCCCTCACCCTGGCCCCCCCTCCTGGCCGGCCCACTGGCCGGCCACTTAACCCCTCCCGGCTGGGAAACCCTAGCCGACCACCCCTCGCCCCCACTCGCCTCCCGATCCCTTTCCCTGCCCCGTCCGATCTGGATCTGGCAGAGCCCCCCGTTCGCCCCTCATCGCGGCCCCCCGCCCCCAACCGCGACACCCTCCTCCCCTGCGACCTCGCCGCCGTCAGGACCCCCGCCGCCTCCGTCGCTTCACGCTGGGCGCCACCTCCCTGGGTCGACCCCGACCTCCCCACCTCACCGGATCCCCTCCCGGCGCGGCGACCGCTTCCCGACTCCTCCTCGCGGACGCCATCACGCTCCACCGCGCCCGCCTCCTAGACCCGCAAGACCACAGTGAGCCGCCCTCGGGCCCCTCGCTCCCTCTCTCCTCGAGCGCGCCCGTGAGCCCGAGCCCGTCGCTGCTCCGTCTCGGCTCCGACCGTCCATGCCACGCCGCCCCGCTTCCTCTCCTCCCCCTCAACGAGCGCGCCCTCGCCCGGCCACCGAACCCCGGCCCTTCTGTCGTGCCCCCCGGCGACGCCGGTGCCGCCAACTGCGGCCAACTCCGGTGCCCCGCCGCACCACGGCGGCCGCCGATCGCGCCCCACCGCACCACCCCTCGCTCGCGGCGGCCGCCCGACCACCACCGCGGCCCGCCACGGCGCTTCGCCCGCTCCTCCTGCCGCTCCGGCCGCTGCCGGCCCGTCCACCGCTTCGGTCGCCTCGCCGGCGCCGCTTCGCAGCCAGCCAACCTCGCCGTGATCTGCGGCCCCTCCGGCCGTCGTCGTGGCCTCGGCCTCCCATTGCGCCTAATCAGCGCTCAATCTGCGCCCTTCCCGTTCGCCGCCCGGTTGGCTGGGTCACTGACGATGGGGCCGGCCCGCTTTTAAAACGAAAATGAAAAAAGGAAAAATAAATATTAAAATAATAATTTAAATATTAATTAATTAATTAATTAATTAGATAATTAATTAACTTAATTAAACCAGATTAGATTAACCTAATCTTTTAGTTAAAGCTAATTAACCTGTTTAATTACTATGAGTCAATGACATGCGGGACCCACATCGGGGTTGACTCGTCAACCTGTTGATCGCCGACGTCAACATGACATCATGCTGACGTCACCAATACATTTTTGAATTAATTAAATAATTAATTAAATTCCAGAAATTATTAAAATCTTTTAAAATTCATATCTTTTAATCCGTAACTCGGATTAAAATATTTTCAACATGAAAGTTACTCAGAACGACGAGACGAATCCGGATATGCAGTCCGTTCGTCCACCACACACCCCTAACCTATCTAACCTGCAACTTTTCCCCTCCGGCTCCTCTGCCCGAAAACCCTAAACACCGGGAATACTTTCCCGGATGTTTCCCCCCTAACCAGTACCCCCTCGTACCACGTTAGGGCACGCCTAGCATCGCTTCTTGACATGTCATGCATCGATATGCATCTGTTTATTTGGTATTCATTGTTTCTTCCCCCTCTTCTCTCCGGTAGACTACGAGACCGACGCTGCTGCTAGCCAGTTCGACTACGGTGTTGACGACCCCTCTCTCTTGCCAGAGCAACCAGGCAAGCCCCCGCTTGATCACCAGATATTGCCTACTCTTATCTACACTGCTTGCATTAGAGTAGTATAGCATTTTACTGTTTTCAGATACTCCTATACTCGCATAGCCTGTCCTTGTTACTCTTTGTTGTTACCTTACCGCAATCCTATATGCTTAGTATAGGATGCTAGTATTCCATCTGTGGCCCTACATTCTTGTCCGTGCGCGTGCTATACTATCGGGCCGTGATCACTCGGGAGGTGATCACGGTATATACTATATACTTATACATGATACATGTGGAGACTAAAGTCGGGTCGGTGATGGAGCACCCGCGAGTGGATCTTGAGGCGGAGCGGGCAGGCAGGTTGAGACCGCCTAGAGAGAGGTGGGCTGGACCTGTTCGGCGTTCGCGGTTACTTAACACGCTTAACGGGTCTTGGTATTTGATCTGAGTTGGCTACGAGCTTATCGCACTAACCATCTACGCGGGAGTAGTTATGGGTATCCGGCGTCGTGGTATCGGCCGAAATACTTGAGACGTCACGACGAGCGGCGCGCGCCGGATTGGACTGGAGCGCTGCTAGGCTAGGTGCGCTTCGGCCGCCCTAACAACGCTTGAGTGTGTGCTCGAGGCGATGGGCCCGGACACCCTGGCGCTTAGGTTTAGACCGCGTCTTGGCCTCTCTGTTGTGCCTAGGTGGGGCTGCGGCGTGTTGATCTTCCATGCCGGGCATGACCCAGAAAGTGTGTCCGCCAAATGGGATCAAGCGTCTTTGGGTAAGATGGTGCACCCTGCAGGAAGTTAATCTATTCGGATAGCCGTGATCTTGATAACAGGGACGACTTGGAGTTGTACCTTGAGCTTATGACAACTAGAACTGGATACTTGATAAAACACACCCTTCCAAGTGCGGATACAACGGTGGTCGCTCTCGCTCGTGGATATGGCGGGGATTGCGGGTAGGATTATTGCTATATGGCGTTACTTGGAGGACTTCCGTTGTCCTCTTCATGCATTGCAAGACCGGTGTCGAGCGTAGTCTTCGTTAAGACTAGCTATCCCCTCTTATTACGGCATTCTGCGATTCGGTCCACCGATATGGCCTTTACACATATATCCATGCATATGTAGTGTAGCTCCTTGCTTGCGAGTACTTTGGATGAGTACTCACGGTTGCCTTGTTCCCCCTTTCCCCTACCTCTACTCGATTGCTGCAACTGCACGATGGAGCCGGAGCGACGCCACCGTCGATGGCGACTACTACTATGGAGGTGCCTACTACTACGTGCAGCCCGGCGCGACGACTGGGAGTAGCTAGGAGGATCGAGGCGGGAGGCCTGCTCCTCTTCGTCTGTATCCCGGTTTGTGCTAGCCATCTTATGGCACCTTGTTTAACTTATGTCTGTACTCAGATATTGTTGCTTCCGCTGACTCATCTATGATCGAGCACTTGTATTCGAGCCCTCGAGGCCCCTGGCTTGTATTATGATGCTTGTATGACTTATTTTATTTGTAGAGTTGTGTTGTGATATCTTCCCGTGAGTCCCTGATCTTGATCGTACACATTTGCATGCATGATTAGTGTACGATTGAATCAGGGGCGTCCCAAGTTGGTATTAGAGCCGACTGCCTGTAGGAATCCCCCTTCCACACTCCTTGGCCAAAGTCGAGTCTAGACATTGCAAAAGCTTTTACTAACTTGGCTGTGTGCCTTACGGGCCCACGTCGCCATCGGGTGGTACTAGGATCTTTTACTCCTCGACCTTTACTCTGGGACTCTGAACTCTCTTCTACTCGGGTCAAACGATTTTACTAACTATCACTAGGATCCCGTGACCGCATACACCCCAAAGTTGGATATAGCCTTAGTTGTTCTTGGAATTGTATTTGAGCAATTTCCACACTGTCATTTGACTCCTTTGGAACGTCTTTGTTTTCAGATGGAACCCACGAGGCAGGTAAATGCGCCACACGACGGCCATTGGTGCCTCGGGATCACTGCGGTGCTAGCCGAGATGATGACCTATCTGGGTTATCGCTGGCACCCCGAGTACACCGTCTATGAGGAGTACCGGGACTATAACCCAGAAGCGATACCACGCCATCGTCCACCTCTACTCTCGGAGTACGAGTCCACTCTTGTCTTTGCACACCGCACATGGTGTTGGAGTGACTATCGATATGGCAGTCCACGATGCTGCTTATCTGCTCGACACGTCTTCGTGCGAGTATCGAGAGTTGGACACCTCCCCTTCGGGCACATTGCTATCGCGTCGATGTTGGTGAGGAGGTTACTACTGTTGCCTACTCCCTTTGTCACCAGAGAGCCCTTCCACCATCAGAACTTTGTTCTGCATGCTGATGGGCTGGATCGAGCTAACCAAGCTCTTCGCCACGAGTTGTACATCACCCGTCAGCACCTCTACCGTGCTTTGACGCTGATGCACCCCTTTGTCCGATCCGGAGAGCTGCCGCGTTCTGCGATCTACCCAGCCAGGACCGTGATGCCCCAGGGTGTCGGTTGGCGGGCGTGGGAGGCTACTCTCCGCACTTGGCCCTTATCGCCGCCACGGGCGTCGGATTCAGCACCGAGTATCCGCGGCCCCGTGTCACCGGCGTGGAGGACTATCCGCTGCCGCACTATCAGCTTTCGGGCTACAGCTACCTCCATGATGCGCGTGGGACTGATGTAGACTTGTTTGTTAGTGTTAGGTGCATTCGCCATGAACTGCGTGCCGCCTATGATGTAGTAGTCTATGTCTTGGACTCTATGTATCGAACTCTATGCATGATTCCTTTTGTAAGATATGCCAACTACTATGTAATTCCCATCATCTTGCTTTCATTATGCATGTTTCATCATGAATGATTCATGTCTTTTGTTTAATTTCTCAAATGCTGAACTACCTGTTATATAATAGCAGGATGGTTAGGCCAGCAGGTCGTGGTCGTGGTGCCAACTTCCCACCACCTTTGAGTACATGGCTGGTATGGTCCAACAGCTTGAGATGAATCGCCAGTTCATGGAGAACATGATGGCTCGGTTTCCTCGCCCCAATATGAACCAGCACCCAAGCGGAACAACTCTGCAGGATTTCATACGCTGAACCCGGCGTGTAACGCAGCTCAACTCAGCCATTGGATGTCGATGGTGGCTCCGTGGCATCACCTATGAGATGGAGTCTGCTGATGTAGCCCCGCCAGCTATGTCACCTTTGCTTCCTTCTTCTGAAGGGACCCGCAGCTCAATGGTGGGACAGCCACAGGCGTACTCTGCCGCTTGGAACACTCATCACTGGCCGGACTTCGGGCTGCCTTCCGTGCCCGCTTCATCCCTCAAGGGGTCATGGACGGAAGAAGCGTGAGTTCATAACCTCACCCAAGGCAACAAGACTGTTGAAGCTTATCGGCGAGAGTTCTGGACTTGTCTCGCTATCTTTGAAGAGGACATTGCAACCGATACCGCAGACGGGAGAAGTTCGTGGCGGTCTTCAAGTCGACATCAAGCTCGCACTCCTAGCGCGCGACTTTGCTGATTTCGCCACCTTGGTGAACAAAGCTATCAATGTCGAAACTGGTCTGCAGGAATACCAGAGCTCTAACAGGCGCAACCGTGACACGGGCTCATCTTCGGGCCCGTCCTCGCAGATGCGCAAGATATGGATTCCCAACAGTATGTACCAGCCGAATGCACCTGCTCCAAGGAAGAACTATGCTGCACCTCGTCTGCCTACAACTAAGCAGCCAAAGCTTCCAGCTCCACCACCCCAAGCTCCTGTTCCCACCCCAATAATGGTTTGTGCTTGGTGCGGACAACGAGGCACCGTGCTAGAGAATGCAACCAGAACCAGAATCAGGTGGCCCTTCCAAAGCGGTGGCGGTGGAAACACCCAGCCCGCAACAACACTACCAAGCCTTATGGTCGAGTTCAGGCCAACCACGTTGATCTGAGCGAAGCTCAAGACCAACTGCTCTTGTGATGGGTACACTTCTCGTAAATTCAGTACCGCATGTGTTTTATTTGATCTGAGGGCATCTCATTCATTCATGTCTGAAGATTTTGCATTCATGCATGGCATTAAAAGTGAAGACATGAATGCTTCACTATTAGTACACACCCAGCAGGGCAATGTCGAACCTCCATGATTTGCAATGGCGTCCCGTTGAAATCGAAGGACTGGAATTCCTTGTCTCTCCCATCATTTGAAGAATCGCTCCATGAAGAAGAATTGAAGTGGGCTTTGCGTGCTAAAGTCCGCAAAGTGGTCAAGGGATGCGAATACTCAGTTCTTCCATTTGATAGCTAATGGCAAGTACGTAAAGAAGCGTATCTTTCAGCTTGAGCAAGACGAGGGCACTATTTTAGGTCAGGATAACCTAAAAACATATATTACCGACTATTATAAGCAGTTATTTGGACCGCCGGAGGATAATTGCATGTCCCTCAATGAGTCCAGGACTGAGGATGTCTCTCAGCTATCGGCTGCCGATAATGATATTCTGGTTGCCCCGTTCTCGGAGAAGGAGGTGCTTGATGCTATTGCACAGATGAAAAACAATAAGGCTCCCGGACCGGATGGATTCCCGGCAGAGTTCTATAAAAAGTGCTGACACATAATTAAGGGGGATTTACTACCTATGTTCCATGATCTGTTCTCTGGACAGCTTCAATTATTTCATTTGAAGTTTGGGACTATCACACTGCTCCCCAAGAAGACGGATGCGGTGAGAATTGAGCAATTCAGGCCGATCTGTCTCCTCAATGTTAGTTTTAAAATTTTCACCAAGGTCGGGACTAACAGACTCACACAGATTATGATTACGTGGTGCAACAGTCCCAAACTGCTTTCATGCCGGACAGAAATATCCTTGAAGGGGTGGTTGTCCTGCATGAACGCTCCATGAAATCCATTCCAAAAATTAGATGGAGTAATTTTTAAGGTGGATCTCGAAAGCGTATGATAAGGTCAAATGGCCATTCCTCCAACAGTCATTGCGTATGAAAGGTTTTGATGAAGCCTGGCGCCGACATGTTGAATCATTTACGCAAAAAGGTATTGTGGGAATTAAAGTTAATGATGACATAGGTCATTATTTCCAGACACATAAAGGCCTCAGACAAGGAGATCCGATGTCCCCTATCTTGTTTAACATTGTGGTGGATATGTTAGCAATTTTGATAGGAAGGGCTAAGGAAAATGGTCAAGTAGGTGGATTGGTACCTCATCTTATTGATGGAGGTGTATCCATCCTTGACGCTTGATGATACAATTATCTTTATGGAGCATGACTTGGCCAAGGCGAGAAATATGAAGCTTGTCCTATGCCTATTTGAACAATTGATCGGGTTAAAGATTAACTTTCATAAGAGCGAGCTATTCTGTTTTGGTAGGGCCAAAGATGAACATGATGCTTATAGGCAATTGTTTGGGTGTGAGTTGGGAGAGTTACCCTTCTCTTACTTGGGGATTCCAATCCACCATCGTGAGGGCTGACAAGCAGAGAATGGAAGTGCATCGAGGACCGATTTGAGAAGAAAATGAGTTCTTTGGAAGGGTAAGCTCATGTCATACGGAGGCCGATTAATCCTGATTAATTCCGTGCTCACAAGTATGCCAATGTTTCTCCTATCGTTCTTTGAAGTCCCAGTTGGTGTTAGGAAGAGACTGGACTTCTATCGATCGCGTTTCTTTTGGCAGGGTGATGAGCTTAAAACAAAATATCGGCTTGCTAAATGGGATATCATCTGTAGACCGAAAGACCGAGGGGGTCTAGGTATTGAGAATCTAGAAGTTAAGAATAAATGCCTTCTTAGCAAGTGGTTGTGGAAGCTCTCATCAGATAATGATGCTATGTGGGCTCAAATCCTTCACAGCAAGTACCTCCAGACAAAAACTTTGTCCCAGGTTACAGTCCGGCCAACCGATTCGCCCTTTTGGAAAGGCCTGATGAAAGTCAAACAGGCCATGTTCAATAGGACGAAGTTTGTTATTGGAAACGGCACGAGTACATGTTTCTGGGAGGATACTTGGCTCGGCGAGACACCCTTGGCCATCCAATACCCGTCTTTGTACCACATTGTTCAACGACGTGACGTGTTCGTCGCATTGGTCTTTCAATCTACCCCCCTTAATATTCAGTTCCGACGATCGCTAGCGGGCAATCGTTGGGAAGATTGGCTCCGTCTAGTTAGGAGACTGATGGAAGTCCAGCTTTCACAACAACCCGATGAATTACGCTGGAAATTGACTAAGTCTGGAGTCTTCACGGTTAAATCAATGTATATTGATGTTATTAATTCGAGCTCCATTCGTAAATCCAAGCATGTTTGGGATGTCAAAGTTCCTTTAAAAATAAAAGTGTTTATGTGGTTTGTCCATAAACAAGTTACTTTAACTAAGGACAACTTGATAAAGCGTAATTGGACAGGACCTACTAGATGTAGTTTCTGCAATCGGGATGAGACTATCAAACACCTCTTTTTTGATTGCCCGTTGGCCAAGGTACTCTGGCAGACGGTCCACATTGCTTTTAATATCAATCCACGAATTACATTGTCGTTATTTGGGACATGGCTTAATGGGGTTGAGCGACTTAGCAAGACATATTCGCGTTGGAGTTTGTGCTTTCTTGTAGACTATCTGGACTTGCGAAATGATTTGGTTTTAACAGAATATCATGTATACATTTTTGCAGGTCATATTCGAACTCGACACTGATCCTTTCAGTGTTCGCTACTCACCCAGACGGAGGCGAGGGAGCATTTGGTTATTGGGTCTTTCCATTTGGGAGATGGTAACTCGGGATATCTTCAACGGTTTGGATGGCGGTCATGTAATAGGATAGGCATTTAGTATTCCTATCTAGTTTTAGCCGTCCGGTTGTGGCGTCTTTTCTTGGCTAGTTGGTGTTCCTAGCCCTTTATGGCTCTGTGTGAGCTTTCTGTGCTTTCTTTATTACTTTTGGAGACCTTTTGAACCATGTTGGCACTACTTTATTTGGTTAATAAGATGGTCGTATGCATATTTCTGATGCAGAGGCCGGGGAATCCCCCCTTTTCAGAAAAAAAGTCCTCATGTCGCCGTTCCTCGATCGCTCGGCCACCGTTGTTCCCCGAAGCCCACCGACGCCGGCGCATGATCACCGGCATATCGAGTTCAAGGGCGAGCTCAGCTGGGGCCACTCCTATGGTGTCCTCCCCATGGACAGGATCAAGAACTTGGCCGTGCACTTCCCGGACGACTTCGTCGCCGACCTCAAGGCCCGTGTGGGCACGCGTTGCAGCACGTTCCAGTGCCTCCTTGCGCATGCGTGGAAGAAGATCACGACGGAGCGCGACCTGGCGCCGGATGATTTCACGCAGGTGAGGGTCGCCGTCAATTGCCGCGGCCGCACAAAGCCTCCCGTGCCCATGGACTTCTTCGGGAACATGGTGCTCTGGGCGTTCCCGAGGATGCAGGTTCGGGACCTCCTGTCCAGCAGCTACCCAACGGTGGTCGCCGCCATCCGGGACGCCGTCGCGCTCGTCGATGACGAGTACATCCAGTCGTTCATCGACTTTGGGGAGGCGGAGCGCGGCGTTATTGAAGATGGTGGAGAGGAGTTAGCGTCGACGGCAGCGACACCAGGGACATTGTTTTGCCCTGTCCTGGAGGTTGACAGCTGGCTCGGATTCCGGTTCCACGACCTCGACTTTGGCTGCGGGCCGCCATGCGTGTTCCTACCGCTGGACCTGCCCATCGATGGGATAATGATCTTCGTGCCGTCCTGCTATGCCAAGGGCAGTGTCGACCTCTTTATGGCGCTCGATGACGAACACGTCTAGGCTTTCAAGCAGATCTGCTACTCCATGGACTTAGCATTGAACTATTCACAATAGTGCTTTACTATTCAATACACTATTTGGAATAGTATTACACTATTCACAACAATATTTAAATCTTTGGTATTGTATGCTCGTTCTGTATTCACTAAGCAGCTTATATCTTAATGCATGATCTATTTAGAGGCTGGCGAGGCCAACAATTTGTCCGGTGATGTGCGCAAAGGTGTAAAATCCTACTCAGTACTCACTATATTTTTCATTATGTTGTATCAGATGTAGCTAGTTACGTTCACTTAGTAGTTCTAATTGCAAATTTATGGGGTAAATTCCTATCGTCTTCCCAAACAGTTCCACCCGAAGGGAACACTTCACTACGGCCACAAGGTTCTCATTCAAATGCCACTCTGGGCTACACAGAGAACTATACACGCAGAGATTTCTCCTATAGGATCCCTAGCATAAGAACTCCTCCCATAAATTTATAAATAAAAATACTAAGGGCTCCTTTGATTCAAAGGAATTTTATAGGATTTTTTGGAGGATTGAAATCCTTAGGATTTTTTCCTATGTTGGTCATTTGATTCATAGGATTGGATCCTGTAGGAATTTTTCCTATGGAATCTTTTGTACTACATCTCATAGGAAATCTAACATCCACTTCAACCTCTTTTTACAATTCCTTTGTTTTTCCTGTGGCATCAAACACTCATTGCTAATCCTATAGGATTCAAGTGGGCATGCCACTCCAACCCTATACTTTTTCTACTCCTATGTTTTCAAAATCATACGAATCAAAGAGGCTTTAAATGACATCAAGAAAATACATCATTTCCACAACATAATTTACATATGGTTTTCCCTTTCGGGAGGCCCAGAAGGGATTACACACAACTAGGAAATTACCTTCAAACTCTTGGCGATCGAAGCGCCTTGTTGGCTATTCTACTAGCAGTGGTGGTGGCTAAACTACGAAGGGAATGCTGCTCTGGTGGAGAGTCTTGATGCTCTGAGTGCTTCGTGCTCTCTAGTCTTGTGTTGTGTTCTTGAGCCCAGCGTCTCCTTTTATAGCCGTGAGAGGTGGCTGCCAGGGAGGCCTTCAGGAGTCTTTCTTCACTTATTTTACACACGGTAGTATGAACGCGTGTCCTACTAGGGTACATGCGTGTCCTTCTAATAATGTAGAAAAATCCTACTAGGGTACATGCGTGTCCTTTTAATAATATAGAAAAGTGCGAGAGAGAGTGCCGACAAGCTTCAATCTTCAGGAATCTTTGCTTTCTTCACGTGGCAATGTCTCTCGGTGAATAATTGACTGGCCTCTATGTACCAATCTTCGCTCTTTGGCCATACAGATCTTCATGCGATTAACCTTCAGAGCTTCTTCTGCCTTCAAGAATCCTTGTGCCAGTGTACGCGTACATACATGCCAAGGCTGCTTCAGCATTGCTTCATTTATTTTTAATTTAACTTGCTTAAATATTCAACATTGCTTATTCATTTTTGTTTTTTACAGGGGGTCTTCCCTGCCCATATGATTGATAATACCTTATCAATATTAAAAATATCTATTTTGGGGATTTCTATCAATATTCGGGTATAGGTCTTCCGCGCCCGAATAATTGATAGCAGTATCAATATAGGCAGTTTGGGCTTTATTCAGGCTGCTGCCCATGCCCTGCTATGTCCATATTATCATCATTTAACACATTGAAATCATATCTTTGATCGCATTCATTCTTTATTTCTTCAAATTTTTCGTCCATTTCATGCCTTAATTCTTTTAACATTTCTTCTTTCAATTCTTTCTTTATTATTTTTGAAAATTCTTCAAATCTTTTATCCATTTCTTGATCTATGTATTCACTGTCTAAAGGGTCAAGCCCCTTTAGAAGGCATTCTTGATATGTCTTATATTTTGGAGATTCTTCCTTCTTTATATTTTTTGAGCTTGATGCCTCCCCCTTTGTGGGAGTTGGTGAAGCAGGTTTGCCTCTTCTGTGGATATAGTCTTTAACCTTTAGTCAATATAATAATCTGGTCCTAATACATTTTTTGCCCAAAGTAAGGCATCATCTATACTATAATATCTTTTGAATGTTAAATCTTGTTATTTTCTTTTTGCATCTAATTTTTCAATCATAATATTTTCCCATTCCAAATATATGCCAGGTTTGTTTCCATCAAATATAAGATATAGTGTTTCTCCTTTTGCTATTTCAGTTTTTTCTGGCTTTGGCAATTTTTTGTTTAGTTCGCTAAAATATTCTGCCAAGCTATTCAGAATTGATAACATATATCCCATTTCCTCTCTTTTGGTGGTATATTGGAACCAGAAATTATCCAATATGCAGCGTTGAACTTCATCAAGCTTGATATGAGCCTTTGGCTTGAAATTGAATATATTTGGCTGAAATACTTTCAACCTATTTTCTTCTCCAAAGAAGATATATTCCTCCTTGGTGTGGAATAATCCTTTCCTCATATCTGCAAATTTGATGCACGAGAAAATATATCAGGTAAGGTATTATCCTTTCCCTTAATATGCTCAAAAATAACTATATAACCATTCCCAGCTATGGTGTCTTCAAATAAGACCCATCTCTGGTTGAGCTTTTCTTACTATTAATTTTATTGTAATATCGACATATGGCTTCACAGTCTGTTCGTACTGTAAATTCTTTAAATCCTAGATATAACCTAAATGCATTTATTGCATTTACAACTGCAAGATTTACTCTATCAATATTATTTACCGCCTTTAATTTGTAACTTCCTGAAGCTGTTGGAAATATGCCCTAGAGGTAATAATAAAATGGTTATTATTATATTTCTTTGTTCATGATAATAGTCTATTATTCATGCTACAATTGTGTTATCCGGAAATCCAAATACACGTGTGAATACATAGACCACAACGTGTCCCTAGTGAGCCTCTAGTTGACTAGCTCGTTGATCAGCAGATAGTCATGGTTTCTGACTATGGACATTGGATGTCATTGATAACGGGATCACATCATTGGGAGAATGATGTGATGGACAAGACAATCCTAAGCATAGCTCAAAGATCGTGTAGTTCGTTTAGCTAGAGCTTTTCCAAATGTCAAGTATCATTTCCTTAGACCATGAGATTGTGCAACTCCGGATACCGTAGGAGTGCTTTGGCTGTGCCAAGCGTCACAAATGGCGGGTTACTATAAAGGTACACTACGGGTATCTCCGAAAGTGTCATTGGGTTGGCACGAATCGAGGCGGGATTTGTCACTCCGTATGACGGAGAGGTATCTCTGGGCCCCTCGGTAATGCATCATAATAATGAGCTCAATGTGACCAAGTGTCTGGTCACGGGATCATGCATTACGATGCGAGTAAAGTGACTTGCGATAGCGAGATTAAGCGAGGTATTGGGATACCGACGATCGAATATCGGGCATGTAACGTACCGATTGACAAAGGGAATTGTATACGGGGTTGCTTGAATCCTCGACATCGTGGTTCATCCGATGAGATCATCGAGGAGCATGTGGGAGCCAACATGGGTATCTAGATCCCACTGTTTGTTATTGACCGGAGAGGCGTCTCGGTCATGTCTGCATGTTTCCCGAACCCGTAGGGTCTACACACTTAAGGTTCGGTGACGCTAGGGTTGTATAGATATGAGTATGCAGTAACCCAAAAGTTGTTCGGAGTCCCGGATGAGATCCCGGACGTCACGAGGAGTTCCGGAATGGTCCGGAGGTAAAGAATTATATATAGGAAGTCAGGTTTCAGCCATCGGGAAAGTTTGGGGTCACGGTATTGTCTGGGACCACGGAAGAATCGAGGTCCATCGGGTGGGGCCACCTATCCGGAGGGCCCCATGGGCTGAAGTGGGAGGAACCAGACCTGGTGGGCTGGTGCGCCCCCTAGGCCCCCTACTCCTAGGGTTGGGAAACCCTAGGGGTGGGCGCCTCCACAGCAGGGGAAGCCACCCCTGCCGCCGCCCCTTGGAGATCCCATCTCCAGGGCCGGCGTCCCCCCTTGGGGGCCTATATAAAGAGGGGGGAGGGAGGGAAGCCGCACCCATGCTCTTGGCGCCTGCCTCTCCCCTTGCTACACCTCTCCCTCTCGCGGACGCTTGGCGAAGCCCTACCGAGATCGCTGCTGCATCCACCACCACGCCGTCGTGCTGCTGGATCTTCATCAACCTCTTCTTCCCCCTTCCTGGATCAAGAAGGAGGAGACGTCTTTCCAACCGTACGTGTGTTGAACGCGGAGGTGCTGTCCGTTCAGCACTAGGATCTCCGGTGATTTGGATCACGACGAGTACGACTCCCTCAACCCCGTTCTCTTGAACGCTTCCGCTCGCGATCTACAAGGGTATGTAGATGCACTCCTCTCTCTCGTTGCTAGATGAACTCGTAGATTGATCTTGGTGAAACCGTAGAATTTTTTTATTTTCTGCAACGTTCCCCAACAGTGGCATCATGATCTAGGTCTATGCGTAGTTCTCTTTGCACGAGTAGAACACAAATTTGTTGTGGGCGTAGATGTTGTCAACTTTCTTGTCACTACTAGTCTTATTTTGCTTCAGCGGTATTGTGGGATGAAGCGCCCGGACTGACCTTACACGTACGCTTACGTGAGACAGGTTCCACCGACTGACATGCACTAGTTGCATAAGGTGGCTAGCGGGTGTCTGTCTCTCCCACTTTAGTTGGAGCGGACTCGATGAAAAGGGTCCTTATGAAGGGTAAATAGAAGTTGACAAATCACGTTGTGGCTTTTACGTAGGTAAGAAAACGTTATTTCTAGAACCCTATTGCAGCCAAGTAAAACATGCAACAACAATTAGAGGACGTCTAACTTGTTTTTGCAGCATGTGATTGTGATGTGATATGGCCAAAAGTTGTGATGAATGATGAATGATATATAT
This sequence comes from Aegilops longissima, assembly GCA_021605205.1. NCBI lineage: Eukaryota > Viridiplantae > Streptophyta > Magnoliopsida > Poales > Poaceae > Aegilops > Aegilops longissima. The sequence continues at coordinate 98,434,166 of CM038676.1, read as the reverse complement.
GTGATGTATGAGATCATGTTCTTGTAATAGGAATCACGACTTGCATGTCGATGAGTATGACAACCGGCAGGAGCCATAGGAGTTGTCTTAATTATTGTATGACCTGCGTGTCATTGATTCAACGCCATGTAATTACTTTACTTTATTGCTAAACCGTTAGCCATAGTAGTAGAAGTAATAGTTGGCGAGCAACTTCATGGAGACACAATGATGGAGATCATGGTGTCATGCCGGTGACGAAGATGATCATGGAGCCCCGAAGATGGAGATCAAAGGAGCTATATGATATTGGCCATATCATGTCACTACTATTTGATTGCATGTGATGTTTATCATGTTTTTGCATCTTGTTTACTTAGAACGAGGTAGTAAATAAGATGATCCCTCATAATAATTTCAAGAAAGTGTTCCCCCTAACTGTGCACCGTTGCGAAATTTCGTTGTTTCGAAGCACCACGTGATGATCGGGTGTGATAGATTCTAACGTTCACATACAACGGGTGTAAGACATATTTACACATGCATAAACACTTAGGTTAACTTGACGAGCCTACCATGTACAGACATGGCCTTGGAACACAAGAGACCGAAAGGTCGAACATGAGTCGTATGGAAAATACAATCAACATGGACATGTTCACCGATGATGACTAGTCCGTCTCACGTGATGATCGGACACGGCCTAGTCGACTCAGATCATGTATCACTTAGATGACTAGAGGGATGTCTAATCTGAGTGGGAGTTCATTAAATAATTTGATTAGATGAACTTAATTATCATGAACTTAGTCTAAAAACCTTTGCAAATATGTCTTGTAGATCAAATGGCCAACGCTCATGTCCACCTCAACTTCAATGCATTCCTAGAGAAAACCAAGCTGAAAGATGATGGCAGCAACTATACGGACTGGGTCTGGAACCTGAGGATCATCCTCATAGCTGCAAAGAAATATTATGTCTTAGAAGCACCGCTAGGTGAAGCTCCATCGAGAGAACCAAGGCGTTATGAGCGGCTTGGCGGTCTCGTCTTGATGATTACTCCCTCGTTCGGTCGACATACTTTACAGCTTAGAACCGGGGCTCCAAAAGCATTTTGAGCAACACGGAGCATATGAGATGTTGAAGAGCTGAAAATGGTTTTCCAAGCTCATGCCCGGTCGAGAGATATGAATTCTCCGACAAGTTCTTGATTGTAAGATGGAGGAAAATAGTTACATCGGTGAGCACATACTCAAAATGTGCAGGTTGCACAACCACTTGACTCAGCTGGGAGTTAATCTCCCGGATGACGAGTTATTGACAGAATCCTCCAGTCGCTTCCACCGAGCTACAAGAGCTTTTGATGAACTTCAATATGCAGGGGATGGAAAAGACCATTCCTGAGGTATATTCAATGCTGAAATCAGCGGAGGTAGAAATCAAGTTTTGATGGTGAATAAAACCACTAAGTTCAAGAAAGGCAAGGGTAAGAAGAACTTCAAGAAGGACAGCAAGGGAGTTGCCGCGCCCGGTAAGCCAGTTGCCGGGAAGAAGTCAAAGAATGGACCCAAGCACTGGCGAGTGCTTTTATTACAAGGGAAGCGGACCTTTGGAAGCGGAACTGCCCCAAATACTTAGCGGACAAGAAGGCCGGCAACACTAAAGGTATATGTGATATACATGTAATTGATGTGTACCTTACCAGTACTCGTAGTAGCTCACTGGGTATTTGATACGGTGCCGTTGCTCATATTTGTAACCCAAAGCAGGAGCTGCGGAATAAGCGGAGGCTGGCGAAGGATGAGGTGACGATCTTGGTCGGGAATGGTTCCAAGGTCGATGTGATCGCCGTCGACACGCTACCTCTACATTTACCTACGGGATTAGTTTTAAACCTCAATAATTGTTATTTAGTGCCAGCTTTGAGCATGAACATTGTATCTGGATCTCGTTTAATCTGAGATGGCTACTCATTCAAATCCGAGAATAATGGTTGTTCTATTTATATGAGAGATATGTTTTATGGTCATGCCCGATGGTCAATGGTTTATTCTTAATGAATCTCGAGCGTGAAGTTACACATATTCATAGTGTGAACACCAAAAGATGTAAAGTTGATAACGATAGTCCCACATACTTGTGGCACTTTGCCGCCTTGGTCACATTGGTGTCAAGCGCATGAAGAAGCTCCATCTTGATGGACTTTTAGAGTCTCTCGATTATGAATCATTTGACACATGCGAACCATGCCTCATGGGAAAAATGACCAAGACTCCGTTCTCCGGAACAATGGAGCGAGCAACCAACTTATTGGAAATAATACATGCTGATGTGTGTGGTCCAATGAGCGTTGAGGCTCGCGGAGGATATCGTTATGTTCTCACTCTCACTAACGACTTGAGTAGATATGGGTATGTCTACTTGATGAAACACAAGTCTGAGACCTTTGAAAAGTTCAAGGAATTTCAGAATGAGGTAGAGAATCAACGTGACCGAAAAATAAAGTTCTTACGATCAGATCGTGGAGGAGAATATTTAAGTCACGAATTTGGTACGCACTTAAGGAAATGTGTAATCGTTTCACAACTCATGCCGCCTGGAACACCTCAGCGTAATGGTGTGTCCGAACGTCATAATCGCACTTTATTGGATATGGTGCGGTCTATGATGTCTCTTACCGATTTACCGCTATCATTTTGGGGATACGCTCTAGAGACAACTCCATCCACTTTAAATAGGGCACCGCCTAAATCCGTTGAGACGACACCGTATGAATTATGGTTTGGGAAGAAACCTAAGCTGTCGTTTCTAAAAGTTTGGGGATGCGATGCTTATGTCAAGAAACTTCAACCTGAAAAGCTCGAACCCAAGTCGGAAAAATGCGTCTTCATAGGATACCCTAAGGAAACCATTGGGTATACCTTCTACCTCAGATCCGAAGGCAAGATTTTGTTGCCAAGAACGGGTCCTTTCTGGAGAAAGAGTTTCTCTCGAGATAAGTAAGTGGGAGGAAAGTGGAACTTGATGAAGTACTACCTCTTGAACCGGTGAGTAGAGCAACTTAGGAAGATGTTCTGTGGTGCGGCACCAAGCGAAGAGGAAGTTAATGATGATGATCAAGGTACTTGGATCAAGTTACTCTGAACCGTGGGTCCACGAGGACACGTTCCACACCAGATTGGTATGGCAACCCTTTCACGGAAATCATGTTGTTAGACAACGGTGAACCTTGAACTATGAAGAAGCGATGGCGGCCCAGATTCCAACAAATGGCTTGAAGCCATGCAATCCGAGATAGGATCCATGTATGAAAACAAAGTATGGACTTTGACAGACTTGCCCGATGATCGGACGATAGAAAACAAATGGATCTTTAAGAAGAAGGCGGACACAGATGGTAATGTTACCATCTATAAAGCTCGACTTGTCGCTAAGGGTTATCGACAAGTTCAAGGGGTTGACTACGATGAGACATTCTCTCCCGTAGCGAAGCTAAAGTCCGTCCGAATCATGTTAGCAATTGTCGCATACTATGATTATAAGATATGGCAAATGGATGTCAAAACAGCATTCCTTAACGGCCATCTTAAGGAAGAACTGTATATGATGCAGCCGGAAGGTTTTGTCGACCCTGAGAATGCTAACAAGGTATGCAAGCTCCAGCGATCCATTTATGGGCTGGTGCAAGCATTTCGGAGTTGGAACATTCGCTTTGATGAGATGATCAAAGCGTTTGGGTTTATGCAGACTTATGGAGAAGCCCGCGTTTACAAGAAAGTGAGTGGGAGCTCTGTAGCATTTCTCATATTATCTGTAGATGACATACTTTTGATGGGAAATGATATAGAACTTTTGGACAGCATTAAGGCCTACTTGAATAAGTGTTTTTCAATGAAGGACCTTGGAGATGCTGCTTACATATTAGGCATCAAGATCTATAGGGATAGATCAAGACGCCTCATAGGTCTTTCACAAAGCACATGCCTTGATAAGATATTGAAGAAGTTCAATATGGATCAGTCCAAGAAAGGGTTCTTGCCTGTATTGCAAGGTGTGAGATTGAGCTTGGGTCAATGCCCGACCACGGCAGAAGATAAAGAAGAGATGAGTGTCATCCCCTATGCCTCAGCCATAGGATCTATTATGTATGCCATGCTATGTACCAAACCTGATGTAAACCTTGCCGTAAGTTTGGTAGGAAGGTACCAAAGTAATCCTGACAAGGAACACTGGACAGCGGTCAAGAATATCCTGAAGTACATGAAAAGGACTAAGGACATGTTTCTCGTCTATGGAGGTGACGAAGAGCTCGTCGTAAAGGGTTACGTCGACGCTAGCTTCGACACAGATCTGGATGACTCTAAGTCACAAACCGGATACGTGTATATTTTAAATGGCGGGGCAATAAGCTGGTGCAGTTGCAAGCAAAGCGTCGTGGCGGGATCTACATGTGAAGCGGAATACATGGCAGCCTCGGAGGCAGCGCATGAAGCAATCTGGGTGAAGGAGTTCATCACCGACCTAGGAGTCATACCCAATGCGTCGGGGCCGATCGCACTCTTCTGTGACAACACTAGAGCTATTGCACTTGCCAAGGAGCCCAGGTTTCACAAGAAGACCAGGCACATCAAGCGTCGCTTCAACTCCATTCGTGCAAATGTTCAAGATGGAGACATAGATATTTGTAAAGTACATACGGACCTGAATGTAGCAGATTCGTTGACTAAACCTCTCCCTAGGGAAAAACATGATCAACACCATAACTCTATGGGTGTTCGATTCATCACAATGTAACTAGATGATTGACTCTAGTGCAAGTGGGAGACTATTGGAAATATGCCCTAGAGGCAATAATAAAATGGTTATTATTATATTTCTTGTTCATGATAATACTCTATTATTCATGCTACAATTGTGTTATACGGAAATAGTAATACACGTGTGAATACATAGACCACAACGTGTCCCTAGTGAGCCTCTAGTTGACTAGCTCGTTGATCAGCAGATAGTCATGGTTTTCGACTATGGACATTGGATGTCATTGATAGCGGGATCACATCATTGGGAGAATGATGTGATGGACAAGACAATCCTAAGCATAGCTCAAAGATCATGTAGTTCGTTTAGCTAGAGCTTTTCCAAATGTCAAGTATCATTTCCTTAGACCATGAGATTGTACAACTCCGGATACCGTAGGAGTGCTTTGTGTGTGCCAAGCGTCTGGCGTAGCTGGGTGACTATAAAGGTACACTACGGTATCTCGAAAGTGTCATTGGGTTGGCACGAACCGAGGCTGGGATTTGTCACTCCGTATGACGGAGAGGTATCTCTAGGCCCACTCGGTAATGCATCATCATAATGAGCTCAATGTGACCAAGTGTCGGTCATGGGATCATGCATTACAGTGCGAGTAAAGTGACTTGCCGACAGCGAGATTAAGCGAGGTATTGGGATACCGACGATCGAATCTCGGGCATGTAACGTACCGATTGACAAAGGGAATTGTATCTGGGGTTGCTTGAATCCTCGACATCGTGGTTCATCCGATGAGATCATCGAGGAGCATGTAGGAGCCAACATGGGTATCCAGATCACGCTGTTGGTTATTGACCGGAGGCGTCTCGGTCATGTCTACATGTCTCCCGAACCGTAGGGTCTACACATAAGGTTCGGTGGCGCTAGGGTTGTATAGATATGAGTATGCAGTAACACGAAAGTTGTTGAGTCCGGATGAGATCCGGACATCACGAGGAGTTCGGAATGGTCGGAGGTAAAGAATATATATAGGAAGTCAGGTTTCAGCCATCGGGAAAGTTTGGGGTCACCGTGTTGTGGGACCACGGAAGGGTCCGAGGTCCACCAGTGGGGCCACCTATCTGGAGGGCCCCATGGGCTGAAGTGGGAGGAACCAGCCTGGTGGGCTGGTGCGCCCCTGGGCCCCTGTGCCTAGGGTTGGGAAACCCTAGGGGTGGCGCGCCTCCACAGCAGGGGAAGCCACCCCTGGCCGCTTCCCCCTTGAAGATCCGTCTCGGGGCGGCACCCCCTTGGGGGCCTATATAAGAGGAGGGAGGGAGGGCAGCCGCACCATGCTCTTGGAGCCTCCCTCTCCCTTGCTACACCTCTCCTCTCGCGGGCGCTTGGCGAAGCCTGCCGAGATCGCTCTTTGCATCCACCACCACGCCGTCGTCTTTGTTGGATCTTCGTCAACCTCTCCTCCCCTTGCTGGATCAAGAAGGAGGAGCGTCTTCCTAACCGTCGTGTGTTGAGCAGCGGAGGTGCTGTCCGTTCAGCACTAGGATCTCCAGTGATTTGGATCACGGCAGTCGACTCCCTCAACCCCGTTCTCTTGAGCGCTTCGCTCGCGATCTACAAGAGTATGTAGATGCACTCCTCTCTCTCGTTGCTAGATGAACTCATAGATTGATCTTGGTGAAACCGTAGAATTTTTTTATTTTCTGCAACGTTCCCCAACAGAAGCATATCTGCATATTTTTTCATCTGCCTTTGGAGAGTATTTATTGGGCTTTTGTTTTAGTATCGCACCCCATCCTACCTTAGATGCATCTGTCTCGATTATGAAATAATTGTCTTATAAAGGCAATTCTAGGGGTTTTAAATTCTTGACTTTTTCTTTGATGGCCTTTACTAATTTTATATCTTCAGAATTGAAGTATCTTTGACCATTTTTTCTTAATTTAGCATATAAAGTCCTGCTAGCTTTGCTAAGTTATCTATATAGTTTCGCGCATAGTTTACAATTCCTAAGAATTGCTGTAAAACCTTTTTATCACTCATATTATCAGGAAACTCTAATATTTTCTTTGCAATATGATCTTGTAGATATATCTTTCCTTCTCCTATTTCATGACCAAGGAAATTTATTTTTTCTTTGCAGATTTCCGTCTTCTTTTTGGATAGTATGAGCCCATTTTGTTCTACCTTTCGAAAGAACACTTCAAGATGGGCTATATGCTCTTTGTATGATTTTGAGAATACAAACAAATCATCTACTATACCAATATGAATGCTTGATTCTCATTAAATATATTTTGCATTTTTTTTTGAAATAGTGAAGGTGCATTCTTTAGACCTAATGACATTACTAGCCATTCATAATGGCCTTGTGGACAAGTAAATGTTGTCCAGGGAATAGATTCTTCAGCCATTTTTACTTGCCAAAATCCTGCATTTAAGTCGAATTTAGAGAAATATTTACTTCCTTGTATTCTTTTAATCCATTCCTGCTTATTAGGTATGTTGTATGCATCGTCAACTGTATTATCATTAAGCCTTTTAAAATTAATTACCATTCTAGATTTACCTCTAACTTCTTCAGCATGATTTATAACTATGAATGCAGCAGACCGATGAGGGCTTCTGCTTTCTCTTATAGTTTTAACTTTAATAACTCTTCAATATGCATTTTGAACTCTTCAATATCTTTTGGAGTAGCTTCTATTGGTCCTGATTTAATTATATAATATGGATTTATGATATTTATTTTGCAAACTATAGAGTTCTTATCCCAATGTTTCATTGGTATATCTCTAATAATTTGTATGCTTTCTAGTCTTTGCACAATCTTATCTATATCTTTTTAGATTTTATATCTCTATAACAATTTGGTGAAAATGATTGTAACCCAATGCATTCTGTACATGTATTTTCTATATGATATTCTTCTATGGTCTCACTAAGTTCTCCGTCTTTTCTGAGAATTCAAGGGATGCGGACTTGTGCTATATTCATCATCTAAATTAGATATTTCTACATTTTGCAAAGACTTTCTTTGTTTTCGCACTTCAGATATGTATGGAACATTATCTTGATAAGGGATAAATGTTACCCCTTCTTCATGTATGATTGTGGTTTGTAAAGTGTAAGTGCATCTAGTGCCACCCCTAGTTGGTTTTGGAGTATTGACGACAAATTTGGTTGAGGACTAATGTGTTTGTGAGAATTGCGGGATAACACGGTAGTGTCCCTCATTGATTGATTTACCTCTGGAGATGACCCTAAAAATGTATGAAGACATTTACGACAATGGTGGTATGTGAAGATATTCATATTGAAGACTATGACATGAGAAGACATTGAGTGAAGACTATGGGCCTTGAAAGGCTGTGTTGTTTCGTTGTTTCCTTTTCTTCTCTGTTGAGTCATAGGAACCACCGTCTTTGTTAAGTGGGGTCCAAGTGAACAAAGTTAGAATGGTCAAGTGATGCTCAACCCAAATCCTATGTCTTGACGAAGACAATGAGAGCAAATCTTATCCAGAGCTGGATGAGTCAGCTTTGCTTGTAGCCCAAGTAAAGTTGCCGTGTGTGTTTGAAATCTGACCGTTGGAACACGTGTCAGTTCCTTAGTGAACCAGGGTCATTTCGGACATATCAGGTCGGGTTGCCTAGTGGCTATAAATAGCCCACCCCCTACACCATAAATTGGTGGCTGCTCAGAGTTAGTGCATGGCTTTTGTCGTCTGAGAGCAACCCACCTCGAAGCCTTTGAGAGAGAGAAATCCTTGCGAGGACAAAGCCCAAACACCCAGAGCCAAAGAGTGTTAGGCATCACTGAAGTCTTTCTGTCTGCGTGACCTGAAGACTTATTACACTTGAGGACTATGAATCCTCTAGCCGGTTAGGCGTCGCGTTCTGAGCATCCAAGAGTCATTGTGGACATTGTGGATCGCCCGTGAACGAAGTCTGTGAAGGTTTGGAAGTCTACCTTTAAGAAGTGATTGGGCGAGGACTGTGTGTCCTTAGCTCAAGGGGAATAAGGTGAAGAAGCGGTCTTCTGAGTTGAATCTCAGCCTCCCTAACCAGATGTACAGTTGTCACATCAAATGGAACTGGTCCAACAAATCCTGTGTCTTCAGCAAGTGACTGGTTCTATCCTCTCCCTTACCTTACCTAGTGTTTGTCTTCGTGAAGTCATTGCCTATTTGTTGTACCTGTTTGACTTCATACTATCTTCCATCCTGATCCTTACTACCAAGCTGCTATTAGTCTTTGTACCTTCACTTTACTGCCTACTTGACTATGGTTTGCTTGTTGTAGTTTATCTTCCGCTGCATATCAATTATGTCATTTCTATTGGTTGTCTTCGAAACTTCCATGTTTTGAAGACTTTCATAAAAATCGCCTATTCACCCCCCCTCTAGTCGATAACTAGCACTTTCAATTGGTATCAGAGCAAGGTACTCCCTTGTTCTGTGTGATTCGGTTTAACCACTTGGAGTTTTAGCTATGTCGACTACAGGGATAATCAAAGTCTTCGCTGCTTGCCCCGTGTTCGATGGAACTGAATATCCCTACTGGAAGAATAAGATGCGCATGCATGTTGAAGCCATTGATGTCGACCTCTGGTATGTCGTCAAGAACGGTGTTCCCAAAACTGGTGAAGGTGTCACCCCTGCTGATGTCAAGAAGTTCATTCAACTGGACTCAACTGCCAAGAACATTATCTGTGGTCATCTGACCAAAGGACAGTATGGCCGTGTGAGTGCTCTGGAAACATCGAAGCTAGTCTGGGACTGGCTATCCAAGGTCAACGAAGGCGTCTCAACCCAGAGAGATCAAAGAATCAGTGTTCTTCGCAACCTCTTCAACCGCTTCAAGAGAAACGACAATGAAAATTTCCAGCTCATGTTTGATCGTCTCACCGACATCACAAATGAGCTTCGTGCTCTCGGCGCCACTGAGATTACCAAGCATGAAATCGTCAAGACACTACTGAGATCACTTGATAGCTCCATTGACACCCTTGCCCTCATGATACAAGAATGCCCTGACTTCAAGACACTTGATCCGTCTGATATACTTGAGAGGCTCAACACACATGAGTTCCAGCTTTCTGAGAAAAGAGATATCTATGGTCCCAACTATGGGCGAACTTGCGCTTTGAAGGCAAAAGTTGTTTCCTCATCGAAGAAGAATCATTGCAGTTACGATGATCCACGAAGACATTGGAAAGGAACTTGCTTTGCTTGTGAAGAAGTTCGAAGTTCACTAAGAAGAAGGGATTGAGAAAGTCTTCACGATCTAGCTCAAGAAATGATGAAGCTTCCACTCATGACCACAAGAAGAGAACATGTCACAAGTGCAAGAAACACGGACACTATATATCGAGTGCCCACGGTGGGACAATGAGAAGAAGAAGAAGAAGAGCAAGGAATATGATTCTGATGACAAGAAGAAGAAGAAATCTTCAAAGTCTTCTTCCAAGTCCTCATCAAAGTATTCATCACATAAGAAGAGCTCATCTGGCAAGGCTCGTGCGTTTGTTGGCAAGGAAATGGATTAGGAGGAGGAGTGCATACGAGGAGGTGGAGGTGGAGTGCGAGAGGAGTCGACCACAGTGTTGCAAGTCTGGCTCTAGCCACAACCTATGTTGCCAAGTCCATCTTTAACACTGAAGACAATGACTTCCACACCAACGCTGAAGCTGATGACATGGACGACCCTGCTCCCACCTACTGCTTCATGGCACGTGGTGCCAAGGTAAAATCACGTGATGCTTACTTTCAAACATCAAGTCAAGATGACTCTGATTGTGAATCCAAGCCCAGCTACAAAAAAGTTGCTAAAATTGCAACTGAACAACAAAAAGCTATGGAACATACTCAAAACTGTTAGACAAAAGCGATGACATGTTGGACGCGGAAATGACACGTTCACAGTCCTTAGTTGAAGACATAAAAAATCTTCATGCTAAGTACCAAGAACTTGAAAGTCGTCATGAATCGCTCTCAACCACTCATGAAAAGCTCTCCTATGATTATCTTCAAAGGAAGCAAGAGCTTGAGAAATTGAGAGCGGCTCATGAAGATCTTCAAAAGAGAATGAGTCACCGCGCTCAGCAGATCAGTTCCGCTCGGGATGGATTTGAACCACCATGTCTAAAATGCCTTGAGGATGATATCGCTACCTCTGTTCTTTGAATGTTCAACTGCTGCTACTGTTGCATTGTCTTCAACTCTTGATGTGGTAACTAACCCCTCTGCAGAGGATACCACTGCCATTCTTGATGAAAATGCTAGGTTGAAGACATTGCTTGAAGCGGGGATGTATAAAAGTCGAAAGGACATCGGACACTGCGATGTCCTCAAAAGCAGATTCGAACGAAACCCTAGGAAAGAGGGTGTTGGGTTGAGAGGAAAATGAATGTTGATGGTTCCTCTTTGGAAGCTTGAGCAGTATCCCAAAACCAAATAGGTTCTGCAAAGGGACCTTGATGGATCCATCCACCCTATCTGGCTTTACTGTGCTAATCATCATTATCATTGATGAATCCTTTGATGCAAACTATAAACTGTTCAAGAATCAGAATGGTGAAGTGTTTGCGGTATATTGGTACTAAGCTGCAGGAATGGACCACCTATGAAGAAGATCTGGGTTCCCAAAAGTTGTCTTGAGAATCTTCCGGTGAATGTTATCATGACACCACAGGATGAAGACAAACCCAGGACCTAAGGCGTCATATGGTCCAAAGGCTTCAAGCAGACGGAGGACTCACAGAGTCACCCTAACGCCAATGTTTTGCAGGAAACCGTACTCAAATTTATGAATATGGCGTGTGTCTTCAAACCGCTATGTTCATTGAACTAAGAACTTTTACCTTATTCATATGAGTATCGTTCATCTCCTGCAAGGCTATTTGCTAGGGCTCCAAAGCGAAGTTCTCGAGATGCTGCACTTAGACTCATTGCTTCTAAGCCACCCCACGAAGATGTGGGTGGTTAAGAAGAATTAACTTTCTTTTGCAGGAAAGGGTCTCGGCCGAAAATCAAAGGCGTCGATGATATTCTTTGGGACCTAAAACATCTTGTAGGGCACAAGATCAAATGCCCAAATGGTCTCACTTTGTATTTTGTTCTGAATTGTTAGCCATTCATCCTATCAGTCCTAATCTTGATTTGAGCTTCAATAATCCACTGCCGTCAAATGTTTATGCTTCACAATCCTCTTGGTGAAGCCTATCCCCTAAGCATCTTGTAGGGTATGACACCTCATGCTTGAGAATGGATTATGGACAGCGGATGCACTAATCATATATTTGGTGATCAAAGTCTTCTCATGGACTCAACCTTACGTCCATCGGACAAGAGTCACATCACATTTCTTGACCTTTGGTAAAAGCAAGGTATTGGGTCTAGGTAGAGTTGCAATCTCAAAGGATCAACACATGGATAAAGTGATGCTTGTTGAATCCTTGGTTTCAACAATATACATCTCAATGCTTTGTGACTTAAACATGATTGTGCTATTCGAAAAATATCGTTGCCTTGTACTAATGGAATCGACAAGTCTCTAGTCTTTGAAGGGTATCGGAAAGATGATCTATACATGGTAGATTTCTCGGCAGGTCCTGACTTGCCGTATGTCTTCTGGCAAAAGCTTCAGAATGTTGGCTCTGGCATCGGAGGCTGGGGCATGCTGGCATGAGGAACTTACACACACTCTCCAAGAAGAAGCATGTCATAGGCATCGAAGGTGTCAAGTTCAAGAAAGATCATCTGTGTGGTGCCTGCGAAGCTGGAAAGATGACTAGGGCAAAGCACCCGTCGAAGACAATCATGGCGACATCTCAACCCTTGAGTTGTTACACATGGACCTATTTGGCCCTACTCACTACTCTACCCTCACAACAACTGCTTGTCTCTATGGCCGTCATTGTTGATGACTACTCAAGATATACATGGGTGCACATAATTCTCTACAAGACTGAAGTACAAGATGTCTTGGGCTTCCATAATCGAGCCATGACCAATTATGGCGTCAAGATCAAGCATATCGAAGTGACAACGGCCTTGAGTTCAAGAACACGGACTTGATCTTTATCTGGATACAATGGGAATCACTCATGAGTTCTCTGCTCCATACACACCTCAGCAAAATGGCATCGTAGAGCACAAGAACAGAACCCTCATTGAGATGGCTCGAACAATGCTCGACGAGTACAAGACACCAAGAAAGTTCTGGCCTGAAGCTATTGATACGGCATGTCACGTCATCAACCGTGTTTACATCCATAATCTTCTGAACAAAACATCCTATGAGCTCCTTACTGGCAAGAAGTCAAATGTCAGCTACTTCAGAGTATTTGGAGCTAGGTGCTGGATCAAGGATCCCCATCACAAGTCAAAATTTGCATGTAAAGCTCATGAAGGCTTCATGCTCGATTCTGAAAGGACTCTCACATTACGAGTCTTCAACCTCTATCTCTACAAAATCGTTGAAAGCTGTGGGCGTGCGATTTGATGAAACCATTGGTTCACAAAGAGAGCTCTGCCAAGTACACTAGGCGAAGCTCGCCCGATGAATCTATCAAGTTGATGGGAAGCTGGAGAAATCATGCCTTCGAAGCACAACCTGAAGAGGAACTTATCATTTCTGCACCTAACCAACCTGAAGACAATGCTCAGTCTGAAGACAATCCTCTCAATGATGACAATGATCAGCAAGAGCAAAGTCGTCGTCCAATCCATCCTCGAGTCGCAAATGAAGTACAAATTGAGAAGATAATTGATAGCATCAATGCACCTGGTCCACTTACTCGCTGAAGAGCAACACAGTTAGCAAATTTATGTGGACACTTTTCCTTTGTATCAATATTAGAACCCAAGAAAGTAGCTGAAGCCTTTATGGAACCTGAATGGATACAAGCTATGCAAGAAGAACTTCAATAGTTCAAGCTGAACAATGTTTGGGAACTTGTCAAGCGTCCTGACCCTCGCAAGCATAACATTATTGGCACAAAATGGATATATCAAAACAAGCAAGATGAGCATGGTAAAGTCGTCAGAAACAAAGCACGACTTGTGGCTCAAGGATATACTCAAGTTGAAGGAATTGACTTCGATGAAACATTTGCTCCTGTGGCTAGGCTTGAATCTATTCGCATATTGCTAGCCTACGCTAACCACCACAACATCTTGCTATATCAAATGGATGTGAAGAGTGCATTTCTCAACGGCAAGATTGAAGAAGAAGTATACGTCGCTCAACCACCTGGCTTTGAAGATCCAAAACATCCTGATATGGTGTACAAGCTAAACAAAGCATTGTATGGTCTCAAACAAGCTCCTCGCGCTTGGTATGATACGATCAAATACTTCCTGAAGAGCAAAGGCTTCAAACCTGGATCCCTCGATCCCACACTCTTCATGAAGACATATGATGGTGAATTGTTTGTGTGCCAAATATATGTGGATGACATAATCTTCGGCTGCACCAACCAGAAGTATAGTGATGAGTTTGGATACATGATGCAAGAGCAATATCAGATGTCCATGATGGGTGAGCTGAAGTTCTTCCTTGGTCTTAAAATTCGTCAGCAAAGGAATGTCATCTTCATATCGCAAGAAAAATACCTCAAAGATTGTCTGAAGAAGTTTGGAATGCAAGATTGCAAAGGTTACACGACGCCAATGCCAGCAAAACACCATCTCGGTCCCGACGACAATGGTAAAGAATTTGATCAAAAGGTATACCGCTCCATGATTGGTTCCTTACTTTACCTATGTGCATCTAGGCCAGATATTATGCTTAGTGTTTGCATGTGTGCTCGATTCAAGCGGCACCTAAGGAATCGCATCACTTAGGCGTGAAGCGAATTCTTGATATTTGGCTCACACCCCAGCGCTCGGATTATGGTATCCAAAGGGCTCGAATTTGACTTGGTTGGATTCTCGGATGCTGATTATGCTGGTGACAAGGTGGATCGCAAGTCTACATCAGGCACATGTCACTTTCAGCACGATCACTTGTCATTGGTCTTCAAAGAAGCGAGCTGTATCACTCTTAAGCTGCCGAATCTGAATACATTGCTGCTGGATCTTGTTGTGCTCAGCTTCTATGGATGAAGCAAACTCTCAAGGACTATGGCATCAATCTGAAACAAGTACCTCTTTTACGAGACAACGAAAGCGCCATCAAGATTGCCAACAATCCAGTCCAGCACTTTCGAAGACAAAGCACATTGAAATTCGTCATCACTTTCTCGAGATCATGTCATGAAAAGGATATTGACATCATTCCGTCAACCTTTGAAGAGCAATGGCGCAGATATCTTCACAAAGCCCTTGGATGAGAAAAGATTTTGCAAGTTACCGTGTGAGCTAAATATCTTGGAATCCTCAAATGTCCTGTGATCAGGCACACATCCTAACACTTATGCATGTTGATGACTTAGATGTGCAACACACGAAGTAAAGTATATCTTCAATCAATGAAGACTTACATTCTAAGTGAGAGTACATTAACGTGGAATTTGACTTGGGCGCCACGATAATTGTGCGCCGTGTATGCAGGTCTAATACTTCCTATCTGATGGGTAGCATACCACCAAATTTCTCTGTTTGAAGTGTTTCACTCATGGCGTTATTTTAGCTATGTCTTCACATTTGGTTTGTCTTCAAAGTTCAACTTATCTTCATGGTTATCTTCACTACGTTAAATTGATTGCTTTCTAATATATATATATATATATATATATATATATATATATATATATATATATATATATATATATATATATATATATATATATATATATATATATATATATATATATACATACATACTAGTGTTCTGTCCTCTACAGCATTCACTTGTAGCTATGTCTTCCAAGTTGAATCTTTTGAACTAAGTGAATGTGATCAGACCCTAATCTCTCTATGCTTTCTATCTCAAACTCTTTCTGTCCAAATCATATGCATTCTATTGAAACCGTCGAATGTCTTCTCTGCGTCCTTGTCAGCAGAAGACATAGAGACAAACATTGAAACTATTTTAAATGATTCATCATTATTGTTTGAAATCCGAAGAAGCCGGAACGACCATCCGACAAACCTGGAGGGCGTGGGAACGTGGGACAGCTCTGAGTATGTTGCATGCTTGCCACGTACCCCTCAGATGTGAACCGCCAGGGGCACCTGAGTAATTGTGCTGTGCCGGACACCTCCTTATAAATACTTGTCCCCTGCGGTAAAGAAAACCTTCTTCCACCTCTCCACCTCGTCAAAACCCTAGCGCCACCGCTAGCTCGCGACGACGCCGGCGACGAAGCGCTTAGCTGCCGCGACTTCTCCGACGCCGTTGAGGGAGTCCTGGACTAGGGGGTGTCCGGATAGCCGGACTATCATCACGGCCGGACTCCAAGACCATGAAGATACAAGATTGAAGACTTCGTCCCGTGTCCGGATGGGACTTTCCTTGGCGTGGAAGGCAAGCTTGGCGATACGGATATGTAGATCTCCTATATACCATTGTAACCGACTCTTCGTAACCCTAACCTATCCAGTGTCTATATAAACCGGAGGGTTTTAGTCCGTAGGACGAACAACAATCATACCATAGGCTAGCTTCTAGGGTTTAGCCTCCTTGATCTCGTGGTAGATCTACTCTTGTACTACCCATATCATCAATATTAATCAAGCGGGGTAGGGTATTACCTCCATCGAGAGGGCCCGAACACTGGTAAAACATCGTGTCCCTTGTCTCCTGTTACCATCCGCCTAGGCGCACGATTCGGGACCCCTACCGAGATCCGCTGGTTTGACACCGACATTGGTGCTTTCATTGAGAGTTCCTCGTATGCGTCACCGATAGGACCGATGGCTCCTTCGATCATCAACAACGACGCGGTCCGGGTGAGACTTTTCTCCCGGACAGATCTTCGTGTTGGCGGCTTTGCTGCGGGCCAATTAAGCAGCCATATGGAGCAGATCGAAGCTCGCCCCTGGCCATCGGTCAGATTTGGAAGTTTGAACTATCGGCCGATATCCGTGGAGACTTGATCTTGACGGATTCGAGCGCAATAGCGTGCCGCCTTGTCTCGATGGGCATGATCTAGCTCTGTAGCGAGCGGTGCCACAGGCCGCACCGGCATCCGCTCCGACCCTTAATCCGGGCGGATTCCCCGATCGAGGGCGAGTGGTTGGACACCGCCTCGGGGCTACAATCTCTACGCGATTGAGCGAACTCCATCCTGTCGCTGCGAAGACCTCGACTCCGGTGCGGACTCCTTTCCGGACTCCGAACCCTCCGCGCCCCTTAATCGAACCCGATTGGGCGCGGTCATGGAGTTCACGACGCGGACATCTTTAGCACTCACCCTTTGGCGACATCCTAAATTCACTAAAGTCTCTCTCTTTATCCGGAGAGCCTGGCGGACTACGGTCAGGAAGGTTGGGATGCGGACGGCGAAGAAATTCAGCGGCCACCCACTACCCACTTCGTAGCCATCGCCGAAAGCTTACACGGCGTGCTCGATTTCGACTCGAAGACATCGGCGGTATGAGCGGCGATGTAGGAGACAACAATGAACCAACACCTATAGGATCTGGACAACCACCTCATCCCATGATGTATACATGGTGGATACACCTAAAGGAAATGAAGGCGAGGAACAACGGGCGCTATGAAGGATAAATCCTCTAAAAGTCAAAAGCGGCAGCGTAAGCGCGAACCAAGTCCGCCTCAACAAAGACCCAACCATAGAGCAGGAAAACCGGTGGACGACGAACAAGCTATCGAGCAATCGTCCGAACAAGACAACCTGGATAAACAATCTGTCCCCGGCGAAGACAACAGTCCGGACAATCTCACGCCGCACAAACTATTGGAGCAAAATGACCTCCAGAAAAGGCTCGTCGCCACTGCGCGTAGCCTGAAAAAGCAGAAGCGGAAGCTCAAAACAGCGTAAGATGCAGTCAGGATCAGATGGAGCAAAGTATTCAGCACCGCAGAACAAATGCTGGCGACGATCGCCGAACAAAAACTACCAAAAAAAGCTACTGCCCGAATTCGACGAGGAGGCCTTAGAGCCCCCACAATTAAAAAGTAAGAAGGCCACCCGGTCGGATGAACGACCCCACGGCAAAAAGAGAGCGGCGAATGGCGCTGCACACAAGCCAATATGCGATCCGCATAAGGATTCACATCAAAAGGATGGCCCAGTTAGGTCCATCTATGGGCCAAGAAAGCAGGCTCGTCAAAGCAATGCAACACGCCAAAATTCCGAAGATCACGGCACACCCAAATATAGGGGCGCCACACACCCCCTATGTTTTACCGATGAGGTGTTGGATCATGAATTTCCAGCGGGATTCAAACCCGTAAACATAGAGGCATACGATGGAACAACAGACCCTGGAGTCTGGATCGAGGATTACATCCTCCACATACACATGGCTAGAGGAGATGATCTCGAGCCATAAAATACTTACCCCTTAAACTCAACAGCCCGAAGATGCGTTTCGGGCAAATTTTCAGGGGACCTATGTCCGCCCTCCGGATGCAGACGATCTAAGTCACATAACTCAACAGCTCGGAGAGTCAGCCCAGAAATTCTGGAACAGGTTCCTTACTAAAAGAACCAAATAGTCATTGTCCGGACGCCAAGCCTTAGCAGATTTCAAACACAACGTCCAGGGCGAATGGCTCGCCAGACTCCTCGGCCAAGAAAAACCAAGAACAATGGCCGCATTAACAAGCCTCATGACCCGCTTTTGCGCGGGAGAGGACAGCTGGCTAGCAAGATGTAGTACCAGCGACCCAAGTACATCCGAAGTCCCTGTGATGGAAACAGGAAACCACGGCGCAACAAGGACCAACGCCGGATTAAAGGGAACAGTCCAAAGAGCGCGGCGGTCAACGCCGGATTCAAAAGCTCACGGCAGAACAACAAAAAACTGCCCCTTAAGGACAATAGCGATGAGCTATCCAACTTCAACAAAATCTTGGACAAGATATGTCAAATCCACAGTACTCACAGGAGGCCTGCTAACCATACCCACGAAATTGCTGGGTCTTCAAACAGTCCGGCGGTGAGCGCCGAACACAAGGGCTCGACACACCAAGTGAAGATGACGACGAGCACCACAAGCGAGCCCGGAAAACAAAAGACTTTCCCACAAGAGGTTAAAACAGTAAACTCACTTCACGTGATCAAAGGGAAAAAGCGGCGGCGCCCACTAAAAGGCGCGCGCACTGCTGGTTGTCAAAACCAATCACCTTCGACCATCGGGACTATTCGAAAATATCCGGAGCGCAGGATGGACTGCCTTGGTATTGGATCCTATAATCGACGGATTCAATTTACACAAGTCCTCATGGATGGCGGCGTGACATAAACCCGATATATCGAGGACACAATCCATGAGGATGGGGATAAACCCAACCAAAATTCGCCGTAGCAACACATGCCCATTATACGGGCTCCATCTGCTAGAAGTTGTGTTCGGTTCATCCGACAACTTCCGTCGCGAAAGTTAATCTTCCATGTTGCAGCGTTTAAAATTAGCCATCAAGCACTATTGGGACCTTGAAGCTTTCGCCGCTTTAACGCAATACCGCATTATGCATCTCTAACACTTAAAATGCCCGGTCCACGCGGCATCATCTCGTTAAGAGGAAGTATTAAGTGTTACTCTAGCACGGAAGAACGGGAGACTGCCTTGACAGCCCCACACCTATCCGGCTCCGCTAGTCAAAAAACCTGAATTGATCATTCAAACCCCGGACACGGCTAGATGAGTCCGGCGCCTACTAGCGGCATACCCCCATACGAGGGGTTGCATGCATGTATAACAAGAGACAATAAAGCTCAATTTTATTCAGTTCTTCGAACCGTACTCTGTTTATTTAATATTAAGTACATCTTTCGCATGATCCTTTTTCTTTTAAACTAAGTTCCTCTCTTTTTCAGATGAACAACGTGCTACACCCGTCCGAGGATACGGCACAACGGAACACGGCGCATATGTGCGATAGGGACCCGTTAAGGATTCTTTTCAGATTAAGACCTGCGTAAACCTTTTTACTGTCTCTTGTTGATATACATCCCCCGGTTTCTTACTATAACCTAGGAGGAGGTTGGCGTTTTGGCATTGGCCGCACCAGAATTTTTGCACGTACCTGGACACCAGGGGCTTAGGGCATTATTCTGCCTGTTTCTATAAAGACCGAATACCTTAGGGAGTCTTTGGCGTCTCGAGTTAGGCCTTATATGCATCAGCTCCGAATCATGCCTTTTGTCAAATGTTGGGTTTGCCCGGCTCGTATGTTTTGCTGCCTTACGTTCCGTTTTATCGGCTAACGCGGCACCAGGAGAACTACTGCGATTGTGCCCCGGTTCGGCCGGGCGAGCACCTCGGTAGAGAAAGCCGAAAAATGACTGTCATGATATAGCGAGAGACTGGTCAACCACTCGATGACTCACTGGAATGTTTAGGATTCCTCCGCATTAACGAAGGACGGTTTTGGCCGAGCACATCGCACCTGAATTCGGGAGAGTGCGGTGCCCCGGGGCTATATAGTAGCCCACCCTCGAACTCCTATGGCTAAGTGAAAGTGATAAAGCATTATATTCGGTTGCTGGTTTGCTACGCTATCACCTCCTTAACAGGACCAAGGCGTTGGATTAAGTGTGGAAAAGCGCTTTCTTTGCAAACACCCCTCACTATGTGTGTGGGGCTAAAGCCAAGGACTGCCATCTTTCAGGTTATATATACATATACATAAACGGCCGCACAGGGAGTAGTTTACTACTTGAACGCACAAGTATAAAAAGCTCTTATATTATATTGAAACATTGCTTTCACAAATCATACATGTCATTTAAACATACTATCCTTCGAGCACTGCGTCTCTATTAAACGAGCGCTCGGCCGAACTTCTTCAAAGTAGTGCTCGGCAGGTACTCGGCTTCTGTGCGAATCTTGGGATGCAACGTCGATGGCCTTCATCTCTGCCCAGTATGTCTTGACACGGGCCAGAGCCATCCGCGCTCCCTCAATACACCCTGATTGCTTCATTGCATCGATACGCGGTACCGCACCAAGGAACTGCTGCACTAAACCAAAATAGCTCTTCGGCTGGGGTCCACCCGGCCACAAGTGAGTCAAGACATGCTTCATGGCAAATCCGGACAATCGATTCAGCTCGGCCCATTCGGCCAACTGATCGGTCAGCTCTGAAGGGCCTTCCGGACTATGGAATTGCGACCAATATAGCTCTTCCCTTCATGCCCCTTACGCCCCGGAAGTGCTCAAGCAGCGTCCATGGCGCTTCGCCGCCAAGTCCAGATAAGCATCCTCCGAACTCCACAACTTATCCAAGCGAGCATACTTTGGATCCGTATATTTCCTCCAGCGAAACGGTTTTCCAGCCGCAATTGCACCGGCTGACTCAGCTCCTCCTTGGCAGCTCTCAAAGCCGATTGGGCATTCTTGGATTCGGCGGCCTTTTTGAACCCTCTTGTTCGCTTTGAGCGTTCTTTTCAAGAACCTCGCAGCGATCGGTAGTATCCCTCAACTTTCTGGCTATATCGGCCATTTCCTCTTTGCTTTGGCAGTGAGCAGCCCGTTCGGCTTCTAGCTCTTCGGACGCCTTTAAAGCGGCCGCATTACTATTTCTGGCTTGCTCTTTCACTCGGGCGAGCTCCGCCCGCAGCTCCGCCACAGCAGTGGCACCATCTGCATTAAGCATACAAATAGTGAGACATGGGCGTCAAGCTCCCTTACCAGGTGTCCGCATAGAAGTCGCATACCTTGTGACTCGTCAAACCGTTTGTTGACCAGCGCGATGTCCGCATCCGCCTCGTCAAGTTGCCGCTTTAGTTCGGCATATTCATCAGTCCGGCTGGCCACCGGACGCCCCGCCACCTGTTTAGGAGCGGTGATATGTTATAACTAAGAATTTGATCCTCGGCACGTTGTCAATTTTGACAACATACCGAGTCTCAGGGGCTACTATCTATACAGGCGCATTTATATGCATAAGCGTCGAAGGTACATCATTTTGCGTACCTCAAACCCGTCGATAAGCTTCGGCGGCTTCATGCAATCCGCTCTCGCGGATGCAATTCTTTCAATCACCGTACCCATTAGAGCACGGTGATCTTACGAGATAACCGCTTCGCCCGAGCAGATCCTTCACTCCTTCGACCGCACACCACTTGGCGCGGACCTTCCGGCCCGCCGGACTTGGGGAACCCTCGCGATGACACCTCCGGGTCGTCCGCTTCACATGAGGGTGCGACAGGTGGGCGTTCGCTCTCCATCATCTCGGAAGAAGATCCCCGAAGGCGAGCTCTGCTGAGAAGGGCTGAAGTCCGAACTACAAGGTACAATTTCGGTTATCTTCATAAATAAATACAGGGATGTTCCTTATTTACAAGACCCCTTCTTTTCACTCACGGCTCACTGGAGGGTTGATCCCCTTGGGAAATAGTGCGGCTGGGTTACTTCCCGGCGCCGGACTCTCCGACGAAGATTCCCTTCCCCTCTTTGAGGCCTTGACCTCCGGATCTTCCGAAGCAGTCCTCTTCTCTCCTCGAAATACGGGACTTTTAATCCCTCCTTCCTTGATAGCCTCCTTCGTAGAGGCAATTGCTTCCCTGCCCCCCCCCTTCGCCTTCTTCAAAAGGCACGACCTTCAACATCTTGGTCAGCATGGGATTCAGCATGGTCTCCGGGAGGGGAGCCGGACACCTTATTAACTTTGCCTTGGCTATCCACTCCTGTTCAAGAAATGGCTCCTTTTAAGGGCATATATATATATAATAAATGAATGAACAGCTTGTCCGGTTACAGGACTACTTACTTGAGTATCTGGGCGATTGCAGCTTAGTCCTGCGTCCTCAGTCAGGTCCGGACACTTCTCTTGTGATCCGAAGAACAGTTTATACATCTCCACGGGCGTCGTGCCCATAAAATTTTGGAGAGCTTGTGGTCCCTCTGGATTAAATTCCCACAGGCGGAGGGGGCGACGTTTGCAGGGCAGAAGGCGCCGGATCAATATAACTTGCGCCATTGCAACCAGATTGTTCTCTCTTTCTTGGAGGTCTCGAATATGGCCTTGCAGCAAGGGAATGTCCTTGGACGACCCCCAGTCGAGCCCCTTGTTGACCCATGACGCCAGCCGTTGTGGTGGACCTGAGCGGAAGGCAGGGAGCGCCACCCATTTGGTGCCCCTGGGAGCGGTGATATAAAACCACTCCCGTTGCCACAAACCAAGCTCCTCTTGAAAAGAGCCCTCGGGCCACAGAGCATCATCACATTTTCTTATGACCGCCCCTCCACTTTTCTGCTTGTTGCCCTCGATCATCTTTGGCTCCACCTTGAAGGTCTTGAGCCACAATCCAAAGTGGGGGGTAATATGGAGGAAGGCCTCACATACGACAATGAATGATGAGATATGGAGGATGGACTCCGGATTCAAGTCATGGAAATCAAGCCCATAATAATACATGAGCCCCCGCACAAAGGGATCCGTCGGGAAGCCTAAACCCCGACGGAAGTGAGACACGAACACCACGTTCTCGCCGGGCTCGGGAGTGGGAATGACCTGCCCTGGAGCAGGCAGCCTATGCGAGATCTCGTCGGTTAGATACCTGGCATCTCACAGCTTTAGCACATCTCCTTCTGTGACGGAGGAAGACATCCATCGGTCGTGCTGGTCGGAGCCGGACATCATCGAAGGTCTGAAGCGCCTAAATCTGAAGCTTTGGGTGTTGGAAATCGAAGCGCGAGGCGAACTCGATGGAGGGTGTAAAAAGAAGAGGGCCTTGGTCTCATTATAAAGAGGTTGAATACCAAGAGCCCACCCGGTGGTCGATTAGGACTCGCCTTTGATAGAGGAGGCGTGCCAACGGGCACGGTTGGGTTACCCACGTCTGTATTGATGGGAATCCCGGAATAAGGGGGGCACGATCTATGCTTTGATAAGGCGTGCGGAAACCGCCTCGCTAACGCGCTAAGGTGAAAGCGGTAAAAACGATTCATATAAAGGCCTGGCCGTGGTGTGATGTCATGCCGCGGAATACGTCAACAGATCTGTGCAAAAGTTATTCTCTCTGGCGAAATGTGGAACTTGTTTTGCGAGCGGACACTATCCTTGTGTTCAAAACCTTCTATGAAGTAGTCGGAGGAGGAACCCGCCTGCAATGCGAAGACAATATGCGCGCCGGACTCGTCGTCATTGAAGCCTGGTTAGAGAGCTCTTGAGGAAGTCTGGACTAGGGGTGTCCGGATAGCGGACTATCATCACGGCGGACTCCAAGACCATGAAGATACAAGATTGAAGACTTCGTCCCGTGTCCGGATGGGACTTTCCTTGGCGTGGAAGGCAAGCTTGGCGATACGGATATGTAGATCTCCTACCATTGTAACCGACTGTGTAACCCTAACCTATCCGGTGTCTATATAAAGCTGGAGGGTTTTAGTCCAGAGGACGAACAACAATCATACCATAGGCTAGCTTCTAGGGTTTAGCCTCCTTGATCTCGTGGTAGATCTACTCTTGTACTACCCATATCATCAATATTAATCAAGCAGGAGTAGGGTATTACCTCCATCGAGAGGGCCCGAACCTGGGTAAAAACATCGTGTCCCTTGTCTCCTGTTACCATCCGCCTAGACGCATAGTTCGGGACCCCCTACCCGAGATCCGCCGATTTTGACACCGACAGCCGTCCTCACGCTGGCCGCGAACATCGTCCTCTCCGCCGCCGCCTTAGTTGTCCTCCGTCGCCAAGTTAGGGCACGGTGGATTGAACTGCTCGGTCTCCTACTCATCCCATCTAGCAGTTCTTCGTTGGTAAATATATCTCTATTTTTACCATCTTTTTAATCCTCAAAGATTCATCCTGTTTACCAAAGTTGGTTTCTGCCTATACAATGTTAGATCTATTCTGTCTGCATCTCATACTGCCTAGTATATTCTCTTAAGCTTCATATCTAGTTGATTCCTCACTTGTACCTATTCACGGATTCGTACAAATCTGGAACCAACTCTCAATGTATAAGTGAATGTCTTCGCATCATGAGATCAATGTCTTCAAAACTGATTTATCTTCAAAATCTTCTGAGAATGTATATGACCACTTCCCCTTCCCTCGCATCTCTAATGCTGTCACAGGTACATGTCCGTGGGAGAATCCCTTGGTTCTCATAGTCTGCATTCATTTGCAGAATTCTTACAGCAACACATTAACTCTCCCGACGCCAGTTCATGTTTGACCAGCAAGCGAAAGCTTCTGAAGCCTTTGAACGTGTTGAAGCCATTCAGTTTGAAGTTCATGGCTGCAGAGAAATCAGTAAGGAAGACTGGCAGATAGCGTCGTGAGAGAACATCAAAAGATTTACCTGATGACCTCGCAGAGCTTTACAAGACAGATCCTGAAGAGACTTACAATCAGCGCAAGACACGAATCCAATGGATTCGACGATATTGGGCTGAACAATGGTTCAAATACAAGTTCGTGACCCAGGAATACGCTGAGAGAAATGCTATCAAAAGTCCTTGGGGTGATATTCTCTTTCGAGGCCTTCCACCCAAGAACAGAGCTGAAGCTATTGCACAGGGTTTCTATCCTTGTATGGTCCGTGGACCTCGGGCTGAAAATGCCGACCCATCGTCATTGCTCTGGTGTCGTGACGACAATCTCTTCAAGCGCAACTTCCAGCACGCAAAGGCATCGGCCAAGGAAAACAAGAAGTCATTGGGATTAGACTTCAACCCAGGTCCCTCTGCTCCTCGTGCTGACGGCTCCCGTGATGCAGAACCCAATGTCATCGGTCCTTTCTACAACATTGATGGCCTCATCACTCACATCGCGGTCTAAGGTGCCCAAGTGGATCATTCTGAAGATGACACTAACACTAATGAAGCCCCAGCCCCTTCTCCAAAGCCAAAGAAGCCAAAGAAGGCTAAGGCTTCAAGATCAGCTGCTCCTCCAAAAGCTTCACATGCGAAGCCACTGACCACTGCACCTCCTGAAGACAGTGTGCAGTCTGAAGATCAATCACGAATCTCCAAGAAGACGGAGAAGAAAAAGAAAATCGTCAAACATACTGATCAGACATTAAAACCTGCTGCCATTCTGCGAGAAGAGCACATTGATCTATCCAGCGATGAAGATCTTGCAGATGATGCTCTTGAGCAATTGATCAAGAGCAAGGAAGAAGCAGAGATCTTCAATGATTTGCCTCTCTTTGATGTGGCAATCATCCATCACTTCATTGATGAGTGGTTTGACAACCCAAATCTCAGCTTTGAAGATCTGCAACTTCCCATTGGCCTCAGCGTCTCCTTCAATGGCGCAATTGCTTCTGAGCTAGCTCTTGCTCAACGTCTCGTTGAACTGAAGCACAAGATCGACTATGAGAAAGCTCAGTTCAAGAAACATGTGGCAAAGCTCAGCGTGCAAGATGTCAAAAACTTCAAGACCATGCTGCACGAGCTCAAAGAAGCCTTTCACAAGAAGCGTGACGAAGCTAAAGGCTCTCGTGAGCGCATGAAGAGTCTGGCTGACAAGTGTGTACTAGCCTACAATGAGGCTGAGAAGCGCAAGGCTCTTGGTCGTCCTAGCATTGACCCTAGAATGGCTGCAAAGAAGAAGAAGCAATCAGCTGACCAATCTGCACCTTCAAGGCAGGAAGAACCTCGCATAGTCTTCCCAAGCAGCATGACTGGCTCGAAGCCAAAGGTCAGATCAACCGCTTCAAAACAGAAGAAGACGAGGGCTGCCGAGGCTGAAGCCAGAAAAAGGAAAAATCCTGAAGCCTCTGATGTTGCTCCCTCCAAAAAGAAGCGCAAAACCAAGAAGAATCGGGCTGCTTCCACAGAGCCCTTAGTTGTTGAACATATCTCAATGGTTCGACCTGCATCTGAACACCAAGAACGACGAATGATCGTTCATGAGCCTGCTTCCACAGAGGCTCCTGAAGCTGAAGACATTCCAGCAGTTGATCCCATCACTGCTGAAGACATTGGTCACAATGACAATGTTGAAGATGATGACGTCCTTCCTCAGATCGAACACAACCTAGTATCATCGCCTGTTCCCACGAACAGCGAACTTATTAGCATTGGTCGTCCTCTGACGCCAATTGCTCAGGATGCATCATGGGTTGATCACCCACAACAACAAGACTCCCCAAGTACTCCCCAACAACAGCAAGTCACACCACCTGTGCAAGAAGAAGAGGAAGATCTTGAGGCCCAGCCAACTCCATCTCCAAAGGCGCCGCTTGACATTCCGAGCTTCGCAAGGACCAAGGCCACAAGTCCCTCTTTCGAGCGTTCCAGAAGGAGAAGTGCACCACCAATCTGTTGCACGTCAAGTGTTTCCAGAAGCCACTCCAACTGTGAATGTCTCCGAGTCTGAAGCCAAAGCTGCTGAAGACAATCCGGCTGCATCAGCCGATGACAACCCAGTACAAGAATGTGTCCCTACACCCCCCATTACTGAAGAAGTTGTTCCTGAAGTGCACGTGACAGTGCCCGACCCTCCAGCTCATCAAGTGGAGGTTGAAAATCTTGAGGCTGCCACCACCAACACAAACGAAGCCAATGACGTAGTCATGGCAGAAGCAAATGTGGAGCCTGCACCAACCAATGTGCCTGAAGCCAATGATGCAACTGCTCCTGAAGCCCCTGATGTGCAACCGGAAGCCCCTTTTTTGCCACTGCTCCTATTCCGCCACCAAGGCCCTATACAATTGAGCAAGCTTACAACTATGGTCAGTTAGTCACTGTCAGATGGCCCGTTCTGATCCCTCCGCCTCATGCCTCTGGTCCTCAGTTTGAATATCATGTTGAGCATAGGCCTCTGGTCCAGAAACCAAAGCCAAGACTGCCAAGGTTCCCAGGTACTGCCACCTCTCCGGGGTCCTTCAATGCACATGGCTTCAAAGCCCACAACACTTTCTTTGACAGAGCAAAGAACCCCTACTCTAGGCCAAGAATATCATCAGATCATTTCTGGAGCTATCAACAGTGAAGCTATTACTCCTGTGTTCTGTATGATCAAGGGCGCATTTTACCTCATATGCGTCTCGACACTGAAGCCATTGCAGGACTGCCATGCTTAGAAGAAGCACTTGACTGTTTTCGTGATGCAGGTCTGCTCAGCTTTGTGATAGACAAAGAACATTGGAATGAGGAACTTTTGCTTCAATTCTATGCTACCCTCCACATTCGCGGCTACTACAGGGATACGAAGACATGGGTTCTCGGGTGGATGACAGGAAATGTTCATCATGAAGCCAAAGCTCTTGACGTCATTGAGCTTACAGGCCTACCCACTCCCGGAGAGCTGTTCTAACCTAATTGTCGACTCCACCGCAATGCACTGGAGAGCATCTTCCATAAGCCAGAGTACAACATGAGCGAGATGTTGAGCATGATGAAGCCTTTGCCACCTGACGCTGAATACCCAACTGAGTTCTTTGTTGATGACCTTGAGTATCTGCCTCGCATAATATATCACATCATCAGGCGAACTCTATGGCCTATCAAAGGGCATTCGTCATCTGCAAAACTTGAAGGAGCCATGAAGACATTGGTCTTTTACATCCTCAATGGCATCAACTTCAATACACAAGAATTCTTCATACGGCAATTGGCTGCGTCTGGTTCCGACCTTTTTGGCCTGAAATTCTATGCTCCATGGGTCATGCGCCTCATCAAGCTACAATCTACCATCAACTATCAGCCCTTTGCTCGCAATCATCTGATCTTTCTGCCCGAGGTTGATATGTCAGTTGAAGCCATATACACTAAGCCTGCCAAAACGCCTCTTTGTCTTCAAAATGCAGATCACCATAGCTTCTCTCAACCCATGGAAGGCGTCCAAGTAGTATCTCGTGTCTATCCAATGGCTGGGAACACTCATATGCCTCACCGTGCGCAAACTGAAGCTACTGAGAGCACAATAGCCCAAAGGCCTCTAAGCGCCTCGTGTCCTAAATGACCGAGAACTTCTTGTGGCCTTGCATCGAAACAAGACAAGCATCACTTTTGGCTCAAGCGGCGGATGCAAAGCCTCTTGGTGGGCGTCAATCGCATTCAAATCTTTCCACCAAGAATGCTTTTGTCACTCACGAGACACTGTCGTCGATCATGGAAGAGTTTGACGCTGCTCGGGTCAAGCAGATCTTCAAGACGATGGCTTCACTGAAAGATTCAAGTTTGACTCCACTCCTCCATGGAATGCGGTCCTACGTCGAACCCCATCTCTTGAAGACTCTGACTATTCTTCCTCCGCGGCAACTGTGAATGCCAGAGTGATCGATGATGAAGCCGATGCTACTTCACCGCCCCCTACTTCTGCATGCATCTACACTGCACCAAGTTCGTCTGCACCACCAAACGACAACGACAACCCTGCTGCTTCACCTTCTCCTCATGAAAGCGAGTAGATGCTCTATGTCTTCAAACCTTTTTGGTCCTTACTGACAAAAGGGAGAGAAGCATATGAGTTTGATAGTCTTCAAGCGGGTTCATATGGGCGGTTGCTTTATATTTTGCCTAGTGTTTACAACTCTCGTTTTTGATACATTTGGTTCTTTGAGTTGTAACACTTAAACTTGAT
Source organism: Aegilops longissima (assembly GCA_021605205.1). Taxonomy (NCBI): domain Eukaryota; kingdom Viridiplantae; phylum Streptophyta; class Magnoliopsida; order Poales; family Poaceae; genus Aegilops; species Aegilops longissima. The sequence goes on along the minus strand of CM038676.1, from coordinate 98,404,805 downwards.
GGTCGTCTGCTACTTATTTGCTTTTTTGTGATGCGATGATAAATTCCGCATGTGCGATGATAACTTCCGCACTTAGATCATTCTGCAGACGTCCATTTTTCATTATGCATGTCATTCTCTTAGTTATATAATATCATGCATGATGAATTATCTTCATAAGTTGAAGAGGATCTCCACAAGTACAACCTGCCATGTGCATTTGCATTGCAAAAGCAAATTACTTATATGCACATCTTCAGGGGGAGCCCTTGCCACTTATGAATACAATACCCTATTCTTTACAATTTCACATACTTTATCCCCGTTGAAAACTTCAACCAGTTTGTCATCAATCACCAAAAAGGGGGAGATTGTAAGTGCATCTAGTGCCACCCCTAGTTGGTTTTGGAGTATTGACGACAAATTTGGTTGAGGGACTAATGTGTTTGTGAGAATTGCAGGATAGCACAGGTAGTGTCCCTCATTGATTCGGTTTACCTACCGAAGATGACCCCTAAAAATGTATGAAGACATTGACGACAATGGTGGTATGCGAAGATATTCATATTGAAGACTATGACATGAGAAGACATTGAGTGAAGACTATGGAGCGCGAAGACTGTGTTGTTTTGTTGTTTCCTTTTCTTCTTTGTTGAGTCATAGGAACCACCGTACTGTTAAGTGGGGTCCAAGTGAACAAAGTCAGAATGACTGAAGTGATGCTCAAACCAAATCCTATGTCTTGGCGAAGACAATGAGAGCAAATCTTATCCAGAGTGGATGAGTCAGCTTTGCTTGTAGCCCAAGTAAAGTTGCCGTGTGTGTTTGAAATCGACCGTTGGAACACGTGTCGGTTCCTTAGTGACCCAGGGTCATTTCGGACATATCAGGTCGGGTTGCCTAGTGGCTATAAAAAGCCCACCCCTACACCATAAATTGGTGGCTGCTCAGAGTTAGTGCACGGCTTTTGTCGTTTGAGAGCAACCCACCTCGAAGCCTTTGAGAGAGAAATCCTTGCAAGCACAAAGCCCAAACACCCGAGCCAAAGAGTGTTAGGCATCATGAAGTCTTTCATGTCTGCGTGACTGAAGACTTATTACACTTGAGGACCTGTGAATCCTCCCACTGGTTAGGCGTCGCGTTACGAGCATCCAAGAGTCATTGTGGATCGCGGTGAACGAAGTCTGTGAAGGTTTGGAAGTCTACCTTGAAGACTTACCAGAGTGATTGGGCGAGGACTGTGTGTCCTTAGCTCAAGGGGAATAAGGTGAAGAAGTGGTCTTCTGAGTTGAATCTTAGCCTCCCTAACCAGATGTACAGTTGTCACAAGAATCATGAATCGGTCCAACAAATCTGTGTCTTGACAAGTGGTGGTTCTATCCTCTCCCTTTCCTTACCTAGTGTTTGTCTTCATGAAGTCATTGCCTATTTGTTGTACCTGTTTGACTTCATTGCTTGACTACTATAGTTGATTGGCTTCATACTATCTTCCATCCTGATCCTTACTACCAAGCTGCTATTAGTCTTTTTACCTTCACTTTACTGCCTACTTGACTATGGTTTGCTTGTTGTAGTTTATCTTCCGCTGCATATCAATTAGGTCATTTCTATTGGTTGTCTTCGAAACTTCCACGTTTTGAAGACTTTCATAAAAATCGCCTTTTCACCCCCCCTCTAGTCGATAACTAGCACTTTCATAAAGATTGTTGTAAAAATCGTAACCCTATTATCATGTCATCATTTATTGCTGAAAAATCTCTTATTGTAATTTCATCTATTATATATTTTGTGCCATTTATGTACGCTTCAATATTATATGCTAGCTGATTATGGATCTTCTTTATTCCTGACATATCGGTAGATACTTCAGCTTTATTATCATCTATAGTTTCAACTATTTCGGGGCATCTCATAAAATATTTATCATGGATGATATTCTTAGTGCAACCAGTATCTAATAGTGCCAGTATTTTATATGAAATATTTGGCTTCAGAACAATCCTAACTAGGATCCTTATCCCTAACACTTCCTTGAATGGTAATCGAACAATATATTTGTTTCCAAAACTAGTAATTGCATCTTTCAATTGTATTAACTTGTCTCCTTTTTTATCCCTTACTGTTACCATTTGCTCTTTCATTTCCGTGATTTTAGCAACATTATTATCTTCTTTCTTACCATTTCCTAACTCATCTTTAAGTTTTTCTAGCTCTGCTTCTAGCTTATTTATTCTATTTTCTAAATTTCTAACCCTACTGGATAATATTCGTTCTTCTGGTTCTAATTCTATTTCTTGTCTCCACTTTTGCTTATTGGCTCTTAGACATGAGGCACATGCTTGTTTTAAACACAAGCTGCATGTGAACCTATTATCTTGGCTTGGGTAATATATACAGAAAGCACATTTTATGTTATAATCACCTTTTCCTCTAATCCAATCATGTTCACAATCTACTTGGTTCATCATTTCAATTTTTAAACCAGCTAATTCATCTATTAGGTCTATTTCATCTTCACTTGATTCATATTCTGGAGCCTCATTTTCTACTTCATTTGTTTCTATAATTGAATATATTGACTCGTCGTCTTTTATTTCATCATCACATACTAATATATATTTCATTAACGTTATCTATAATTAACACTCTCTCTTGTTCTTCATATTTACTGGAATACCTTTTCTGATCTTTATTAGGGCAAGTTCTACTTAGATGATCAGGAGAGTTACATATGAAACACCTGCATGTTTTATCATAGGTTTTCTTGGGATTATATCTTCTTACATTTCTTTTATGCAAGAATGGGGCTCTATTGTCTGACCTTCTTAAGAAATATCTTTTCTTTGTTCTAAAATTTCTATTATCTCTCCTTTGTGGTTTATAATATTTGTTTTTCCTATGCCTTTCTTCTCCATATGTTTGTGGTATTTGGACAATGTTATTGCAAAAATTGTAATATGATTTCTTCATAGATCTTTGGGCTTGAATGCTAATACATACCTTTCTTAGCTGTTTAAAAACAAATGTTATGGCTTGGGATATATTTACCACATTTCCTCCTATTTCTTTTTTATATTCCTCAAATATTATTGACCCTAAGGGGTCGGGTAACTTATTAAAATATCTTTCTACTACACCTACATTAAAACCTTGTTTAGCACTAGTAGCATTATACAAACAATGCTGGCAAAATTCTTTAATACCTTTCCAGCTAGTTAATGTTAATTTTTCTATTTCTCTTAACCTTTCATTTTGCAATGAGGTATGTCCTAATTCTGGATCTTCTGCTATGATCATATTTGAGATAACATTTGCAAAGTTATTAGGGTTACTTCCTGCCCTTTTTAATTCTTCATATTGACTAGGGTATGACTCTACCCATTGTTCCCATAGAACTTTTACAGATTCTCCTAAAAGTGTTTCAAGATATGTTAACATATCTTCTACCTTAGTGCCTATATTATACTGATTTTGTATATATTTTTGTACTATTAAACCTTTCCATATGCTGATTATATTCGGCCAATCTATTGGATCATGACCTGCTAGGTTTAATATAGCGCCATCATTCTTATAATTTTGAAATTTTACTGATTTTTCAAAATCTCTTCTTTTAGTACCTATATATCTATATTGTCCAGGGATATACGTAGGTTGATAGTCATCTTTTTCTGGAGGCCATTGTCCAGCTGATCTGGTAGGTCTCTCTCTTTCTCCTTCTCTTTTTACAGACGATTCTCCATAGCCTCTTCTTCTTTTACCACTATTTTCCACTTCCATGGCTTCCATTGCATTGTCTAAATTGTGCAGTCCCACATCATCCAGTGAGTTATAGAAATCACTATTTTGTTCTGAATCATCATATCTTTCATCTTCTAACCACATTTCTTTTATTAATTCTTCCTCCTCCTCATAACTTTCTAATAATAACTTATTATTGATATCCCATTCCTCTTCTTCACAAATAACTTCTTCTTTTTGAACAATATTCTTATCTTTATTATTATTACTAATGATAGCATTTTTATTAATAATAGCATTTGCTTTTCTTTCTGCAGATGCTATAATTTTATCTTCCATGGTTGAACTACTAGTGGCAAACTTCTTATCATTTTTTAGTTTCTTTAGCCTTGCAATTTATCTAATAATAAATAGTTCTCTTTCTCTTATTTTGGGCCAATCATTTGTCATCGAATGGCTATATTCCCATTCAATATGCTTTAGTTTCTTTTCCCAATGATTTATTTCATCCTCTAAATTAGCCTTTTCCATGCATTCAGATATACCTTTATTTTTATCATCATTAATTTCTGATTCTGACATAAAAGATTCAGAGTCTTCTATTGATGCAGCTTTATAGTTCATAAATGGAATACTGCTACTTCCTTCACAATTTTGATAGCTTATGTAGTTTTCAGGTTGCTTTAATTCTTTCTTCTCTATTAATTCACCTATCTTCCATTCTTCTCCAGCTCTTTCTTTAGAACCAATTTTAAGAGGATTCATAAACTTTATACCTTTTGATTGCATACTATCAATTACATCATTCGCATTTACTCTATATCTGGAGCTACTTCTATTAATGAGCCTTCCTATAAATTCTATGCTTACTAGCAAGTTTGTTCCTTTAAAATCTTCATAACCTTTAGTTTGGAAACCAAAACTCGTTTTTTCAATAAATTCTTTTACGGGCATCATTAGGTCTGGAGCTATATAGGTTATCAATCTATTTTCATTCATGTCTCCTTCCAAAAATCCTAATGCTGCTTTGTCTACAGATTCCCATCTTCTGTCTAATAAGGTTATGAAAACCTTCACACCTAATTTCTTCCTTGTCATACCTTTGACTCCTATGATATACATGCCTTGATGAATATATTTATAACCACAATATTTTAATTCATTTTCAATATTTTTGCTTACAATTCTTAAATCTACTGGATGTGTTAACACACTTAATTCTACTTCTCGAGATATTCTGTATAAACCACTCTTACTTTCAAACATACCCATGTGATATACTTGTTGTGGTTTTATTTTTCTTAGGGTATCTTTCTGATATCTTTCTAGATCTCTTTGTATATCTATAACTTCTTCAATACTATCAATATCATCAACTTTGCATGATAATCTATGCTTCATGGCTAGAGGTCTTGAATCTTGCCTTACTAATTGGAGAGTTTTGTCTCTTCTAAGGAAACCTTTAGATACGTCCATTTTTCTGAATTTATATTTCTAGTAGAGGCAACTATTCCAGATGATGATAGCACAATTTCTTTGTTGCTTTGAACACTTTTTAGCTTATCTAATACTTGAACTAATAGTTGGATGATTGTGTTATTTTGTCTTATTATTACTTTAAAATCTTCTTTTGGGGAGTCGTGATCGGAGAATCCGACAGGAGGTGACAGGTATTTTGCTACTTCGTTTAATGCTTGAGTATATTCAGTCATAAAATTATGAGATAATCAAAGTTTTAACCTCTTGCACCAACTTTTTAATTTCAAGTATATCTTGTCTTGATTCAGTGCGTGGGAGTGCCTCTTTGCCTTTACTTAGGTAACGGCCTATTGATAAAACTTCTTCTTTAATATAATCGTTATTCTTGCAAACTCTATTCTGTCTTGCTTTTGGTTCTTCTAGCTTATGTAAAGCTAGATCAATTTTATTATTCAATCCTGAATACTTATCAGCAAGTTTTTGGTATTCTTTAAATAAACTTTCAAATTTTTGGTCTAAATTATCTTGTCTCTTTCCCCAGATATGTAAAAGTTATATATCAAATCAATGACTCTATTTAACTGGCTATGAGATGAATGCCAGATATGCTCTTCAGAAGGATTTACTCTACACCTTATATTTAAATTTTCCTTAGTATTTATTACTTTACCTGCGCTAACTTCTAAGTTTAAATATTTTAACCTTTCAATGATTAAACGCTGGACCTGATACCAACAATATGGGGATAAAAATTATATTGCTTAATTAATATTAGATTAGATTTTGATTAGATTAATATGTGATTAGGTGAAAGTGATAGACAGGTATGCTTTTTATCTTGAATAGTATTTACTGTTCACTAGGTAGGGCACTATTCACAATAGTGCTCTACTATTCAATACACTATTTGGAATAGTATTACACTATTCACAACAATATTTAAATCTTTGGTATTATATGCTCGTTCTGTATTCACTAAGCAGCTTATATCTTAATGCAGGATCTATTTAGAGGCTGGCGAGGCCAACAATTCGTCTGACGATGTGTGCAAAGTTGTAAAATCCTAGTCAGTACTCACCATATTTTTTTGTTATGTTGTATCAGATGTAGCTAGTTATGTTCACTTAGTAGTTTTAATTGCAAATTTATGGGGTACATTCCTATCGTCTTCCCAGACAGTTCCACCCGAAGGGAACACTTCTCTACGGCCACAAGGTTCTCATTCAAACGCCACTCTGGGCTACACAGAGAACTACACACGCAGAGGTTTCTCCTATAGGATCCCTAGCATAAGAACTCATCCCATAAATTCATAAATAAAAATACTAAGTGAGACCAAGAAACTACATCATTTCCACAACATAATTTACATATAGTTTTCCCTTTCGGGAGGCCCCGAAGGGATTACACACAACTAGGAAATTACCTTCAAACTCTTGGCTATTCTACTAGAAGTGGTGGTGGCTAAACTACGAAGGGAATGCTGCTCTGGTGGAGAGTCTTGATGCTCTGAGTGCTTCGTCCTCTCTAGTCTTGTGTTGTGTTCTTGAGCCCAGCGTCTCCATTTATAGCCGCGAGGGGTGGCTGCCAAGGAGGCCTTCAGGAGTCTTTCTTCACTTATTTTACACACGGTAGTATGCACGCGTGTCCTACTAGGATACATGCGTGTCCTCCTAATAATGTAGAAAAATCCTACTAGGGTACATGTGTGCCCTTCTAATAATATAGAAAAGTGCGACAGAGGGTACCGACAACCTTCAATCTTCAGGAATCTTTGCTTTCTTCACGTGGCATTGTCTCTCGATGAATAATTGACTGGCCTCTGTGTACCAATCTTCGCTCTTCGGCCATACAGATCTTCATGCGATTAGCCTTCAGAGCTTCTTCTGCCTTCAAGAATCCTTGTGCCAGTGTATGCGTACATACATGCCAAGGTTGCTTCAGCATTGCTTCATTTATTTTTAATTTAATTTGCTTAAATATTCAACATTGCTTATTCATTTTTGTTTTTTTACAGGGGGTCTTCCCTGCCCATATGATTGATAATACCTTATCAATATTAAAAATATCTATTTTTGGGATTTCTATCAATATTCGGGTATAGGTCCTCCGCGACCGAATAATATATATATTTTGACGAGTACTCATCATTAGCTAATGACATGGTGCGGTCGTCCACAAGGTGGCCGATCGGCCACCTTCTGTGTCCAAATGTGCTCAATTTCTCGTGTGTTCTCTTGCAGTCACAAATCATCCAAAACTAGTGGAACTCGTTAATTATTAGCAAATCATGTATGGAACATAGTATAATCCTCCTCAATTACCGAAATGTTGATGGGCACTACTCGTCAAAATGACCATCAACACACCCCCAAGCTTAAACTTTTGCTCATCCTCGAGCAAAGCTAAGATCTTAGGTTCGGTGGATCAGGAGTTGCATCGATATTTATACCCTGCAGATACCCGATGTACAATCTACCACTTTAATCATTAGTACATTGAACAAGTTGACATATGGTGGTTCATACCTTTGCTACCTGCGGGGCTTGTTCGCATACACTCGTTCATCTTAAGCGGTTGAGAGCCTAAACGGTCGTCTCCAGAATATCCCTACAGCTGTTCAGGCTCCATCTCGGGAAAATATTTTTAAAAAGGTATGGTATATCATTCCCAGATGGTACTCTTAAATCGCTCAAGTGTGTTTCAATACCTCACCTTTTTCTTCCTAATCTAAGGCTGATATATGGAGCTTGTAGGAAGGATGAGAATTGCATACCTTAGCTACCATTCTTGTCGAGCTGAAGGGTGGTTCGTCAGAGTTGGTACTCATCAAATTCCATTCTTTGGAATTCATAATTTTCAGGGAAGAGGGAGAGAATGGACTCACACGTGGAAATCTTTGGTCTTTTTGTAATCCTTGCTTTCACTCCTTTTCGTTTTTGGGAGTGTGGATCTCTCTTTCTCTTCTTCTTCTCTTTTTTTTTAAGTGAAGAAGATATGAGACTCATCCACACTCTTTGTAATGACAGGTGGAGGATTTTTGTGGAGTATTTCATGAAGACCTTGGAGGTGAATAGGTACGTAGTGGAGATTTTGGGCTGTATGGTGGAGTTTGTTTGGTGAACGTGGAAGTTGATTCCCGGAGTGGGTAATCGACTTTTCGAACAATTTTTTTCGAGGCTAGCAAACAATGGGTACGTGAAGGAGAAAAGACCGGTAGATGACAAGTACCTTCTCAAGCGGACTCACTATTCGACAAGACTCAAAGTAACATAAAGTTGCATATAGTGGCAAGGTACACATGTATATTCACCCCATGCCAACACTCAGGCCGCCACCGATGAAGCTGAGCGCGCACACTTCCACGGCGACAAGGAAGACGACTGGTTTCACGACCGTCCTCGGCGTGATTTCCGCAGAAACGAGAACCGACCGCGCAAACGTGGCCCCGAGGCATTCGTTGTCGAACACGAAAATCCCAGGCCCGCCCTGGACGATTTTCTTTCGCAAACCTGCAACATCCACAAGGACGCGAAGCACACCAACGGTGAATGCCGCGAACTCATGAAGGCGTTTGGGGCTGCACCAGCCGCAAAGAAACCAAGAGCGGCGGATCGACCAAGAAATAATGGTAGACGCGGCAACTACCAACGGTGCAATGGTGATAACCGACGACAGGAGTACCGACGCCGCGACGACAACCACGACAACGACCGTCGCAACGACAACCGTCGTCAAGACGACGACAGACAAGGCGACCGCCAAGGCCATGGCGACAACGATCGGCGTCGGCGTGACGACGATGAGGCGCAGCCCACGCGCCGATCGCTTTGCCGCCGCCCAGCCCTCGCGCGCACCTTTCACCTCCCGCCGATCGCTTTGCCGCCGCCGCCCGAGCTCCACACCGAGCACCCATCTTTCGGCCTCCCCCGTCCAAACTGACACCTCCTCTAGCTTCCTTGAGCTCCACCGAAGCTCTCAAGCCCTTTAGCTCACCGCGAACAGCTCGGAGCCGCTCCCGCGGCTAGCTCCACCGAGCTTCGCCGTCGGCCGCCGTCGCGAGCCCGCCACCGTGCTCCTCTGTCAACGCCAACACCGCCAGTGATCTTCCCGTAAGCTTCTCCCCCTCCCCAGCCTTTTCCCCGGCTGCGGGCGCCTCCGAAACGTCGGCGGGCACAGCTCCCGCCGCCGGCGAGCCGCCGCGGCTCGGCCCGATTCAAATCAGGGGAAGAAGATGATCTTTTCCCCCATAACCCCCTGGCTCTCTCTCTTTTCAATTAAGAACCCTCCCGCAGTTGAGCGCCGGCCTGGTTTGCTATTCTAGAGTTTTTCAGGGGCCGCAACGCAAGTTTCCTAGGGTTTTTCTTGAAAAGAGTTTATACATGGCTTTTTAATTCGGCTGAGTGTAGAAAAATGCTAGAAAAATAGTAAATCCACACGAAAAATTCTGAGAAAATCTGTGTAGTCTCCTGGTACCTAGATCTACATTTCCTTGAAAGCATGTATATACTTTTGAGCTATAGTTTTTGAATTAAAAATTCAAATCAAGTTTGAGCACTTTTCATCATAGTTCAAAATCTGTACATGGGATTTGGCTAATTTTTGGATATGTTGTTCTCCTAGTTATGCCTAGCTCTGTGTAGAAAGGGTTCAAGTTAATTCTTGATGTTTCTCCATTTATAGTGCTTTTATTCTTTTATGTGCTTTAATGGTCTACTAATTTTAAATGAAAAATGGTAAAACTTTTGTGATTCAAACTTATGCAGTAGTCTAAGCATGTCATGGAATAGCTCTAGCTAAAGGATGAGATTATTTTGACCTTGTTTTAATGCTCTAGCTATTTTAGTTTGTTTTAGAAATAAATTCATATAGGCTATGTTTATGCATGTATAAGCTTCATGAATTTTTCTTAGATAAGCTTTTTATGACTAGGAGAAGCTGAGATAAACCAATCTAGAGCATTGGATGCATTTTCACTTTTATAGGATTTAATCTTGTTTTTAGTTAATTTTTGCTTCCAAAAATTCTAGTAAATAAAATATATGCTCTTTTAATCTAAAAATTTTATGGTAGTCTTCTTATGTCACTCCTACTCCCCTAGACCTTTTTGTCAAGTCATTTGGAGTTGTTATCTTCTGTCTTTAATGCGGGATGAATTTCATGTTTAGATGGAAAAAGAAAAAGAAAAATGCTTTTCTTGTATTTTTAGTTAAGTGAAAAACAAATTCTTTTCTGTAATTCCTTACTTTTCAAAAGGTTTAAATAAGGTTCTTTAATGAAGATAAAATAATTAAGTTAATATATATGTACACAGTCTCCATCAAAAGAAAAGAGATCAAAATACACACCCTCACTTGTTTTATGAAGAAAAGCTAAGTTACTTTTGTTGTCTAGGTGAATATGGCCACATATTCACCTCGGCTTTTACATGACCCCTAATGCTTGAAGTACACTGTTGCATCTCATGTCGTGTAGAAACCACTCTCGCTGACGGAACGTACTCGCTCGTCCCGGACTCGGAAAACACCGTCGGAGAAGAAGAAGGTGCAGTCCAAGTAGTCGAGCAAGCACCTGAAGTCAACATCCTTCCTGAAGGCAAGCACCGGAGCATGTCCTAGTTTTCTAACTTATGCAACTTACTTAAATGCTTATGTTTGTGTATTTACGTTTCAAGGAGTTGATTGAAACCCTAGTTGCATTTTCCTTAAGTACCTAAGTTTGCAGCACTAGCATGACAGGTACGCTAGTCGCCAAGCTCTAGGACTGACGGTAAAAGTCGAGTGAGTTCTCTCGCTCGCGAGTATAGGAGTTGCATGTTCTACCCTTTTGGAATCAGAAGTAAGTTGGACGGTACTATCACTTCGTGTGAACCGTCGGTGATGAATAAGTGATTTAAGGATGAACGTGTGGCTACCATTGTGTCAAGTGTTTGAACGTACCGCACACATGCTTGGGCTCTATGGACCGGTAAGCCAATTACCTGGTTGAAGCAGGGAGGACCAATAGCCTGCTTCCTTGGAAAATTATTTTCCCCTATTGATCACTTGTGGGTATATGCGAGGCCGCGTGTGGATAGCCTTTGCCCTAAGGGAGTAGGACCTGGCTCCAAACTGTGGATCGATGGGAACGGATTGGGATGTGTTTGCTCTGTTTAGCGGACTTTCCCGTGTGTGTGGGTTTGTCCTGGCCAGGTTATGAAACTCGGATCGATCTGTCCGCTTCTCGCGGTTAATGAGACTACTTGACCGCTGTACCGCATTGAGTAAGAAAGTGAAAGTGATGTGAAGGATGGAAATCTATGTTTGTATTAAATTGTTTGTACTACATGGATGCTTAGATAGGTTGCTACTAGTATGTGTAGGTTGAACCTGAAATTAAGGATAAGCTTAGTTGTATTTTGGCAAAACGAACCCACTAGCCAAAAGCCTTGCATGTCTAGAGTGTTGGTGATGTAGTTATCACCCCGACGGGTAAGTCTTGTTGAGTATTAGTATACTCAGCCTTGCTTATGGCTCAATTTTTCAGGTATGGATCTTGAAGAGTATGCTGCTAGTTTGACTTTTCCTTATCAACTGCCGCCTGGCATGACGGCCAGATGGGTGCCGACTCCTCATGGGGATGAGGAGGAGTAGTATCATGAATGGCTTCTTCATGGTGCTTCATGTATCGTCGTTAGTTTCGTCGCAAGTTATGTTTTTAAGAAATGAACTTTATCATGACCTCTTCCAAGAACTCTCTTAGTTTCCTTTCATTGCAAGTACTTGGTTATCATTTGAACTTGGTCTGTAATAACTTTAAATTCAAGACCTTTTATATATCTTAATTTGTGGAATGTTGTAATCTTGGGTAAACCGCCATCGTGCGGGCACATGATTCGATCCGTGGTAAAGCGTGGTATATCGAGCAAAGACTCGACGGCTACTTCGAGGTTAATCCTATTTAAGTGCACGATCGCTTGGGTGATCCTTGGTGTACTTAAGTTGGATTAATTGTGCGGTAGGGCCGCCACAAACCCCTTCGAAACCAAAGGCGTGCCAGTCAATTTGACCTGTTAATTGACAAGGAAAACAGTACAAACGTCAAATTCGGGAGTGTATTGGCTGGATTTCCCAATATCTCCCACCAGGCGTGTAAATCGGCACTGCCGATTCTAGTATGTAATCGGCAAAGACTGCCAGATCACGTTTGAAACAGTGTGTAAGCTACTAAAGTAACCTAAACAGTGCCGTGAAGACTCGAAATAGATCTAAATCGGTTGTATGTAGATTTGCGTGTAAGAACAGGGTAAATAGCCGATCTAGTGTATCTCGAGCCTGATAGGTTGTGAATAAATCTAAACCTAACAACAGCGATACGCCCGAAAGCCAAAATCTAGATCTACTCGATAAATTGTGAATAACTTTGAACGAAGCAACAGCGATACGCCCAAAAGCTAAAGCTCAAAGATTACTCGATAAATACTTACCAACAAACCAAGTCACTCGAATGTAAGACGTCCTTGATCAACTTGCAAGCAAAAAAGAAAAGGGTGGCGAAGTCGCCGAAAAGTAGATGCTGGTTACACGTCAAAAGTCCACATTGCACGCCACCTCGCCTCGCATGCCAGGTGTGCAACAAGCCTTATGACTCATTAACTTTTTCTGCACTCTTCTTTCTGCCATTGCTACTATTTTCTATTATTAAAACATTAATCAAATATACTACTTGATATTAAGTTATGTTTTCTTTAAATATCATTGTATATCCTTATGATTTGCCGGTAAATAATTTATATTTCGCCTTGTCGACTAGTACATTATGAATTGATGGCGCTCCTATTACATTCATGGAACCACAGTGGATCATGTGTTGCAATCAGATTTGCAAGCACTAATGACAAACGAAGAATTTCCCTCGCTCGTGTCACAATTTTAATTTCCCTCCTTGCTCAGCAATAGACCAGCACATGCGCCCATCAGACATACATTCCCAGCAATATCAATCAATGCTACACATAATCCAGCATTTCAAGTACTAGTGTCACATTATTCATCATCTCTACAAATAAAATTCATTTGTCACGTCGCTTGTAGAGGTGTGGACATTAATGGAGGCTCATCTTCCAAGTGTTGCGTGGCAGTGTTCATGGGGGGAGCTGGCGAGCCGCTGCATTTGCATTGATGGAAGAAAAGTCTAGGGAGGGGGGAGGAGGAAAATCGAGATGGGGAACGAGATCCTCTGAAGTTGGGGCCATGAGAGAGAGAGGGCCATGAGAGAGAGAGAGAGAGCGCGCGCGCGCAGCCACAGGATGAGAACAGTGCTGCTGCAGCAGTGGTTGCGCGCTACCTTGTCCAAGGCAAAGCTTGAGCAATGAACAAACGAAGCAAGCATCAAGAAATGTAGAACATGGCAATAAGCATACCATCATCGCTACAATTGCCACTGATCTTAAACAGCCGTCGGTCTCGACGGATAATTATATGCTCTAATCACCTTCTTCTACCTCCAGCTCAGTTCTCAACATTCCGATTACAACGACGAGAAGCATCATTGCAAAATATGCTGCCATAGCAAGCGAAAGATTACACATTTCTTATCTTGTTGGCCCCTCCTCTCATGTCAATGAGCAAAATGGTTCCTCCTTCCTTCCTCCGCCACAGGTCTCGCCATAGGCACCGCGCTCCAGCGCGGTGCGTCACGCGGCGCAGGTGGACGGCCAGGCGTCGCGGCTCTCCTCGTCCGGGGGAAGCGGATGTGGGACCGCCGCCCGCTTGGGGGCCCGGCCCATGGGCTCCGGGGAGGACGACACGGACGAGGGTCCCCACGCGGCGACTGCAGCCGACGTGGAGGTGGCGGTGGCGGACGACGAGCTCTCCCCGCTGAAGCAGGACAGCGCGCCGATCACGCCGCTCGGGCTCAGCGGCGGCGAGTACATCCGCGCCGCCGCGTGCTTCCGCTTATACCCGGCGAGGAAGCTCATGCCCGTCACCTCGGAGATGATCTTGGCGCACTCCGCGGCCTCATCCTGCGACGCGTTCAACGGTTGGTACAGGCTCACAAACGACAAGGGAGCAACTTATGCAGTGGCATTGCGCTGGGCTGACCTCGGGGGCATTGATGAGCGCAAGGAGCTCCGAGTCATCGTCGCTGTTGCCGGCGGTGGCGACCAACGCGGCGGCGGCCCACGCCGAGGGCCGGTACCGCGGCCATCTCCAATCTGCCACATTTCGCAAGTGTAAAAACTAAGGGGGTGTTTATTTTAGAAGTCCTAGGACTTTTTCTAGTTCCAGAGACTAATCAAAAAAATCTTTCTAGTAGAGTCTTTTTCTAGTCCCTGTAGAAAAAGTCCCTCCGTTTGGTTCTTAGGGACTTTTTCTAGTCCCTGAGACTAAAAAGTCCCTGAACAAAACACCCCCCAAGTCTTTGGGGGGCACGGAAATGCAGTAAAGATGGGATCTTTAATTTGTCGCGCAAATGCCATTAGGCTGAAACAACGCACCGGCAATGACGGCGAGCAGGACGCCCTCGCAGTTGTGCAGGCGCATCGCGGCGTCGGCGAGGACGGGCTGGAGGTAGGAGAAGGGCGTGACGGGGTGCATCCGCCATCCGAGCGCGGAGAGCACGAGCAGCTCCATCCGGCTCACCGTCTTGGCCTCGAACACGCAGGCGTCCGCGGGGTCGGCGGCGGCGCAGAGCTGGAGGTCAAGGAGCAGCAGCACGCGCGTCTCCTCGACCTTGGCGGCGAGCGCGACGCACGCGATGGCGGCGAGGCGCGCCATCCAGGGTTGGTCGCCAAGCAGGAGCGCGCCGCCGGCGAGGAAGCAGCGGTCGAGGTAGGCGGCGGCGGCGGAGAAGCCCAGCCGCGCGCAAGGCAGGCACGCCCAGCCGATCGCGGCCTCCGGCCCGCCGCGCGCCCAGTAGCCGTCCTCCTCCACCCCTCCCGCCAGCACCATTACCTCCTTGGCCCTGAGCGCCTCGAACAGCTCCGGCAGCTCGTCGTCAAGAGCCGCCGGCTGCTGGTCCGGCCACTGCTCCTCCGCGTCCTCGCCGAGTTCATCGCGGTACAGGTCCAGGTGCTCCTCGGGGCAGTAGAGGGGGTCGAAGAGCACGGCGAAAGCCTCCATGGCTACGCTTTATCTTTATTCACTAGGGTAATGGAGTGAGCGACGGGGGAGCTCAGGCGGCGACAGCGGAGGAAGAGGAGAGCAGCGGCATCTCCTCCTCCATGGCGAGCTGGTGAGCTTGCAGCTAGGGGGGAAAAACCCCGTCCTTTTCCTTGGTCTTTGGTGTGGCGTGGAGAGTGACGAGGCGAGGACAGAGCCAGAGGGGGCGGAGGGAAAGAATCCGAAGCGAAGAGGAGGGAAAGCGTGGTTTTATCGGGGTTTGGGAGGAGGAAGAAGACGAAGAGGTAGGTGACACGCAGGCGTGGTGTGGTGAGGAGAGAGAGAGGGGTAAGGAGGGTTTTGATTTTTTGGGCTTCCCTCCAACATCTTTTTGGTTTCCCCAGACCGGAGCAGCCTCTCCATCCATCCGTCTCCGAGTGACTAGTGACCAGGGTTCTCTCTAGTTCGAATTACCTTTATTCAACGTTCCTATTCATCCCTCTCACAAAACACGGTTTTCAGAAGATTCTCCTTTATTTCACCTCAACTTTCCTATTTATCCCTCTTAAAAAACACGTTTTCCCGAACAGCTATTCATTTTTCCCCCATTAACTAAACAGGCCCCAGGTCTTTTCGTGCTTGCTTGCTCGAGTACCACAAGAGAGCGACTAGCTTTGCTTTGGCTTCCCTCCCTTCCCGCTCCAATCTTGAAAGGCTCGGCCTCAGACAAAAAAGAAAAAAGATTCCAAATAGTTGCATCTTAAAACACGAGGTAGAAATCAAATACACATGCTGGCCAAGTACAAAAATCCACCCCATCATGCTCGGGTTTAAAAATCCTAATGGAATGATCAATACATACATCAACAACTAAGAATACAAAATCAATTATGTTTGCACTCCGCTGGTGAGGACTATGATGCTGGCTTGCGGTTGTGGAAGTCGTCGTCCATAAAATCCTCCTCGACAATATACCTCGCAATTAAAAGGGACATAAAAATTAGTGAGGGAAATCAAAGAAACATGAGAAATAAGACGGCATGTGACGTGCAAAGGAGCTTGGCGGGAGTCGCCTATATCCAAATCGGGAAGGCCGGCGCGGGCTTGGACGAGGGTGGGGGAGGCAGAGGGCAATGACAGATGCGGGCGAGCGGAGGCATGGCGAGCGCGAAGAATAATGAGACTGCGCGTCACCGCCCGGCACTGGTGTTGGCGAAGGTGAGGTGAGGTGGCCTGGTGGGATCCCTGTCCTGCTCGTGTGCATAGGCGAGCGAGGTCACACAGAAGCTGGCCTGTTGCCGGTACAAGTACTGGGTGGGGCTGGGGACAAGCTGCAGTCGTGGGCAAGCTGGAATGTAGAGTGTTAGAGTTTTGCCGACGCCATTAGCGAGCCGTACAGGACAGGGCTGAGCTTGGGAGGAGCATCGAAATTCGGTTGTTTCCATTCAAAAAACTTTTTTATTAATTTTTATCAAACTTGTAAAGACCCATTAACTACAATAAAATATAATATAGTTTTTCAGTTGCACTATGGACCTGCGCTGATATATAATTTAAAATATCTAGATAGTAAAAATAAAAAACAAAAATACAACTTGCAAGAAACTAAAGAAAGGAGAGGAACTTACTCGAAGAAGCTTTATTCCTCCGAAGTGGCTACAACTTGGCTCACACCCAAGCTCTCACCTCTCACTCTCCCTAAACTACACTAAGGTAGTGGACTATATCTTGAGCCCTCCTTCTCTCTAATGGCTGGTGTGTTGAAAGTGGAGGTGAAGGGCGCCTTTTATAGCACTTCAGGAGTGGAATTCGGCGTGGGAGTGACGCCAACTGCCAGAGTAACCGCCACGCCAAAAGGGAACCGTAACGGCCACGGTTGCGAGCCGTTCGGCCCGGGATGTCGTCAGTTCGGCACCGTCTTATGTGGACGCTCCAGATGATCTCCTGATGACGGTTGTAGTGGCGTCCACTTCACGGTTCACGCTTGATAGGTATGTGTCACACCCTGGTTTTTATAAACAAACAAAACCGGATGCATCTCATATGTGTGCCAGGATCAATTTTCACACATATGATAGACTCATGAATATCAAGAACACTTGGTTACATCGTAAATAATAAAATAAATGCATTACAACCGTTTTACTAGCAGCGGAATCTTCAACTCTTCACCACAGGCAGTTGACTGGGGGTCACGTACGCCTAGAAACCCGTTGTAGATGACGAAGTACTCCACATCTCTACTCCTTCTGATCCAATATTAGCAAGGGTGAGCACACTTATGGTTGGAGCTCAGCAAGTGGGGGAAAATGCAAGGCTTCCAAGGAAAGGCTTGGTTAAAAAGCAATTAGCATTTTAGTTGGTCAAGTTTTATTAAGCAACATAATTACTAAGATATAAGTTATACGGACCCACTTTAACCATAACCTACCATCAGCATCATCAGTATCTCATCTTGATCATCATAGTAACCAGAGAACCACGATTTAAGTTTATATTAATCATGTGAGGGTCTGGGCCGATCATGACCGCGAACACGGTTGTTATAACAGTTTTACACTCTGCAGAGGTTGTACACTTTCACTACACTTCGCGTAAAAGCTCCGAGGAACTTTAAACCCAACCATGCGGCACCACAAAGGCGCATATCACACTTCCGAGGTGTGACTGCATAGGGACGCTACAAGGCCTTTACAAAGAATTCCTGTATGTATGTGATTGCTCCCCAACCATGCGGTACATCGGTAGCCGAAGCAAACCTTCACCCGCCCAGAACGATCCACAAACTTTTACCACCAACTGTCTGGTTTAAACACAACATATAGTTCATCTAATTACTTGGCCAAGGTCAGAGCCATGTAACAATGTGGTTGTACGGGTAATCCCAGGTGGTTCTCCATGTTCCAATTAAAGAATATGATCTTGTCATTAACATCATTGTCGAAGCATAGAACATGGATAATGATATATGGTAGCACAAGATTATTATCTTCACATTTAGTGTGAACCATTCCCAAGTATAGCAACTAAGCAAAGCTACCCAACATGAATATAAATAACCCAGGTATATCAAGGAATAGTCAATACAAAACTAGTCATCCTTAACATAGGACCCATCAATTTATGCAATACAACCATAAATAAATAAACTGAATGACCATGATGATTTCATAGGTTCAAATATAATATGCAGAGGGGGAAATCCACTTGCCTTTCTCAACAAATTGTTGATGTTCGTCTTTGAACTATTGTTCTCAAGTTTTCTTAAACGTCTGACGCTTGCTTACTCTATCTCTTCAAAAGCTTGATTCTTCAAACTTGACTTAACGTCCAACGTCACACGAGCACATACAAGCAAACAATTGCACAAATAAATAAACAATACACCAAGCATGAGCAACAGTATCGAACAAGCATAGAAACAGATTGAAGGCTTGACAAGGATTGCGGAAGCACGAAAGATACTGAAAGTGAAGTTGATTTGAATAAGATGTGAGATTTAAGATGAAAATCATAGTTTTAAGAACATGGGCAAAGTTGATGGCATCATGAAACAAAGCTAGAGAAAGAAGCTGCGATCGAAAAGATACATCTATCGGGAGATTTGATATTTTATAGAAGAAAGCAAAGACTATATATTTTATTGATTTTAATTATGAAAAGACGTGTAATAAATATTTTAGAAAAATATTCAATATTAAAATTAATTAAAGTTATATTTTTATAAGAAAACACGGATTAAAGCTTAATTAGTTTTATTTATAAATATTTATGTATAAATTATACCAATTAAAAAATTAACTTTTAGAAAAGAATTGTATATGTACATCTAATCGAATAACTTTATGCCTTGAGTTGGACTAAAATATATTAAAAGCACATTGAAATTGGAGATTAATCATATTACTATTTATTATGAAAACCATGTATAGCCTTAATTAGATTTTAATCAAGAAAATTTGTTAAATAATTATTAATAAATTTAACATCATTAGATTATAAAAGAACACGGTAAAGCTAGACATATTTTAATTATAAAGACTAGTTCAATAATAATTACTCAAATTGATTTTTATTATAAAACACGAGGTAAAGGTAAGCAGGAATTATTGCACAAGCATGAACAGTAATCAAGGAAGGAACTGAATAAATAAATGGATATGCTTCAGCAAGGGTTGCATAAGAGGAATTAAAGGATGCGAGGCTCTGAAATTCGTGTATACTGTAATTGAATGGAATATGGGCAAAAACCTAATTATTTCTTTCTATGAAGAGACCTAATTACTGCACAGGCATGACATCATGATGATCTCACCTCTTGTAATTGGCCCAAAGTTTTGCTTATGTACGTGGCTTGTTGCTCAGGTTGTTTCGTCTGCTCGGCTTGCAAAGAATTAGCATAGCAGCTTGGCGTTGAGGCTGGTGAAGTAATGTTTCGCACGTCAGGAACCATGCATGGTAATGATCTGATCTCATCAATCAAGTACAGAGGAAACACATGCAAGATTTAGACAAGGAGGGGGAGGACTCACGTTGAAACAAGATTGAAAAAGACAATCGATCAGCCATGCAGAGGCATGTCCATCCGGTGATCTAAGGATAGGGTCAAGGACTTCGAGTTGACGACGACTTCCTTCGGCAACATGGACGAAGATGCGCATACGGCACGATCAGAGACCACGGACAGCAGCGTCGCGGCAACATCGGCAAGCGGATCGGCTCTGCCACAAGGACAGGAAAAGAGTCAGCATATCACAGCGGCGGCCATCGGAGGAGCAAGAGCGGCGGGTCAGTTCAGTCTATGGCCTGACGCACACTACAAACTCAAGTGATTACTGGAAAAGAACATACATGAGAGAGACGTGCAGCTCACCATGGTCCGTGGGGCTTCACAAGATCGCTGGAGCTCGTAGGTGACTTGCTACGACTCTGCCGAAACTTCCCTGGTGGCGGTGATGGTTAGTGACTCGCACGACAGGGACCACACATGGACATGCAACGATCTGATCTTATCATGCATGAAAGATATTGCGCTAGCTGTTTAGTCTGCTAATAAAGACAAAGAAATAGCAGGCCGGAGAGCAAAAGTAAATAGAGAAGAAGGGAAAGTGAAAAGACGTCGGCTTGATCGTTTGGAGCATGAAGAAGATTGGCTGATATGCATAGCACGACCTTCATGATTCAAGATGTTCCTGTTTGGTCGATAGATTGATCAGGCGATCAGCCAAGCTCGAGGTGACAGCGGCTGCTAGTTCAACACACAAAAGCATGGTACGCTTGCTGCATATATGACCAGCAAACAGCACGGATTAGAGAGAGGACAGGGAAGAGTGTGTGCATTATTCCAGAGATCCTCACCAGCGGCGTCGACGACGGCGACCACGGCGTGCAGAACGGGCACTGCTTGGCTCGCCGCAGTTCGCGACGGTGGTGGCTTGGTCCATCGAGGATGGCACACTGCGAATCGACGAGGAAGGCAGCTCTCGGCTTGGCTCACGCGAGCTTTGGAGGACGGCGGCGCTGCACAGGATAGGGCGAGGCAAGGGCGCAGTAGCAGGGCAACAAGAGGCTCGGGTCTCTTGGATTTATAGGGCACGGAACCAGGCTCGTGGCGTGCACGAGTTGGGTGCTACAAGGATGGAAACAGCAGGGCTTGGCGATGGCTTATTCGCCCAATACAGGTGACGACGTAAGGTAGCAGGATACATACAGAGGCGCCATCTTGAATGAGTGTTTGTTGGACATTGACGATGAAGAGAGTTTTGGCATGTCAAGGAAAGATTAGGAATTCTTATATCATGAAAGAAAGATACTCCAGTGGGCGAATCCGAGATGAAACCATATATGCTTTGTAATCAACAGAAAATATATGGATATTTTCTAAAATCTAGAGTAAAATAAGAGAAAAAGAGTTTGTCATGATAAATCCAAATAAATATTTAGAGATCAAGGAAAAGATTTTAAAGGCTTCAAAAGAATGGATTTGGATATAGGAAAAGAGAATAAGTTTCCAATAAAAAAAATCTAGAAATTTCTCAGGAAAGATATGATCTACGTCTAAACATATTTTTAAAAGCTTTCCACTCAAGAACACAAAAAGCAATCGGCATGAATGCAACTATTCAACTAACACAACATAAAGCATATTTAATTGGTTTTGGAAATTGATTATTTCCTAAGCTAAATACCCAGTAAATTAAACACATGTTGACAAAATTTAGAAATTCATAAAAAAATATTAAGTTAATTATTATTTCTAATCACATCCTGAAATATCAAATTTCAGGGTGTGACAAGACTACCCCCTTAAAAGGAATCTCGTCCCGAGATTCACAGAGAAAGAAACAAGGAGGTAGAATGCAAAAATATTGTGTGGATATTCATCTTCACTCGCCTTGTAGTGTAGAGATCTTCGTTGTCATTCTCTATCTCCATCCTTTGTCGGTATAATTGCAAGCTCTTCACTTCAATGCCTTTATTAAACTTGAACCCGGAAAGAATCAAAGATAGACAAAAACAACACATGTAGCAAGAGATAGAGAGGGAACTTAATCTTCAAATCTCCTGAAGGTTGTTCTCTGTCATTGTGTTGATAGAATGGCAGCGACATCTTCTCGCAAATATTTTTTTTATCCACTCCTTTTGATGTTCTCCAAGAGGGAGGATAGAAGAACAAGGATGTAGGGTAAATGGAAGGATGAACCCAAAAAAATCATTACAAAGAATCGAATCACTCGTGAACATAATGACAAGCATCACAAGCAATCAAGATCATCACAAGCGATGCTAAACGATTTTATTAGGCAAAAGGGTAAACCTCCTAAGTAAGGCGTATATCTTCAAGCTTTCAGTTTCTTGACCACTAGCATCTTTGAGCTGACTTTCTTGGGCGTGGTGATGGTGAATGTTCTGTAGTCTTTAGTTGCTCAGGCTAGACCCTTCGATGGATTAGTATCTTCAGTCTTCATGTTGACTTGAGCAGAGTCTGACAAGGGGTACGAAGTATCTATCATTTGAACGAAAAGAGAGAGCATCAAAGAATACTTTGGAACATAGGCCAATGGAAATAATCCAGTAATAACATTAAAGAGTATCAAGGGAACGAGTTCAGTCAATTATAGAGTCAAGGAGGAGGTAAAACCAATGTTATGGTGGTGCTAATTTGCAAGGAGATGTAGATAGGAATATCAAGGATATGGTTAAATCAAGGAGTAATGATTTAGCAACATTACTTACAGCACAAGGAGCTGATAGAATGTGTGAAATCGTTCATCAAGGAAATGATATCAAGGCTTCTCAAAAATACCAAGGAGGAGTTAAATAAATTTTCAAGGTTTGATATTTCAGCACTTGCGCAAACAAGGAGACGCAAATGAATATCACAAATGAATAATCAAGGAAAAGATAGGTAGACAATGAGTGAGAATATTCATCCCAGAAGTCAATGGTAAGATAAGGATGATTATTGTATTAAAGAAGATCTTGGAAAACGGCCATTGCTATCTAGGCTTATGTCCTACAGTCAACCTCGGCTCTGATACCACTTGTCACACCCTGGTTTTTATAAACAAACAAAACCGGATGCATCTCATATGTGTGCCAGGATCAATTTTCACACATATGATAGACTCATGAATATCAATAACACTTGGTTACATCGTAAATAATAAAATAAATACATTACAACCATTTTACTAGCAGCGGAATCTTCAACTCTTCACCACAGGCAGTTGACTGGGGGTCACGTACGCCTAGAAACCCGTTGTAGATGACGAAGTACTCCACATCTCTAATCCTTCTGATCCAATATTAGCAAGGGTGAGCATACATATGGTTGGAGCTTAGCAAGTGGGGGAAAATGCAAGGCTTCCAAGGAAAGGCTTGGTTAAAAAGCAATTAGCATTTTAGTTGGTCAAGTTTTATTAAGCAACATAATTACTAAGATATAAGTTATACGAACCCACTTTAACCATAACCTACCATCGGCATCATCAGTATCTCATCTTGATCATCATAGTAACCAGAGAACCACGATTTAAGTTTCATCTTTCGATATATTAATCATGTGAGGGTCTGGGCCGATCATGACCGCGAACACGGCTGTTATAACAGTTTTACCCTCTGTAGAGGTTGTACACTTTCACCACACTTCGCGTAAAAGCTCAGAGGAACTTTAAACCCAACCATGCGGCACCACAAAGGCGCATATCACACTTCCGAGGTGTGACTGCATAGGGACGCTACGAGGCCTTTACAAAGAATTCCTATATGTATGTGATTGCTCCCCAACCATGCGGTACATCGGTAGCCGAAGCAAGGATGGAAACAGCAGGGCTTGGCGATGGCCTTATTCGCCCAATACAGGTGACGACGTAAGGTAGCAGGATACATATAGAGGCGCCATCTTGAATGAGTGTTTGTTGGACATTGACGATGAAAAGAGTTTTGGCATGTCAAGGAAAGATTAGGAATTCTTATATCATGAAAGAAAGATACTCTAGTGGGCGAATCCGAGATGAAACCATATAAGCTTTGGCTTTGGAATCAACAGAAAATATATGGATATTTTCTAAAATCTAGAGTAAAATAAGAGAAAAAGAGTTTGTCATGATAAATCCAAATAAATATTTAGAGATCAAGGAAAAGATTTTAAAGGCTTCAAAAGAATGGATTTGGATATAGGAAAAGAGAATAAGTTTCCAATAAAAAAAATCTGGAAATTTCTCAGGAAAGATATGATCTACGTCTAAACATATTTTAAAAGCTTTCCACTCAAGAACACAAAAGCAATCGGCATGAATGCAACTATTCAACTAACACAACATAAAGCATATTTAATTGGTTTTGGAAATTGATTATTTCCTAAGCTAAATACCCAGTAAATTAAACACATGTTGACAAATTTTAGAAATTCATAAAAAATTATTAAGTTAATTATTATTTCTAATCACATCCTGAAATATCAAATTTCAGGGTGTGACAGTATGGGCCGATCAGCCAAGGGGAAAGCCGATCGGTCAGGAGCCGGATCCTCTCGTCCCTCCGTTGCACCGACATACCAATGGACGGTTGCATGTTTGTCTGGAGAGGCGGTTCCGGTCTGAAAGTTCGGTGTAGTCGCTGCATATGGTCCTCCAATCCATGGCTAAAGCCCTTCGATCGTCGGATGCACGCACTTGATGATCTTTGGTTGAGATGACTTGGAGGTGTGTTTCCTTGCATGCAGACCCAATGTCGAGTGGCAACCCCATTGGAGGGCATGTAGGCCTTTCGGTCATAATCTTCTTTGTCCTTGTCAATTCCTTGGTTAAGGGTCCATTGGTGACTCCCTAAGGCCATTGGGCAAAGGTTGAGGCCATTTGGGGGTGGTTGATGGCCGACAGGCCATGTCCATGGCCGATCGGCCGGGCAGAGTTTTCTGGCGATCTTCTCGGACGCGTAACTTTCTCGTCCGGACTCCGAATTGGGTGATCCAAATGTCCATTTCGATCATCTCGGAGAGCCTGTCGACATGGTGCTATCAAATATGTGATTTGGGTAACATTTTCACCATGTCAAGTGTCACTTCTCTCAAGATGACCCTTCTCTTGTATGTCTTCACCAATGTTGATATTTATGCACCATATTACCTGTATTTTCTTGCAAAACATATTGGTGCACAATACTCATGGAACTCATTAGTGTAAAGGATATTTAGCATGATTATAACTATATGAGTATGAAATATGGAGAAATGTTGGCAATAAAAGTCATAGTTACCGACTGCCAACAGTAGCTCTCTTTTTGGTGCTTGATGCCAAAGGGGAAGTTTTGTCAAGGCATTTCAAGCCTATTCAAGTTGACCATGCACATATTAAGGGGGAGCTAGCTCACGCATGAAACTCACAAATGCATGAATATTATATTTTCTATCTCAACCCAATTGTGTTGTCATCAATCACTAAAAATGGGGAGATTGAAAGTGCATCTAGTGCCCCTAATTAATTTTGGTGATTAATAACAATACAATTGGAAGTCTCATGCTTTATGTGAGATGTGTGCAGGTTATAAGAAATAAAAAGGTGGAATATTCATTGAAAATCCTATGTTGGAAGAGATGGTGTCAAAGGACTCAAATGGAGATTTAATTCTATTTTATATTTTGAAATTGAGTGTAGGACACCGTACTACGAAGAGGGAAGCGAAACATGACTCAAGAATATGTGGTTTGCTCTGATGAGATGAGAATATAAAAGAGAGAGAAAACCTAAACCTAAAGCCTCCACCGAAAAGCTTATTGCAAAAAGCCAAGTCCCACGGGAACTTCCGGATACAAGTTCCGGTAGGCTCAGCCGAAATCCAGAAGTTCTGGCAAGGACTTCCGGCAGGCTCAGCCTACCATCCAAACTCAGTTTGAATTCCATCATTTCCTCAGAAGTTCCGAGCTAGAGCCGGAAGTTTCGGAAATCCCAAAATACGCGCAACGACTATATTTGGGGAGGTGACCTTGAGTGAGAGCGAAGATTTGAGAAAAGAGACTTGCCCTTGAGTGAACAAGCAAGACTTCATCTCTCAAGCATTCGATTCATTCTTGGTTCATAATTCGTGTTTTTTACTCTTGGAGCATTGCTCCTAGACGGCAAGGGGTCTTCCATGAGCATCCAACTTATGTGGATTGGCCGGGAAAGTTTGTATTACCCTCCTTTTTGAGGATTTGATAGTGAAGCACTCAATCTTGATCTTTGTGGTCAATTGAGAGAGGAAAATGGTAGTGATACTCCCTACCCTTCATGGGTACCTCAATAGAGACATAGCTCCTTTGTGAACTTCGGAGTGAAAATCTCGTGTCTCTTGTTCTTCATATTTTCTTGATCTTGTTCATACTTGCTTTAGCCCGATCTACTTATCTACTCAATTCTGTTGTGCAAGATCATATTCACTACAAGGGAGCCGGGCTTCTGCAACGCTGCAAAAGTGTTGCGATAGGGCCATTTGCATTGAAATATCAAGCAAACGCCACGCCTGGCAACGCTACGCCTGCGTTTTTATTGCGATGGTTGCGATAGCATATCACAACACTTTAAAAGAGCGTTGTGATACCTATATGGTTGCCGCAACTGTTTTTAGTGGCATTAGCAACCACTGGTGTTGTTGCAATAGTTGGTATTGCAACAATCGAGACTCGTTGCAATCATCGACTATTGCAACACACCTTTATGGTAGCAATACCAGATATCGCAACGCTATATGTTAGTTGCAAAAACACCAATGCTGTTGCAATAGCCCTAGCGTCTATCGCAACGATGTTGGAGGTCGTTGCTATACGCTTGGAGGGTATCGCAACGACGTTGGAGGTTGTTGCTATATGCTTGGAGGCTATCGCAACGATGTTGGATGTCATTGCCATACGCCTGGGTGGGTATCGCAACTATGCTAGAGGTTTTTGCCATACGCTTGGAGAGTATCGCAACGATATTGGAGGTCGTTGCAATACTCTTGGGTGGGTATCGCAACGATGTTGGAGGTCGTTGCTATACGCTTGGAGAGTATCGCAACGATGTTGGAGGTTGTTGCTATACGCATGGAGGCTATCGCAACGATGTTGGACATCCTTGCCATACGCGTGGGTGGGTATCGCAACTATGCTGGAGGTTGTTGCCATACGCTTGGAGAGTATCGCAACGATATTGGAGATCGTTGCAATACTCTTGGGTGGGTATCGCAACGATGTTGGAGGTCGTTGCTATACGCTTGGAGAGTATCGCAACGATATTGGAGGTCGTTGCTATTCCTTTGGAGGGTATCACAATGATGTTGGAGGTCGTTGCTTTATGCTTGGGAGGGTATCACAACAATGTTGGAGGTCATTGCGATATGCTCCGAGGGTATCGCAACGATGTTGGAGGTCGTTGCGATACGCTAGGAGGGTATCGCAACGATTTTGGGGGTCGTCGCAATACACTTGGAGGGTATCACAACGCCATAAAAATCGATATTGCAACCAAAAGGTTTGATAAACGAAAATATTACAAAATGTATATATATTATACATTTCATAATAAACTATTTAATAATTCTCTTGCAGCCCTTTCAAATATCCAGAATAATAGTAACGCCCCAATGTAAATACAATCTCCTCTCCATAACACAATGCAACAAAACAAAATTTCAGGGTAGAATTGATGCTTCAGCTCCTCTTCTAGAAGACACCACTTTTACTTCCCAGCCCCAGCTACTCTAGCCTGCATAAGAAAAAGTTTGTTATAAAGACAGATGAGACAATAACATCTTGTGTGTTTCCTCTATAAGCACAATTAATTTTGTATCTGCAGCTTCTTTTGGTCTCGAGTTTTAGCAGCAGCAGCCATCTGATGCAGCCCATTTGGAGTAATGTATTTGGTAGGTGAAGCTTTACCATTGGTCTCATTGAACAAACTCTTTGAAAGTTTGGTGTTTTTGTTGTTGGAAGTAGGTGGAATATTTTCTTTTTGTGTTGTAAGAATGCTTCTTGGTTTGGTCTGGCACAAAGAAATGGATGGAATGATGTTAGTTGCTAGTAAAATCAGAAAACCATCATGATTGAATGCAATTTCAATTTCTATACCTCAGGTTGCCGGTTTGGGTTTTCAACACTCTTCTGCACTGGTGTCGCGCCTAACACCTCCTCATTGCCCCTAGCTTCATCTGATGTTGTATGATTTGTTTCAGTTGCAGTAGTTTGCTCATTCTCTTTTGTATGGTTGAGTTTAGATGCATTAGTGTGCTCATCCACTGTTGTATTATTGCATTCGGGTGGAGCAAGAGTATTCTCATTCTCTGTTGTATTGTTGGTTGTTTCAGGTGGAGCAGAGTGGTTCCTGGGGCATCAGGTCGCTCATGACAAAAAAAGCATGTTGTGTAACAATACTTTTAAATTTATGATTCAAAACAGTAGTATTGCCAATTACTTATACAATTTAAGAATATTTAGGAAATAAAGATGTTTATAGTCCTATTGTCAAGCATTATGCAAAACAAATGTATACTTACGTGAGATAATGTGCCTTGGTTACTGCTTTGTGAAAACATTGCTTGAACCTCTTGCATCACTGATGCTCTAATTGAGGCAACAAGTTCTGCCTTGTCTGCTTCCTTCTCAAGCGCTTGCAGCTGCATTTATTGTTTTAATCGCTGACTCTCACGTTCTTGTTCTACGAATCTCTCCTGAAGCAATTTGGTCTTGTTATTTTTGGTCATGTAACCATGCACACGTGGCCTTTTTGTTTTTGCTCCTGTTGTTTCCTTGTACGTTTCCTGGAGGACAACATTTTCTTCGTTAACGTCATGGCTTCGTTGTTCTATTCCTTCTTCATTGGAATCATTAATAGACAATTTCCTGGATGCATTAGTCTGATGGGAGAAAACAAATGTATGAGAGTGATGTAGGGCATGATCACACAACAAAAATGTTGAAATGTGGAAGCAAGGTTGTGGTTGAAAACTACTCACGTAAATACTCTCAGACATTTCACTTGACCATCTCCCACTCTTTGGGCGAGTAGTCTTAAATAGTTCTAAAGTACCTGGCTCAACACCTGATTCCACATCTCTCTACATATGCAATGTTACACATCATACATATCTCAGATCACTGCATTAGAAGTACAGAATAATGTACTAAAGTTTTACCTGTTCCCAACTGCACTGAGAGAAACTTTTCGAACCCATCAAATGTTGACTTTAGTGGTTATAACTGAAAAATTGTGTTTATCATAGATTTCTTAAGTTTAATAAATATTGCCATACCTTGAACGCTTTAGTTCCAAAGTACATGATCAAATAGTACCACTCGACGATATCTACACTACTAGCAATTGGAACATACGTGACATCCTGCTTTCGTCATTAAAAGTGCGAAATACGTCGCCCCAAAGTTTGGCGACGAATTCTAGACGAAAATCGTTCGTTGCCTATCGAGCGCCAAGAAAAGTCCATAGCGACGAAATCGCAGAAAACATCGCAAATTAGCGACGAAAAATGCTTCGTCGCTGTCATTTCACGTGCCAACATTCGGGTGCCGTTGGCGGTGTCAACGGACCGTTAGCGGCGTAAGCGTGCCGTTACACCACGTGTCAAGCTGGGATTGGTCGACAAGTCCAGTCGGGTCTGTCCACGTGTCGCAAACGGCACATCCGGAACTGACACGTGTCAACTAATGATTGGTGCACATGGCACTCAGCGCCCGGATACGTGTCTGTTTTCAACTGGTCCAAGTGTCGTCTTCTTATTGGGCAACGTTTCGTTTTCGCATTGGCACATGTCCTTTTCATATTGGTCCACGTGGCACTTAGAGTCTTGCCATGTGTCCTTTTTCTAATGGTCCACGTGTTGTCGGGGAACAGGATTAGGGGCTCCCCAATCTGGGCACTAATTTCGGCCCAAACCCAAGAAATATATCGCGACGGCCCATCATCTCGATGGCCAACACTACCACTCGGGCCAGCGTCGGCCCATCTGCGGCCTGCCCCGTCTTCTGTGCTTCACACGGAATGAAACGCGCATCCCTCGAGGGTACGAGCCACTCTCGAGCGAAGCGGAACTCTCCGCTTCGCTCAAGACCCCGGATCGAGACCTGCCGAGGCCTCGAGGCCCTAGCCGACAAAACCAAGGATAAGATCATCGGCGCTCCGGCAGAGCCTTAATGGCAGCGTTATACCGCACCGGCGCAAAACCAGGGAGAATCCCTCCCATACCGTCCGGATGAGATGACCGCGGTCATCTCAACCCTGTTTTAACCACTACGCGCCCTGTTCGAGGCGCTGTGGTACGGAATACCCTGTGCGGACGCGCGGACGTCAAGCGCGTGACTCCGTGCCAACTGCTTTCGTACGGAGGGCGGCCCTCGAAGCCTGCCCCACGGACCCGCACCGCGTCATCATAACGCCGTCTTCACCTTCGAAGGGAGACGGAAGCCGCAGTCGATACTCGGATCACTACGTATCGAGACCCAGCGCACCCTCGAGCGCCGTTTACAGTCGCGGCCAACGACTTGGCGCCGTGAGTTTGGCCAACTGCTCCGGTATGGGCAGCGGGTTCACCTCACCCCGATGCGCGGGAGGAATGACAGCGGTCATTTCCTCTGTTTTACCAGCCCCGGTCGCTGTGCGAGCCGCCCCAGTATGGGCCGGCGCTGTGCGGACACGCCATTGTCAATCAAAGACCCTGTTCCAGCAACTTCCGTACGGGGGTAACCCTCGAACTGACTGGTGGGTCCCCACTCAACCGCGGTGCCACCACCAAGCCACCTTCGAAGCGCCACCCTCGACAAGCGCCGAACGACTGCCGCCGATATAAAAGCCGCGCCTACTACAGGAATCATGCGAGGACAAAGACAAGACCTGCACCTTACTCTCAACTGTAAACTACCTATGGATCACAGTAGCTATAGGGCCCGCTGCTTTTTGTAATCCGGCTGCCTCCCTTGGCCTATAAAAGGGAGGACGCCGGCGCCCGATCGAAAAGGAACGACAGAGAACAACTCACGACGATCGCACACACCCCCTCTTCCAACACTTCACCGTTTTTTTTCGACGATATTGGCACTAGCCTCAATCACTTAGCAGGGACTTGGGAGCCTCTCTCCCTCTCCCGCCATGCTTGTACACCCCTACTACGAGCACTTTGGTGCAAAGTAAACGGCGCATCGCGCTCTCTCTGCTGGACGTGCGGCCGCGTGGCCGAAACCAGGATAAAACTTGTCCCGTTTAAATCCTTTCGCACCACCATCAAGGACGTGAGTAGCAACGCACTCACTCGTTGGTGACGGTCGCCGATCCGTACACCGACAGGTGTCATCCTCTCATTGGTTCAGGTTTCGTTTTCCATTGGACCATGTGTCCTCACCAAATTAGGCCACGTGGCTCTTAGCTGCAGTCCACGTGTCCGTTTTCAATTGGCCCACGCATCGTATTTTCATTTGTTAACTTTTGGTTTTCCCATTGGACGAGGGGTCCTCTACGGATTGGGCCACGTGGCACTTGGCACCAGTCTACATGTCCAGTTTCAATTGGCTCACGTGTTGTCCTCTCATTTGTTACCTGTCCATTTTCCCATTGGACCACATGTCCTCTCTCGAATGGGTCACGTGGCACTTAGCGCCTGTCCATGTGTCCGTTTTTTATTGGCCCACGTGTTGTCCTCTCATTTGTTACCTGTCGGTGTTCCCATTGGCCCACGTGTCCTCTCCAGAATAGGCCACGTGGTCCTTTGCGTCAGTCTACATGTTCGGTTTCAATTCATGTGTCCTCTTCAGAATGGGCCACGTGGCACTTAGGCCAGTCTACGTGTCCTTTTTCATTGGTCCACATGTCCTCTCTGGATTGGTTTGCGTGGCACTTTGTTTCTGTAGACGTGTCGTACTATCATTGGTTCCCTATACGTTTTTCCATTGGACCACGTGTCCTGTCCCGATTGGTCCACGTTTCATCATCGATCGTTCAACTGAATTAAAGGATTTTAAATCAGAAGCTCATTGCAATTTATATTACAGCAAATAGTAGTAGTTTGATAACACCACTAGAGTTCGCCAAAATATTAGCTCAACGCACAGAGGATCAGAGCTGAGAAGATAAATGTTGCACACACTAGCACAGGATCACTGCTGGGATGTCAACACAGGATCAAGGCAGACAAGATGATAGTTCCACACACAAATAGAGAATCAGGGCTGAGAAGAGGTACTACTACCACTATGGTTGCTGAACAGCAGTTTTCATGACCTCTTCCTGTTGTTGCATCAGCTTCAGGAACTCAGCCTTGGTTGCCTCACTGTCCTTCCTCAGTACTTCCATTTGTTCCTGGAGGACAGTTGAACCTTCTTTTTCAGTAGCAAGTTGAGAATGGAGCGCATCTTCATCACGTGAACTAGACCTGGAGGAGCAATCAAGTATACCGGCATTCTTCAAGAAAGTGTCGTTGGAGCCGCCGTGCGAGAGGACCATGGAAACAGCTTTTGCCCGTAGAGCTTTCATTACCTCCTAAAAATTCCAAAGGATAGAATTGAAGGACTACAGTAACAAGGGTTGTATCGAACAAGCTCTGGAACAAGCATGTACAGGGACTTACAAGTGCCTCTCTAGCCGCATCACTAATAACATTATGCCTGTTGGCAGTGTTAGCCTAAACGCTAAACGGTGAACGGGCGGTGACCCACCGTTTAGCAAAAAGTCGGTCTACACGGCCGTTTAAACGGCCTATTAAACGGCTGAAACGGTTTTACACGGCTTTATACGGCTAATCGGCCTACACGGCTTGCCATCGAGTAGCGTTTACACGCCGTGTAAACGGCCTAAACGGCCGTGTAGGCGAACACTGCCTGTTGGTATGGCAGACCCTAAAGGCTTCCACTGCATCAAGTTTTTCGTTAGCCTGTTCGTGGCCTTTAGCATCCTCGACCTGGGCCCGGGCCTTGTCCTGCCACTGGTGTACCAACAAATGGTGGTCAGACACAACAATAACAACAATTGAGAAACATTACAAAATGGTTTCAAGTAGTGGGTACCAATATAGCTTCTCAACCATCACATTCAAGCAGATAGAATAACTAATACTGTCATATATTGAACAAGTGCAGGAACCAAATTCTAAGAATGGCACTTTTCTGCCACTGGTGTACCAACAAATGGTGGTCAGACACAACAATAACAACAATTGAGAAACATTACAAAATGGTTTCAAGTAGTGGGTACCAATATAGCTTCTTAACCATCACAATCAAGCAAATAGAATAACTAATACTATCATATATTGAACAAGTGCATTAACCAAATTCTAAGAATGACACTTACTACGAGGAATTGATGGCTCTCGACCATCACAATCAAGCAGATAGAATAAATGATACTGTCATATATTGAACAAGTGCAGTAACATAATTTTGAAGATTTGTGCTTGCTATGAGAGACTGACTCTCGGCCATCACAAACAAGCAGATAAAATAACTAATACTGTCATTTATTGAACAAGTGTTTGAAGAACGGCACTTGCTACGAGATACGACTCTCGACCATCACAATCGATAAGATAGAATAACTAATACTGCTATGTTGAACAAGTGCAGGAACCAAAGTTGATGAATGGGACTTGCTACAAGAGACTGAGTCAGGTGTGAATGTGTGTGCGTGTAGTCATTCAGTGCGAGTGTGTATGTGTGTAGTCATTCAAAATGAAAGCAGAAAAGAATGAAAATGTTACATTACAATACTGTTGAGTGTTGTCACTTATGTGTGAATGCAATCGTGCAACATAAGAGCGAGATCCTGTCCGCTGAATACACTTGACTTTACCCCGATTTAGCTTGTTCTGTTTAGAGATTAACTGATAGAGGTGTATGTATTATTTAGTCTCCATCACTACTACATATTAGAAAGCACACCTAGAGATGTATCTTTGTCCATCAACATCGCAACTATAAAATGGGAAATGTGAAGGGATAGTATACCTTGTTTTTTGAGGCTGACCACTTGTCAACAAACCAACACCATTGTTCATCAGATAGGGTGGGATCAGGAGAGGTTGTAAGGACCTGATCAGCAGGGACACCAGCAAAGTATTTCTTCTTCAATTTATACCGCCTCTCCCGCACATGTTTCTTGAGGAAATTGAGACAGGTAGCAGACGTTGCGCTGCTGTCTTTGTCAATTGTATCCTCTCCTGTTGATTATGGTTGAAAATCAGAGTAACGCAAGGGTAATATAAGAGTGGAAAGTAAACACAAGGAGTGTAGAGTGTAGACAGGCACTTATAGATAGACTATCCACAAAGCCATCATAATGCCTCTGATTATTTTTTTGTTTGTAGACTTTCTAACTGGTAAGGATAGGAACTTCACTCCTAACAACAATACCACCTTCTGATGCAAACTTGGCAGCTTGAACCGGATGATGCGGCCTTGACTTTCCCTCAGCAATAGAGATGGACATCCTGCACCCCAATCCAAGGTAAGGCCTTTCGGGGTCAATGGATCAAACCGACTTGAGACCCACGGCTACAATCACTTGAGGATGTGTTTCTTGGCTCCTAGATCAATGACGTGGCATTCGGGCCAGGTGGGAGGCCGTCCGGCCATGACATGGCCGATCGGCCTGGCCCTGGGCCCGCTTGTGCTCAGTTTTCTTCTGTGTGCTCCTTCTCTCACAAATGCATCAAAACTTGTGGAACTCAATAGTATAAAATATTTTATAATCGAAAGGCACATATGAGATATGAAATCCAGGAAATGTTGGTGGTAAACATGGTGAATATCAACCACCAACACAGATGTAGTTTAGAAACTATGTAATTTTCTATCTTTTCAAACTTTGCCTACATAGCATTGTAAGGGCTCGCACTCTTTTCCTCATAGGGGAAACTTTTGAGAGATTTACTCAGTCTAATGAAGGCGTGAGGTTTTTAACGTGGCGATCTTCCAGTGTAAACCCCTTGTGGAATATAAACTAGGATCCCCTAAAACAAGCACACACCACACCAAAGCAACAAACCCCTTCGCAAGTCTAGGTGGCGTAGTCTTCAGTAAACAACCATACAAATGGCAATCCTAAGTGAAGCCTCCTATCGACTCTTAAATGCGTCGATACTTTCAACTTCACTTAAAAGTCGAAAATATTTCGAAAAACACAATGAAGCCATAATTTATATTAAGCAGTGAAGTCCTAATCCTTATTACGCAACAAAGTTGTACATAATGCCATACAGCAAAGTCATAATTCCTGTTACACAACAAGTTATCAACTCTTAGTTCACAATGAAACAAAAGGCTTTACTTCATTACAAAGGAGCAGAAGCTTCAAACATTACACAACAAAGCCAAACAAGAGCTTCGAGAATTACAAAACAGAGCCAAAGGCAGAAGCTTCAAACATACAATATTGTGACACCTGGTTCGCCTCCCTACAACAATGTTCGATAGATATATCTTGAAAACCACTCCATACAATATTGCAATCATCATATATGGTTGATGCCAAGTTCGTCATGAAACCTCCATCCTTCATAATTTGAATTACTTCCATGCAATCTGATTGGATGATTAATCTGTTGCGCCCTATACATTGGGCTAGCACCAGTCCCTCTTTCATCACATATGCCTCCGCCATCGGTGCATCAACAAGGTGTGGTACAAAGCTATGGCTTGCTGCTAGTACACCACCCAAGCAATATCTTATTACTGCACCAGCACTGCCATGTTTGTCGTTCTCATCAAAGCTCGCATCAACATTCACCATGACCTTTCCCTCTTGAGGTTTATTCCATCCCTGTCTTACTAGTGAAGTTTTCTTCGTCACCAGATTATAGTTATTGGTTAGTGCCGCAATGGCCATGGCAGACCTTGATGGTCGTAGGACAGTCTCCCCATGAACCACTTGTCAGCATTCGCACCATATGTACCAGCCGGTCGTGATAACAAGTTCTACAAATCCCACATCAAGGTCTTGACTTTGATCTCCCTTGTAAGAATTTCCTCCAAGATTACAGAGCCCAATCTTTCAGCCATAAGTATGTGATGTATCTTATCTTCCACTCCCAATGAGCGCCATACTTGCCTTGCTTACTCACAAGTGAAGATCATATGTTTAATATCCTCAACTCCATTCTGACAGACTAGACAACCACATGAATCACCCACATGGCTATTTGCTAGAACGACACGGCAAGGGAAGAGACCTTTGAGCGCCAGCTAGCCAAAGATCTTAATCTTTGCAGGAACTTTCAGTTTCCATAGACTCTTCCCTAGTTGGCTCCTTGATGCAGTATATGGTTACGCTTGAATACTTCTTGCCCCAAATATGTGCTCCCACTGATAGTGATATATTGCCTTCACGGGAAATAGACCATTTCTATTATAATGCCACATCACCACATCTTCCCTACCAGAACTGATAGGAATATGCATGATTCAATAAACTCAGTTGGCCAAAATATTGTTCTCAACAATTCCTCGTCCCATGATGAGTTTATGGCATTAATCAATTCATTAACTGTAGTGACCAAGTTATTTCCCCTAGTTGTTTGAATTTTCAGATTATGACTTTGCGGAACCTAGTTATGTTCCCAAATTTTAATCCGTGTGCCATCACCTACTCTCCAAATATAACCTTGTTTGAAGCATTGTAACCCTATTAGTATGCTTTACCAAGTCTAAGAGCTCCCACTCTTCAAAGTGGCATTTAACAATTTACCATTAGGGTAGTTGAAAGAGCATCTAGGCCCCTCAATTGATTTTGGCGATTAATGACAACATGATCAATGCGACTAACGTGTGTTTTACAGCGGCATTCTCTAAGTTAGTGCATTGATGGGATATCATGGAGATCTTAGCTCTTATTGAAATGGATTTCATGTATTGGTGCAAAGGGATTGCGTGAAGGCTAAGGATGAGCTAGTTCTAAGTGTCATGGATGTTGGGGACACTCAGAGTAGTATAGGTTCTTATTTTCTCTTTGGCCGTACTATTAAGGGGGGCTAGGATTTGTAGCTTGACCTAGGTGAGACTAGAGGCTAGGTGTGGTGCACACTTGTGAAAATCTAGTACTAGGTAGCTCACATGATCCCCAAGAAGTGAAGAGAAACTCAAAGAAATTGATTCGGAGGAGTTTGCTGAAGAAAAGGAGTACTCAGTGCATTCTGGGTGGGACCGGACAATCCGGTGCTCAGGGTGATTCCTGGACCGGATGATCCGGTCACTTGAAATGTGACTTGGTCACGGCTCTGAGTACAACCGGATGATCCGGTCCACCTGGTGCAGGTAGGACCGGATCAAACGGTCGAGGCAACCATCTGCTTGATTCCCTCTCTGAGCCGGACCGGATGATCCGGTCAACGTAGGTGATGCCACGACCGGATCAAACGGTCAAGACTTGAGTTAGTCACTGAGTAGGACCGGTTGATACGGTCCACCTGTTGTGGGTGCGACCGGATCAAACGGTCTATGTGGCCATTGAGATGGTCACGTCTCTGTGTTGGACCGGATGGCCCGGTCGTGT
The DNA here is from genome assembly GCA_021605205.1 of Aegilops longissima. Lineage (NCBI taxonomy): Eukaryota > Viridiplantae > Streptophyta > Magnoliopsida > Poales > Poaceae > Aegilops > Aegilops longissima. The sequence goes on along the minus strand of CM038676.1, from coordinate 98,367,526 downwards.
GTTGGTGAACATCGACCGTATCAAACGGTCACTTGAAGACTCATGTGTGTTGGGTTCTGAGTTCGACCGGATGATACAGTCGTATGGGTGATGCCAGGACCGGATCATTCGGTCACCTCAAACTAGCCGTTGGAATTCAAATCCGTTATGCGACCGGATGATCCGGTCCCTGCTTTGAGGGTCGACCGGATTGTCCGGTCCCTCTGCGTCAGCAGTAACGGCTAGTACCTTTTGAGGGGGCTATTTAGACCCACTCTTCTCCCACATGAGAGCTCTCTTGCCACTCGTTTTTCCTGTGCATTTAGCTGAGATTTGCAAGGCAAGAGAGGCATAAAGATTGATTGCAAGTTCTTGATTTATGAAGATTAAGGACTTTCTTTAGTGCTAGGAGAGTAGCAAGTGTGCATCCATCTTTCTCTAGGCTTTGCTTGAGTCAAGTGAAGATCATGGCTTGTTACTCTTGGTGATCGGCATCACCTAGACGGCTTAGTGGTGTTGTTCTTGGAAGCTCACATGGAGGCGATTGTGTGAAGCTCCAAGAGGTTGTACACGGTTTGGAATCCACCGTCCCGGAGTGGGAAGGGATTACCACTACGAGAGCACTTGATCCTTGCGCGGATCAAGGAGGAGCGATACCCTTGCGCGGGTGCTCCAACGAGGACTAGGGGGAGTGCCGACTCCTCGATACCTCGGGAAAAAATCGTCTTCTCCTTGTCTCTTTACGTTTCCACATTTCCTTTATGCATTTACTTTCCTAGATTTGCTTTGTTAGGCTAGAGACTTGGAACTAGGTTGCTAAACTTGTTTTTCCACTAGATAGGCTAAGGACAAGGGGTCAATGGCTTTCGGTTAGATTTAATTTGCGAGAAATTTAAGTAGAAGCCTAATTCACCCCTCTTAGGCATCTTGATCCTTTCAGTAGTATCGAGCTCGGTGCACTCTAGCACATAATGACCCTAGATCACATAACAACCTCCAAACCTGTCTTGCAAGCATTGCCAAATTGAAAGACTGGAGGTCCCTGAAACCCATGCCACCCTTGCCCTTCGCCAAACACATCTTCCACCATTCTTGCCAATGGATCCTCTTATGATCCTCTTCATCCCCCACCAGTACTGCGAAATGGCAGTGTGATTCCTTTGGAAATTTTATTTGAAATTCTAAACACCATCATGGTACATATTGGGACGGCTGATTCCTTTGCAAATTTTATTTGAAATTCTAAACACCATCATGGTACATATTGGGACGGCCTGAGCGATGGACTTAATAAGAGTCTCTTTTCCTCCCATATTGAGGGCTTTCTCCTTCCAACCATCTATCCAGGCTACCACCCTATCAATCAAGTGATGAAAGCAGTCACTACGATTGGCCCACCAAGGCAGGAAGTCCAAGATATTTATCGCTTAGTGTCATAATATTCAGAATTTGACAAACTTCAGCTTTTATCTTGACCTCTGTATTACCAGAAAAATAGATCCTTGATTTTGCTTTACTAATCTTTTGGCCTGAATTTGCACAATAATTATGTTGAATATTGGCTAAACACTCTGCATTCTTCTTATCTGCTTGCACTAAGATGAGCAAGTCATCTGCGAAAAGGAGATGGAAAATTACCGGAGCTCCTCTGCAAAGATTCACTCCATTCAATTCGCCTCTTTCGTCTGCTTTCTTTATCGTACAAGACAAGCCTTCAGCAACCATCGAAAAAAAGGTATGGTAATAAGGGATCACCTTGGCGCAACCCTCTCGAGGGTTGAAACACTTCTGTCTCAAAATTGTTGAATCGAATATTATATTTGAGAGAGGTCACACAAGCCATAACTGACTTTATCCACAGTTGATCAAAGCCAAGTTTAACCATAATCCTTTTGAGAAACTCCCACTCAGCTCTATCATAAGATTTGTGCATATCCAACTTGATTGCACATAATCCCTTACCCCCCTTCTTCTTCTTCATGGCGTGTATACATTCATATGCTAGTAAAATAGTCTCTGTTATCAATCTCCCCAGGAACAAAGGCACTCTAATGGTCACTAATAATCTCGGGTAGAACTGATTTTAATCTAAAGGATAACATATTGGATATAATCTTGTATATAACATTACATAAAGAGATGGGACATAATTGAGTCACCTTATCAAGATTATCGACTTTCGGAATCATGACAATAGTTGTATCATTCCATACCATAGATATTGTTGCATTCTGAACCGCTTCCAGCACCACCTCCACAAGGTCCTCTTCCAGCAGGTGCAAGAAGCGTTTGAAAAAGATTGCGTGGAGGCCATCCGGCCCGTGGCTTTCAAATCACCAATGCTACATAGAGCCTTTTTCACCTCTTCATGGTAAAAGGCACCTGGAGGAATTGATTCATCTCAGTTGATACTTTCCGATCGGCAGCAGAGAAATACCATCGTCAATCACCATAACTTCTCTTGTGAACGGCTTATCAAAATATTCCTTCACCATCACTCCCATAGTTTGCATGTCTTCATGGTGTACTCCTTGTTCATCCACCAAACCCTTCACCAAATTCCTTTTCTTACGATAGATGCAAAATGATGAAAGAAATTAGTATTTCGATCACCATGTTTAAGTCAGTTGGAATCCAATAAATCCCCTCTTGTTAGACATGACACGAACGCTGGCGCAACTACGAGACGATTCAATTACACCTGTATCACCCCTGTGATACAGTGAAGAAAAAAATTACACATGTGATGACACCATACGCTACGCTATATATTCGGTTGTTTAGTGCTTTTGTTCATTTGATTGTTTGGTGCCTTCGTTCATGTTATTCAACTAGTAATTTGCGCGCGCCCATGCGCGCAATAAATTTGTAAACAGAAGAGAATAAATTTGTAAACAGAAGAGGTAAGTCAATAATAAAGTTGTTAAACGATGAAGACAATACATTTCATTATAAAAAAAAATATATATATATATATACATATATATATATATATTTGTGTCTAATAAAATATTCGACTCTGATGTGAGAAAGCACATACGACAGGCGAGCGAGACATGAGTAAAGGGGTGTTTGATCAGTTTAGTATTTCTTCTCAGGACTCTAGATCGAATTCACACTGCAGCTACCGAATGTAATCAAGGTTCGCTGAATATGGAAGCAAAATCGAACCCCCTACTGGAGTTGCCTGAATAAGATTTGGCTCTCCGGGCAAGTCAAAGGACAAAGGTTTTACCTGAATCATCGTATATGGTACCTGCATATGCTGAGCACATCGCTTCTTTGGATATGTACTTCACTGTGCTGGTACAATGATTCCTGCATAGATGCAAGGTTCAGAATAACTCACTAAAATTGTAGATATTATTATCAATTCAACACTATTTACAACTTGAAAACTTACTGGGTGCTAAGGGAGGTCTTATGCCTACCGACCACAGGAATTGGTGACACAAAGGTCAACTCGGGAGAGTTCCATGTTTTCTTCTGCCTACCAACCACATGATCTGGTTGGCGCACGCACATGCACGTGTTGATGCACATGTTTTATGAAACAGCATTTGAACAAGCATTTATATGGTATAGAGAGCTGTTTTATACATGAGTTGTAGGTTGATCTGAGTACCATAGGGAGGAGGACACAACTACTTTTCGAGGTAGCAAGAACATAATAACTTTCATGTTAAAACTTAAATAGAAAAATTTAGTATTCGTGAAACTGTTATTGTGGAGTTACTTAAAAAACATTTATTATTGTGGACAGAATAATACACGATGTAATTCTGAGCTGAATTTTGATGAGGATGCCAAAAACTTTATTTGCTAGTTTTGGCATGTTGCATACTATTCATGAGACCTTTAGAATCTTAGACACGGACAATTTTCATGTTTAAAACTTAAATGGCAAATGTAGAATTATTGAAATTGTTATTATGGACAGAATAATACACATGTAACTTGGGTAAACTTAATTCCTAAAATCTTATTTAGGGGAATATGCTAATATATCCTATAGCAGAAACAATAATAATATATACAGTTACATAGAGCAGAGCTCCACAAGCACAATTCTGAGTTATGAATGAATGTGTTTCATATATTTTCAATATAGTGAAAAAATTGTAGGATCTGGACCTAAGTTGATATATAGACTAGATCAATTTCAATAGGCTTAAAATGTGTTGAAGAAAGAAGACGATGATCATTCTAATATGATGTTATCAGCCTAAAGGGATATTTCATGGAGACATACTATAGAAGCCATTGGCATTCATCCTATCAACAATAGGAGTGCATACATGGACACAATATATTTCTTTTGAGTGGTCAAATGAGCAATATTTGCAATATATTACTACCTACATTACTTGGTGCTCCAAATATTAGAATACATGGAAGAAAAAAGGCAACAAAAGACTCACTGAGCCCAAAGAATCGTAACTGACATATTGCTATTGCTGCAGCTATTTGCTCAGCATGTGCAGAAAATTTATGAACATGTAGAGTTACTCTAAATTTGACACAATTTGTTTTAAATGAAGCCAAATTATCAAAATAATAATATGTATAAGAGCAGGGGCACACAAGATCTATAAATCCATGGCATAAGCTTCATACTCATATTGCATCGTGTGTTCGTGTTAAGCAATGATATCAAATAGAATTTCACCTTGTTTGTCAAAGAAACAACCACTTTTCTGAATCAACTCAACTACTCAAGGGCCCAATTAAAGTAGCTGCACAAACCACAATTGCATAAAAAAAAGGTTATCAGCAGCCATACGAACAAAAACACTTTTTTTAGCATACTCTCAAAACACTGTAAGTGTGAACATTAAGACATTCTTATGAAGAAATTGACCACCCCCAAAAAAAAGAGTTTGGATGACAATCAGAGTGAGACAGAGGTTTGTCTTATTTCCCCTTAACATAGATATTTCGAATAAGTTAGCAAATGACACTTACATTGTTGGCAACGAATCATAAATCATTTATCTGCATGTATGTATATGTGTGTGATGAGAAAATAAAAGAAGTGTATGTGATGCCAGATAATAAAACAATTTTTTTGAAGTAACTTCACCCCTAGAAGATAATTGTATCAATATACTTGTGTGGATAAGCATAATCAACTAACTCCCATACAAACTGTAACCCTTCTGAAATAAAACATGGTAAGTTTTGGAGACAGTAAACTAAAAGAAAGAATGTGGCATGCAGGCTACATTTTTTGCTAATATGCATGGCTGCATATACATGTGATTTTTCTGGCAATTACAGAAGGATATAATATAGGTAGGCAATCTAGTGTGTAAGAACAGCGAAAAGCTATAAATTAAATAGGTTCTTTCTTTGGTTGTCTTATAAAAGGCTAGTACTTTATCTCCATAACAAAAAGAAGAAAAAAATAGCATACAGATGATACAGGCTTAAGAAGTTAATGATATGTACAGGGAACATTACTCTCACTTCAACAAACTGGTCTTCAGAGATAAAGCAATTATTAGCTTGTTACCGTTACAATCTGCCATCTAAATTCTCTTATTTCTTAACAATATTTTTGTGGGTTTTATGAGATTGGAAATACAAATATGCACAAAGAGAGTCATCATTATCGGCAAATCTGATATTGAGCAGCTGGTGCATAGGTAAGAACTCAGAAAAAAAAACAGACTAATGACTAAGATCTTTATATACAAAATTAAACATTTTAACATATGGAGATTATTACCAATTCAATAAAAATGACAGGTGTAGAACTAAATAATAATAATTTGTATACTGGTTTGGTTATGACCCAAAAGCAACCATATACACCAAAACAAAGGGAACTGCTTGCAGTGAAATGTAAGATAAGATTTAAAAAAACTTACACCTGTTTCTCCATATGTGATGAAAAGGAGAAAGATGGATGCCGGCTCCCTTGACAAAAGAAAGTTGGCGATTTTCCAATAAGTCATAATGATAAAAACCTACAGTGACATTGATGAGTAAAGAGTTAGCAGAAGTGAATCAATGAAATTTATGATTTACATATGTTAATGATAAAATAAATACCCAGTCTATTAAGCATGGAATGGAGAACTAATCATTAGAAGAATTTGTGAAAACATAAAACTAAGAAATCATTCCTATCTGTGTGTTAGAATATTTTATCTTGTTAAAGGATGATGCTCCTGACAGAAGGCTCTATCATTCATAGCATTGGCATTTAAAAAAATCAAACTTTAAACTGTTTATTTGTATTCCTTCCTTAAATTGTCTGCTCCTCTGTGCTCACCGTCAGGTGTTCAGCCGCTGCCGGTGCCGCACACTGCAACACCTATGCAACTGGAATTAGATATAACCCAAGAACCCATCCATTCTTTGAATCTCAATTGGCTAAAAAAAAAAAGATTGGCAATCAACAAACATGACAAGAACCACAATGTTAATTACTGCTAATTATTTAAATGAAAAGCTTGCATCCATGTAGTGAGGAAGAAAAGGCTTAGTAACTATTTGAATTAATCATGTGTCAGAACAGATAAATTTCCTCTAGCACATTCCCAGTAAACAGAGATGGTGTAAGTAACAAAAGTGGATAAAATTGTAAAAAGAATAAATTAGTATGGCTATATTAAATGGGACGTAGAACAAAAAAATTGAAACAGGGAAAATAATAAGACAAGGGAAGGATTTCCATGCGACCTTTCACCTTTTAGCTAGACTGAATGATATATTCATATATGTACATCCTTTTGAAATAGCAACTGAATTTCTTTCCCCTGTAATTGCGAGGGAATAGTTAGAGTCGTATATAAATCACAAACAATTTAATTTTAGAGCTCATAGTAAGGAGGAGGACCCATCCAGGAACCATAAAAAACTGCAGATCGATTCGAAGCAGGCAATCGGAAAAAAGGATCGAAAAAGGGGAAGAACTGAAAAGAAATCGACGAAACCACGGAGCAGGAGACTTGGAATCACAAGGGATGGGGAGAAAAGCCAAAGCTGCAACCTGGCGGTACATGGGCAGCGCGAGATGGCGGAAGGCATGCGTGACGACGACTGGAGGAGACGTACTTGAGCAATGGGTGGACGGATTTTTTTTTTTTTTCGGGAAGAGGCAGAGAGACACCGGCGCCGGCGCCAGCCCCCCTTCTCTGTTCGGCAAGGCATCATCCTCTTGTGCTCTCCCATCTTCTCTCTGTTTGTGTTGACCACCTGCTGGGGTGATTCTTCCAGATCCAAATCCTCCCCACGAGATTGCATCCAGGAGCAAGAATCAAATTTGCAGTCAGCAAGAAAGCAACAGAGCAAGAAACAGAGCAAGCTAATCACCTGCGTCACGGTGGAAGGGATGGGGGAAAAGCTGGTGCTTAGTCTGAAGGCGGAATGCTGCTACCTCCTTACCTCGTCGATTAAATCGAACTCAGGCCGCACCAGCGTCTGAGCATGTCCGCCTTGGCATTGGGCGCCGTCGGCACCTGGAGGCCTTGGTGCAGTGCCTCTTCGGCTCTTCTTGTTCATCGCCGCAGGCATGCTCGTCGCGCTCCACTTCCTCCCACGCCGCGCGTTGCTTCAGGGCTGGGTAACAAGATTAGTGCATTGACCGCGGATTGATTTCTGAAAAGCGCAGGATCCTTTTTGCAAAAGTTCAAGGGCGGCTCGGGTTGACCTACATCTGACCCGGTCAGATCCGATCCGGGCCGTCGGATACAGATCGGACGGCTGCAGGCGATTCGAGCGGAGGCTCGCCGGAGGGGTGCGGCTACGCGGTGGCGGTCGGCGGCGCCTTCGCCGGAGCAACGCGGAATCGGCGCTGCGGTGCTCGGCGTGGCCTTGTTCAAGCACCTGGAGAAAGCTCGTGACGCGAGGAGCATGAAGGAGGGATCGGGGGCGAGGCTCGGGCGGCGGAAGCACCTGGCGGCGAGCGGCGGCGACTTCGGATCGACGGTGAGGTCGCGTGAGCACACGAAAGCGACGGCGAGAGAACGGGATGGTCCAGAAACTTGCTTGCGACCTTACCAAGCTCGGCGTGGACCCCTTCGCGAGAGAGGAGCGGCACGGTGGCACATCGACCACAGCGGCCCGGGTTAGGGTTCGGCGGCGCACTGCGGCTTGGTGGCGGCTAGGGTTGCGGGCGAAAGGAGGGAGCGGAGGGTGGCGGCGCTATTTATAGGGCGCGGGGCGCCTCGTCGTGCGGGGCAAGCTAGGGCAGGGGCGGCGTGGCGCTCGGGTGCAGATCGAACCCGAGCCTGGCTCGATGCGGCACAAGGAAGGGGATGATGGGTGGGGGCCACCCGTCAGCCGCTAGAGGGGAGGGAGGCGCGGTGAGGTGGAGTGGGCTGCTGGTGGGCCGATTGGTTCGCTGGGCCGGCCTGACTAAGGTAAGTTTTGTTCTCTTTCTTTTTTTTTCTTTTTCTTTTTCAAATTCAAAACCACTCACTCAATAGAATTCAAATCAAATTTGAATTCAAACAAACAAAAAGAATGTGCCAGCATGCAATGCAACATACATGTTCCTAACCTTATATTTGCTTTTATTTATCAAAAGTTTTTATTTTTCCTACATTTCTTATGCCACATAACAAATAAAAGGTGATTTATTCACTAATTTTTCAGAAAGTCATTTTTAGGGTGTGACATGGTCTCGCACTAAAGCATTAGGGTCCAAAAGGCAGCGTTTATTAAAACCAAGAGCAATACTCATCTCTTTCGGGGTCATCAAAAATTCTGCTTCCGTGAAGTTGACGAAGTCGTCCCAGCCAGCATACCTGAAGGTGCGGTCCATGTCCTGGCCCAGTCCGGTCTTGATGAGCAGCATGTTGTCGAAGGACTTGTGATGTGCAAAGCTTCGGTTCCAGAGACGGTCAAGAATTTCTCGCTCGTGTGCAGTGCAGACCACGATATGTTCTATAATGTCATCACACGAATGCGGAGTCGTGTTCGCGGCACTTCGGCTTCAACCTCCTCTTGGGGTTCCGACGTCTGGTGGACAGAATCCACCGACATTTGGTTCCTAGAGGAGCTTGATCCCGAGTGCCGGGAGCTGGAACTAAGCTTCCGGATGAAGGTCTTGGCTGTTCTCTTCGTCTTCTTCAACATCTTCCCTGCAAAAAGGTTAGCAAAGCAAGATACCCGAGGGAGTGAGGGGGGTTAGTGGTTATAGTTAGTCGTTAGTCGTCCTTGTGGGGTAGGTTACCGCCACAAAACATTCTCGTTCACGCCACGTTTATTAAACAAAAGTGGGAAATATTTTTGGTGTGAGAAACTAGCTAATTACTCACAAGATTTTTGATTAAGTGGCGAGGGTGGTTAAGTACCTTAACTAATTCACTAAGGAACTTGCTTAGGCACTTAGAAATGGAAAGAAAAGAGAAGGAGGAGAGTGGAATGCTTACTGAGCTAGGATGTGGTGCACCTGGAGAGCTCGCACGAGGCGGCTTTTATAGCGCGGCAAAAGGGGGTGGCCGGCCGGCCATCTACAGGCCGATCGGCCTTGTGGTGGTATCGGCGTGGCCACGTCTTGCTCTAGTGCTTGTAGCTTGCTGTAGAACGTGCTCTGGTGGTTGGCGACGCGACGGGAGTGGCGGAGGGCGGCTGGCTGGCCACTATGGGGTCGAACGGCACCCCACCAAGCCCATTTCCTGTCTCATTTCATCGGTGGAGCACCCTGCAGGTTAATCACATGCTGGTGCATGGTTTACTTCAAGTGGATGCCAAATGGGGCCGAAAGTCCTCCACTTTAGGCATGAGTTCATTTCATTTTTTTTAGATGCATATAATTTCAAAATTTAAAACTTGTGCAATTCAAAATTTAAACATGCCATGAAGTTGAAAATAAAATGAAATGCAAGAAATAAAACTATCCTATATGCTTTATGCAAGAATGGATACATACCACATACCTTATGGTGAGGGCTTCGGTTTTACGTCCTTAGCGGGACGAGCTTTGAGTTTTCTGTCTTCAACGGGACGCTCCGAGCTTCTAGCGGCTTTACTGTTCGGAGATGAATCTGGTAGTCCCCTCTTCTCCCGCCAAACCTTTCGAGTAGGCAGGGCCTTTGCTTCAACCTCTTTCACAAATTCCTTTTAAGAACTTGCTTACGCTGGATCCTTCGCCACACGTTTGTCTGGTCATGGAGCTTCTTTTGCTTTCGCAAAGTGAGTAGCTCCAATGCTTGAGCGATTGCTTCTGACGGGTGTAGTGGAATCTCTGGCTCTTTTGGTGGTGTTGATGTTTCCACCATGCTGACTTGTTGACGGCTCTCCACCTTGGGTGAGAAGGGGAAGGTTTGTCTCCCCATTGATGTTGAATTGAATCTCTCCTTCTCCAACATCAATGCTTGCATTTGCAGTACTCAAGAACGGTCTCCCAAGGATGAGAGACGTCTTGGAGTCATCTTCCATGTCTAGAATGATGAAGTCTATGGGAATGAGGAAATCCCGGATTCTCACTGGAATATTTACCGCAATCCCGGCTGGGTAACGAACCGACTGGTCTGCTAGTTGCAAACACATTGCAGTGGGGGCCAGTTGAACATGCTTGAGCTTCTCAAAGACAGCCTTTGGCATAACACTGACACTTGCCCCCAAGTCACAAAGAGCTCTTTTGAAGGTCTGGGTCCCAATTGAATAGGCAATTGTGGGACACCCTGGATCTTTCTTCTTCTGCGGGATAGAGTTGAGTATAGCTGCACTGCACTCTTCGGTCAGTTGTACCATCTCAGTGTGTGGCTAGGTCCTCTTATTTCCTAAAATATCCTTGAGATACTTTGAGTAAGTGGGTACCTGCATAGCATCAAGAAGCGGAATATTGACATAAACTTTCCTAATTACCTCGACAAACTTGCCAAATTGCTCGTCGGTCACTGGCTTCCTCCTCCGTTCCGGAAACGGTAGGATGGTGGTGTCATGGTAGTCGCTGGAGGCTCTAGGAACGTGCACAGTCTCTTTCGCGGTGGCAGAGTTGGGATCTTCAGCCTCCTCCTCCACGGCTTCATGCTTGGCTCCACTGGCGGTATTGGTCTTCCGCCATGATCCTGCATCTTGTGGCATAGGTGGATCCCGCGCGGTCTTACCACCACGTGTGGTCACCGCACTAACATTTTCTTTAGAGGGAACCTCTCGTTGCCCAGGAAGCTTCCCCTTGTTAAGGTTAGGACAAGACGCGGCTAGCTGAGCTACTTGGGTTTCTATCATTTTGTTAAAGTTAGCTGGTTCTTTAACGAGGTGTTAAAACCTTCCATTTGGTTAGCCATGCTCTCAAAAAGCTTATCGTTAGCAAGAAATTTCTTACTAATACTATCATTTATGCTCTTTTGGCCATACCATAAATCTTGAATTAAAGGCTGAAAACCATTGTTAAAGTTGTTGTTGTTACCTTGCTGTTGGCCGAAGGGGAGGTTGGGCTTGGAATTCCAACCTTGATGAGGACGAAATCCCGAATTGTTGGAGTTGTTACTCCCGACGAAGTGGCCGTCCTCTTGAGTCATCGGGCAACGAGTGCACGAGTGTCCGGTGTCACCACATGTTTCACATGTGATCCTTGCATCTGCAATCTGAGCCATCTCCATTGTAGGAGACTCCAATTTCTTCATAAGGAGATCCATCTTTGCCACTAACATATCAAAGGATTCAACTTGATGAACTCCCTTGGAATGAGTTGCCTGACGTTCTCCCATCCAACTATGATGAGAGGCGATCTTCTCCACGAGCGCCTTAGCCCCAGCTACATCCAATGAGAGAAAGGCTCCTCCCGCTGCTGCATCCAAGTGCTCTTGCGATCGGCGAGTCAGGCCATGGTAGAAGCTCTGGACAACCAGCCATTCTGCCATGCCGTGGTGTGGGTAGGCTGCAATGTACTCTTGCAGTCTCTCCCAAGCTTCAGGAACAGTTTCTCCATCTATCTGCTGGAAGCTTGTAATCTTGCCACACAGGGCATTGGTTTTGCCCACTGGAAAATACTGGTCAGAAAGGCATCTGAACAAGTCCTCCATGAGTTGGTGAATGAGGCTTGATTATCATAGAACCATTCCTTTGCTTTGCCAAGCAAAGAGAACGAAAACAGGTGTAGCCTTATAGCATCCATTGTAGAGCCATTGGGGTTGATGGTGCTGCTCACTTCCAGAAAGTTTCTGAGATGAGCGTTGGCATCTTCTGATGCCTTAACACAGAACTGGTTTGCTTGGACCATATTCACGAGCCCAGTCTTCAACTCAAAGGCATCAGTTGCTTGAGCATTGTTCAGTCCCGGGAAGCTGTTGCTTGACGGAGCTAAGAACTCACGAAGGGTCTTCGTGGCCATGGCTGGAGGTGAAGGTGGTGCTGATGAATATGATGACTCTGAAGATTCTCAGGATGAATCAGTCTCCAGGCTGAGCGATATCTATGGTGGGACGTATCAACGTCTCACGTTTCTGCCAATGCGTTCCGGATTAGGATTGAAGTTTGAAGGTAGGTTGAAACCGGTCATGCACTGCCCTACATTCATCGTAAAGACAAAAACAGCAGTGGTAAGCCCGCTAAGATTAGCGGTGACAAAACTGAAAAGTATTATCAACCAATTCAACAATATCTTTAGCCAATTGCTTCCCCAGCAACGGCGCTAGAAATGCTTGTTGGCATTCCTTAACTCATCGTCAGGAGCGCCTGGTTAGTCATTGTATGCTTAAGAATGATATTCCGCAAGCGCACAGAATAACTCGTTGTAGCATTTCACCTTGGTGTAACCCAGGGTATCGTATTTATATCCTCAGGGAAGCATTATGGCTTTAGAGTATTGAAGAATGGAATGACAACCTTTCCAGAATTATCAACTCACTAACTTAGGGGAGATAACATATAGCGTAGGATAATGGCCAAGGTATGGTCGGATAGAAGGCTTAGTAAAGCCAGCAACACAGGAGACTCTCAGACGAAAGAGAAAAGGGAAGAGCTGGGAGATTAAGGTGAGAAAGGATCCTATGACACTTCTACACTTAGAGAAAGGACACACTACAGACTAAGACTAGACCTTTACCTAGATGTTGGGGACAGAGCTTGCTTCGACGGATAGAGCGGGAGGAACTCAGAGCGGGATGAGAAGGGGTTCCTCCATGCTCAGCACTATTGTTATGAAAACACCCGAACGTGGTGGAATACAAAGGACAGCATGGCTGTCACCACCTGTCGCCTACCACTGCAGTACCGTGGGGTGGAACACACTAACTTAGCTAAGGGCAAGTCAGACACCACATTTGCACTTGACGTTAGGACTTCCCTTGGACGTCTATCGAGAGAGTGTCCTCAACTCGGAGCTTTCGACGGCTCCGACATAGGCTAGAATGACCCACAAGATAAACCCGACAGAGCTAACTAAAACTCTAACTCTAGTCCTGTAGTTAACTACTCTCCAACTTAAGACTAAGCTTAGAGAAGGAAAACATGAAGAGTGGAGCTTGCTCATAAGTAAAGAAGATAACTTTATATTCATGATAATATTCAGAAACAAAAGAAAAGATACAAGAGCTTTTACCAGAACTTCCGAAGACTCCGGAACCCTGAGGCAAAGCTCGACTCGACCCTACTCCCAACTACAACTCCTAAACTACAAAGTGGAAATGCAAAGAGAGAGCTCCTTCAAGTGTGTGTCTTCATGTGGAGGGAAGGTGAGCTTATATAGCCTTGCAGGGTCGGTGGAATGCATGAGCTCAGCTACATTCCTGCCTTGGATCCTTGTCTTGGCATGCATGAGAAAGGGGAGCGTGAACCGTGGCGGTGGTGTGCCGTTCGGCCCCATTGTGGCCGATCGGCCATGGATGGTGGCCATCTGTCACCGACCTTCTCGTGGACGCTGCTGGTCACCTCAGGACTCCGGTTGGGTATGGTTTTCAGTGACTTTAACTCCATGGTACATGCAAGTGGGCCCTTTGATCCATGGGTGTTCCTTTCGGGGCCACACGATCAAACCGACTTGGAACTCATGGTGTAGATCAATTAGAAGTGTGTTTCCTTGCATGTGGATCAATGACATGGCATTTGGGCTCGAGGGGGGCGGTCGGCTACAATGTGGCCAATCGGCCACCTTCTGTGTCCAAATATGCTCAGTTTTCTCGTGTGTTCTCCTGCAGTCACAAATCATCCAAAACTAGTGGAACTTGTTAATTATTAGCAAATCATGTATGGAACATAGTATAATCCTCCTCATTTACCAAAATGTTGATGGGTACTACTCGTCATAATGACCGTCAACAAACTCTCACCAATGGCCATGACAAATTTGCAAGTATGATGAGTTCAACGGCCATGAAATATGACAAGCAAGGACTTGGTTCATTCACCAAGAAAAATGAGTTAGCCAAGACCAAGACCAAGGTCACAACTCCACCAAAGCCCAAAGTGAAGCATTGCACCGAGTGTCTACAAGAGGGTCACTTTGCTCATGATTGCAAGACTCCACCTCCAACCAAGTTGAAGGATCAACTTAGGCCAAAGGCATTCAATGCATATTATGGTGTCTCAAGGACTTCAAGTGGGAAGGTGGTAGTGAGATTCTTTGGAGCTAAGGACTCAACTAGACCTAAGCAAATTTGGGTGCCAAAGAACCAAGTGACAAGTTTGAAAGAGCCACATGTAGCCATGATAGCACCTTCCTCAACATCTAGCACTCAAACTTCCAACAAGGTTTGGGTTGCTAAGCCTCAAGCTTGATTGTGCTTGTGTGTAGGTGAACTACAAGACCGGAGGACACCATTGGGTAATGGATAGTGGTTGCACTCAACATATTACCGGTGATCCCCGGATGTTCACCTCTTTAGAAGATAGTCATGGGCATGAGAAGATTACATTTGGTGACAATTCTAAAGGAAAAGTTGAAGGTTTGAGCAAGATTGCAATATCAAATTACAAGTCTCTTTCAAATGTACTCTTGGTGGACACTCTAAGCTTTAATTTGTTGTCGGTTGGTCAATTGTGTGATTTGGGCTATAAATGTGTGTTCACAAAGGATGGAGTGGTTGTATCTAAGATAGATGATGATGAAGCTATATTCAAGGGCTTTAGATACAACAACTTGTACTTGGTGGATTTCAACTCTCAAGATGGAAGCTTACATACTTGTTTATTCACCAAGACCTCTAAGGGTTGGTTGTGGCATAGAAGGCTAGCACACATTGGTATGAACACTCTAAACAAGCTAGCAAAGAAAGATTTGGTATTGGGCTTAAAGGATATCAAATTTGAAAAGGACAAGTTGTGTAGTGCATGTCAAGCAGGGAAGCAAGTTGCCAACACTCACCCTACAAAGGCTTATGTCTCAACATCTAGGCCACTTGAGCTCTTGCACATGGATTTGTTTGGGCCAACAACTTATGCTAGCATTGTAGGGAATCTTTATTGCTTTGTGATAGTGGATGATTTCTCTAGATACACATAAGTATTCTTTTTGCAAGAGAAATCCGAAGTATCAAACATATTCAAGAAGTTTGCCAAGAAAGCTCAAAATGAATATCAAGTACCCTTGATCAAGATTAGAAGTGACAATGGCACCAAGTTTGTCAACTCCAAGATAGAGGACTATTGTGATGAAATGGGGATTAAGCATGAGCTCTCCGCTACCTATACACCCAAACAAAATGGAGTTGCTGAGAGAAAGAATAGAACATTGATCACTATGGCTAGAACTATAATTGATGAATACAATGTGCACGAGAAGTTTTGGGCCGAAGCCATCAACACCTCTTGCTATGCATCAAATAGGCTTTTCCCTCACCGCCTTTTGAAGAAGACCCCCTATGAGTTGATTGTTGGGAGAAAGCCAAATATTTCTTATTTCCGAGTGTTTGGGTGCAAATGCTATATTTACAAGAAGCGACAACATCTAGAAAAGTTTCAAAGGCGTTGTGATGAGGGATTTCTACTTGGGTATTCATGGAAGTCCAAAGCTTATCGGGTATTCAATCTAGTCACCGGAATTGTGGAAGAAACTTATGATGTGGAATTCGATGAATCAAATGGGTCACAAGGTGAAATTGAGAATTGTGATGATTTGGGAGGTGAACCTTTGAGAGAAGCCGTGAAGGAAATGCAAATTGGTGAAATCAAGCTCAAAGATGAAGGTAATGAAGAAGAAGTCCAAGTTGTGGATCCTCCATCTACACCCATGGCTCCTCAAGCAAGCAATGATGAAGAAAAAGATGACACACCTCTCCCACATGAAGATGTCCATGTACCCCAACACCAAGTAGAAGAACAAGCTCAAGATGTTGATGCCCCAAACCCTTCTCAAGGAACCAATGCTATGAAGCGTATGCCAAAATCAAGAGATCATTCACAAGACCTTATCATTGGGAGTCCATCAAAGGGTGTTAAAACAAGATATAAACATAGAGGACTCTTGATAAAGGCAAAGCATATGGCACTATTGACAAACAAAGAGAATATGGCTTTGTTTTGTGAAACATTCTCTTTCATATCAAGCATTGAACCAACCAAAGTTGAAGAGGCCCTCCAAGATCCAAATTGGATAAATGCTATGCATGAAGAGCTCAACAATTTCACTCGCAATGAAGTGTGGACCTTAGAAGAGAGACCTAAAGGTGCAAGAGTGATTGGAACTATGTGGGTGTTTCGGAATAAGCAAGATGATCTAGGCAATGTTGTGAGAAATAAGGCAAGACATGTAGCACAAGGGTTCACTCAAGTTGAAGGACTTGATTGTGGAGAAACCTTTGCTCTGGTGGCAAGACTTGAAGCAATTCGCATGCTACTAGCTTATGCATCCGACCATGAAATGAAACTTTATTAAATGGATGTGAAGAGTGCTTTCCTTAATGGCTATATCAATGAGCTAGTGTATGTTGAGCAACCACCGGGCTTTGAAGACCCTAAGCATCCCAATCATGTTTATAGATTGTCCAAGGCACTTTATGGACTCAAGCAAGCTCCTAGAGCTTGGTATGAGAGGATAAGGGACTTTCTAATTGAAAAGGGTTTCAAGATTGGAAAGGTTGATACAATACTATTCACCAAGTTGGAAGATGATGAGTTCTTTGTATGTCAAATATATGTTGATGATATCATCTTCGGTTCTTCAAATAAAGATTCTTGCAAGAAATTTGGTGAAATGATGTCAAAGGAGTTTGAGATGTCCATGATTGGGGAGCTTTCATTTTTCCTTGGATTTCAAATCAAGCAACTTGATGAAGGGACTTTTGTGTGTCAAGAAAAATATACCAAGGACCTTCTCAAGCGCTTCAAGATGGAAAATTGCAAGCCTATTGAAACACCTATGCCCACAAATGGTCATCTTGATCTAGATGAGGGAGGTAGACCGGTAGACCAAACTCTTTATCGTCAAGTTATCGGCTCCTTGCTTTATCTTACCGCATCTAGGCCCGACATCATGTTTAGTGTTTGCATGTGTGCTCGCTTCCAAGCAAACCCCAAGGAAGCACATATGAAGGCTGTAAAACGCATTCTAAGGTATCTTAGACATACAACATGCATAGGGCTTTGGTATCCCAATGGAGCTAGTTTTCAACTCGTTGGCTATTTCAATTTGGATTATGCGGGTTGCAAGGTTGACAGGAAAAGTACCTCCGGGGGATGCCATTTGCTAGGTCAATGCTTGGTTTCATGGTCTTCAAAGAAACAAAATTGTGTAGCCCTTTCTTCAACCGAAGCCGAGTACATAGCAGTCGGTTCTTGTTGTGCACAAATCCTTTACATGAAACAATCTCTTTTAGACTATGGTGTAGTTCTAAAAGAAATACATTTGTTGTGTGACAATGAGAGTGCTATAAAACTTGCCAACAATCCCGTCCTTCACAATAGATCCAAGCACATTGATATCCACCATCACTTCCTTAGGGATCATGTGGAAAAGAAAGATATAGTTTTTGAAGGTGTAAGGACGGAGGATCAATTAGCGGATATCTTCACGAAACCCCTTGACAAGAGCACCTTTTGTAGGTTGAGAAGTGAGCAGAATGTGCTTCATGCCCGCAACTTTATGTGATATATGTATATATGTTGCTTGTCTTGCATTTGTAACATGTCATTCATATGCATTAGGGCCCTTGTCTAACTTGTGCAAGATAACAATGCTCGCATTGTGAAGAAGCTTGCATGAGGTTCAAACTTGACAAGTAGATTTAATTCCATGTTTTTAAATACTTATCTTGCATGCATGCTTGCATTTGTGTTGTTTTGCCGTTTGGTTTGACTAAGCTTCATGGCACATATTTAGGGGGAGCTCCGTTTGGTATAATCAAATTCTTAAGCTCTTTTTAAATGTGTAAGGTCATGCCTTAGTTTTGGCTTGGTTTTCTATTGCAAAAACTATGGTTAGCCATGTGGGCAATTAATGAAAAATACTTTGAAATGAGTGTTTGAAAGAAGATCACTTGTCCCTGTCCAAGTTCATATTTATTTGCTTCTCTTTGGAACCTTGGACTGGGGATAAGAAATTTCAGCGAAAAATTCCTTGAAAAATCTCATCAGAAGCGGACCGACGCTTTCGACCGACGCATTTGCAGAAGGACCAAACCAATCGGTCGCCCTCTTGATCGACTGCGCACGTCTCTGGTCCGGACTGACTCATTCGGTCGCCCTTCTCCCAGGGGACCAAACCAGTCGGTTGGTTGTGCTTTGAGTGCCATAGCTCTGCACCGGACCGATTCATTCGGTCGTTACTTCGTGCCCTCGACCGAACCAGTCGGTTGTTAGGGTTACGGACAGATCTGAGCCGTTCATTCAAATCTCCCAGATCTGGGCCATTCCTCTCTTTTAACCTAACCACCCGTTAACCCCGTGGGTCCCACCGGCCACCACTCGTCCACCTCCTCGCCTTGCGTCCGTACGCCGCTGCCGTCCACACTCCCGCGCCAGTGCCGCCGCCACTGTAGCATCTCTGATGCTTAGCTCTAGGTTATCAAACAAACATGTGTTAATTAAGCTAATTAACCTTTTGAATGAAGAAAGGGAAGAAGATAAAACAAATGGGACAAATGAAATCCAAAGGAAAACCATTTTTGCCTCACATGAAATGATAGCACCCTTCTTAATTGGCCTAAAAAGGCTGATTTTGTTTTTGAGCAATATCTTTGAAAATTTGTACAAAACTTGAAAATCTCCCAACATGAAAGTTGTTGAACTACTCAAATGTGATACTTTTGGTATTCAAAGTTTTGTCAAATTTAAATTTTAAATGGATCAAAAACTTGAAAAACAGCACAGAATAGCCTTTCAAACCTAGCTTGTTTGGATTTGAAAAATTCATCTTTTCTCCATGTTTTCATATCCTTTGTGTGTTCCAGTTCATGTCAAGCATCTTTCGTATTCAAATTTGGCTGAACTCAGTTCAAAATTTTGGAGATTCCTTGCTTGCCAATCTGGCTGGCAGAACAGCAGCGGGAGCAGGCCGACCGGCGCTCGGCTCGGGCAATGCGAGGGCGCCACATGGTCGCCGGCCACCGGCGAGGCCCCTCCGTCCCGACCAGCCCTCGATGGTCATGTGCCGGCCTGCCACGCACGCCACCACGCCCTTGGCCGCTTGTGTCTCGTCCCCATCCGTGCAGGAAGCGCGCGACACGCCAGCCCCGCGCAGCTCGCCCCTCCACGCCACGGCGCGCAGCGCCCGTTGGCCACCGCTGCCTCGCCGGCTGCGCCACGCTGCAAAGCCGCCTCCCACACGCACGCGAGCCAGCAGCACCTCCCAGCCACGCACACACCACCCTGCAACGTCCCTTCGCCGCGCGGGCGCCCCACCGAGCCGCGGCAGCACCACCGAGCCGCCATTGCCCCGCTGCAGCACGCCACCCTGGGTACACTCCATCGCTCTCTCTCCCACTCGATATCTAGTGCTGTCGAGCTCCCCTCCACTCCCCTGCCTCCCCTCTATAAAAGGGCACAGCCCAGGGCTCGCGCGCATGCTTGCCACCACCTCCACCCGCCATTGCTGCCGCTCGAGCTCGGTCCAACGTCGAGCTCCGCCTCTCAGCCATCCCCGCTGCCCATCTTCACCACAAGCAGCTTTCCCACGCTCCACTGAAGGTGTAGGGCCAACAAGCTCGCTCTGAGCTGCTCAGGAGCCCTCCCCGCGATGAGCTCCGACGAGCGCTGCCGCACCTCCCCGTCGCCGGCCATCTCCGGAGCTTCACCGACTCCACCACCACCACCCAGACGACCGCGGTGAGCTCCTCTCCATGCTAGTGCCCTTAGATTCCCGAGCCATGCGCTGCAGCGCTGCCCATCGCTCGCCAGAGCCACGGCCGGAGCCGGCCAGGGTTATATCTGCGAACTTTTAAACTTTTGGGGGTAGCTGGTAAGTTTTCCCCGGGGGGCCGAACGCAAAATGTAACATGCACAGTAATGATTTTCGGCTGCTCGGTTAAAAATGCTAAAATAATAGTAAATTGTCTCCAAAAATTCTAAACATTTTTGTGGATGTTCTTTACACTAACATGCACATTTCCTAGAAAATATGTTGGTACTTTTGGTCAATATCCTGAGCTACAAAAATACATCTAGGTTTTAGCACTTTTGTTCATATCTGAAGATCTATAGATGCTCTGAGTCTAATTTTTGGATATGTTGTGTGCCTTATGATTCTAGGCACTGTGTAGGAAGGTTGCACTTAAATTCTGTATATTTCTCTAGTTATGATGCTTTTATCCTTTATGTGCTTTAATGATCTACTGTTTTTAAATGAAAAATGGTAAAGCTTCTATGTCTCAAATCCATGCACTAGCTTAGACATATTATGGAGTACCTCTAGAAAAAAGATGGGATTATTTTAACCTTGTTTTGATGCTCTAGTGATTTTAGTTGGTTTTTAGAGATAAATCCATATAGAGAATGTTTCTGCATGTTTAAGCTTCATAATTTTTTAGATAAGCTTCTTGTGACTAGAAGTAGCTGAGATAAATCAATCAAGGACAGTTGATGCATTTTCAATTTTATATGATTTAATCTTGTTTCTAGCTAGTTTTACTTCCAGAAATTCTAGTAATTAAAATACATGCTCTTTTAATCTCAAAATTTGATAGTAGTGTTCTTGTGCCATTCCTGGTCCACTGTAAAATTTTCAAGTCATTTGGAGTTGGCTAGCTTCTGTTTTAATTTCGGGATGAAATTCATGTTGAAATGGAAAAGAAAAAGAAAAATGCTTTTCCTGCATTTTCAATTAAGTTAAAAAACAAATTCTTTCCAGTAATTCTTTTCTGTCCAGAAAGGTTTAATTAAGGTGCTTTAATGAAGATAAAATAATTAAGATAATATATATGTACACAGTCTCCATCAAAAGAAAAAGAAATCAAAATGCACACCCTCACTTGTTTTATGAAGAAAAGCTAAGTTACTTTGTTATCTAGGTGAATATGGCCACATATTCACCCCGGCTTTTAAATGACCCCTAATGCTTAAAGTGAACTCTTTGCATCTCATGTCGTGTAGACACCGACCTTGCCGACGGAACGTACACGCTCATCCCGGAGTCGCAGGATTCCTCAAGGGAAGAGGAAGTTGAAGTCCAAGTAGCTGACCAAGCCACTCAAAAGCTTGAAGCCAACAACCTTCCTGAAGGCAAGCACCGGAGCATGTCCTAGTTTTCTAACTTATGCAACTTACATAAATGCTTATGTTTGTGCATTTATGTTTCAAGGAGTCGATTGAAACCCTAATTGCATTTCCTTAAGTACTTATGTTTGCAACACTAGCATGACAGGTACGCTAGTTGCCAAGCTCTACGACTGACGGTAAAAGTCGAGTGAGTTCTCTCACTCACGAGTATAGGCGTTGCTTGTTCTACCCTTTGAGAATCATAAGTATGTTGGACGGCACTATCACCTCGTGTGAACCGTCGGTGATGAATAAGTGATTTAAGGATGAACGTGTGGCTATCATTGTGTCAAGTGTTTGAACGTACCGCACACATGCTTGGGATCTATGGACCGGCAAGCCAATTACCTGACTGAAGCGGGAAGGACCATTAGCCTGCTTTCCTTGGAAAAGTTATTTTCCCCTGTCGCTCTTGTGGGTATTTGTGCGAGGCCGCGTGTGGATAGCCCTATGCCCTAAGGGAGTGGGAAGTGGAAACCACCCATGGATCAATGGGAACGGATTGGGATGTGTTTGCTCTTTTAGCAGACCTTTCCATGTGTGTGGGTTTCCCTGGGCAGGTTATGAAACTCGGATCGATCTGTCCGCTTCTCGCAGTTAATGAGACTACTTGACCGCTGTACCGCATTGAGTAAGAAAGTGAAAGTGATGTGAAAGATGGAAATCTATGTTTGTACTAAATTGTTTGTACCACATGGATGCTTAGATAGGTTGCTACTAGTATGTGTAGGTTGAACCTGAAATTAAGGATCAAGCTTAGTCGCTTTTTGGCAAACAAACCCACTTGCCAAAAGCCTTGCATGTCTAGAGTGTTGGTGATGTAGTTATCACCCGATGGGTAAGTCTTGTTGAGTATTAGTATACTCAGCCTTGCTTGTGGCTCAAATTTTACAGGTACTACTCTCGAGGAGTTTGCTGCTGGTTTGACCTTCCCTTGTCAGTTGCCTCCTGGCATGACGGCCAGATGGGTGCCGACTTCTCATGGGGATGAGGAGGAGTAGTATCGTGAATGGCTTCTTCATGGTGCTACATGTAGGGCCGCCACAGCTGGCATCAGAGCCGAACTTGTGCTTCCCGAGATAAGCAGCAGACCTTAAACAACTTTTTCATAAAAGAACTTAGCTTCCGCCACGCAATTGATTAGGAACGCTAAGGAGAAAATATAGATCGTGAAGCCTATGTGGGTTACGGGATCACGATATGACAGGTGGCATGTTATATATGTTTGACTAACTGCCAGCACTTACTTTCGGTCAAAACTTACTTTTATGCACAACCCAACCTTTACTTTCTGTAACGTCGCACCTACGCTTGGGAAGTAACGGTAAGTCATGAATCTCGAGTCATGTCTCCTCGAGAAGTCCCGTAAGGCGATGGTACGGGAAGTGAATACATCATCTCGGTGACGTATGAATGGTGACGTTGCCCGTTCAACGGTTAATTCGAACGGGTGCCGCTTCTATAAAGGAGCGGTAATGATGTGGAACCTCCATGAGTGCTGGCATGGAAGGCTCATTTTTGTTTATGTTATCGAGAAATCGGTTGAAAAACACTTCGGGAAGGTAACTCATCAACTTGGACCGAGCACATTTTGCGGATTTACTTGTTTTGGATGGATCTTGCTTGCCTTTGGTTACCAAGGGTTGAATGTTTGAATGGTGGATTGTGGACGAATCAACATTGATTGGTTCATGTTTATGACTCGATGTATTGTTTGTAACGCCTGGCTATCGTATAGAATGTCTTGCATGTGACGATTTCGACTACTTTTGCTTATAGGTGGTTGTTGTTAGATATGTAGGTGGAATATTTGGTGGATGTTAGTAAGGAAATTAGTAGGGGCCATACACTCGTGCTTGTTTAATTAGGGTAGAACAAATTAGTCCGGGTTGTCACATGACCGCTTTGAAATTGCTAGGAATGCTTGTATTTGTGAGGGGTTTTCTTATTTGAAATAAGAAATGTTAATTATACTTGCTTACTATGAGTGGTACTATTATGGTTAGGTGATGTACTCTCTATTTATTATTTCCGTTCAATGTCATATGAGAGGCTTTGTACCTTGCTAATTAAATTTAGTAGATGTACTCTTTAATTTAGGTGATAGTAGCGTATTATGAATTTAGTATATGGATTTAATTGAGATGTACTTTCAATGATAGTAGCGTATTATGAATGATAATATTTAGGTGAATGCTTTTGACATATCAATTGTTAATTGTTTGTGTCATTCAAATGCTTAGTACCATGTTATTTTTTTTAGGAAAATGCCGGCCCACCCACGGTATCCTCTCCTTGACACGGACCATGATGAGAAGCACCGCGAGAGGATTTTAGAGGAGCGTACCCAGGTGAGTGGTGTCATAAGTCTAGGATGTTTGTAGCCGAACAACCGTTCATTTGTTGTTTGACATGTTGTTCAATGGATAATGTCCAGGTATTGTCTGTTCTAAGGATCCGGACTCACCAGACTCTACAGTGGGACGACCGTTACATCCCATACCTTCAGCGGGCTCGTTTCCTCCCACTGGCGATGCTTATCAAGGATGGGCTGCCCAAGATGGATAATGCAGCTTTGTCAGCCCTAGTGGATCGGTGGCGTCCTGAAACACGTACCTTCCACCTCCCATCTGGTGAGGCCACAGTGACACTCCAAGATGTGGCTATGCTTTTTGGGCTCCGTATTGACGGTCGTGCGGTGACGGGGAGGATAGATCCTGCCGCTTGGAGAGATAGGGTGCAGATGTTGTTGGGTGTTCGCCCACCCGACCCTCCAGAAGATGTGAAGGTGAAAGAGCATCTAGGCCCCTCAATTTGTTTTGGTGATTAATGATGACATAATCAATGCGACTAACGTATGTTTTGCAGAAACAATTTGAAGTTAGTGCATTGATGGGCATTCATGGTTTTCTTGGCCCTCGAATTAATGGAATTCATGTATTGGATCAAAGGATATGCGCAAAGGTTAAGGAAAAGCTAGTTCTAAGTGTCATGGTTGATGAGGACACTTGGATTAGTTTAGGACCTTTATTTTCTCATTGACCGTACTATAAAGAGGGGCTAAGATTGGTAGCTTGACCTAGGAGAGACTAGAAGATTTGTGTGGTGCACACTTGTGAAAATTCTAGTGCTGGGCAGCTTACATGAAGCCAAGAAAGTGCTTAGAAACTCAAAGGAATTGAATTGGACGAGTTTCGAGCAAAGAAAAGAAGAAAACTCAGGTTTCCCAGAGGGACCGACTGATTCGGTCGCCCTCAGGAGGAGGGACCGAACTAGTCGGTTGTTGGCACCCTTAGTGCGCATGGTACTGAGTGAGGACCGGATGGTTCGGTCCCCCTTGAGAGGGATGGACCGAATCAGTCGGTGTTGGAAATATGCCCTAGAGGCAATAATAAAAGCATTATTATTTTATTTCCTTGTTCATGATAATTGTCTTTTATTCATGCTATAACTGTGTTATCCGGAAATCGTAATACACGTGTGAATACATAGACTACAATACGTCCCTAGTAAGCCTCTAGTAGACTAGCTCGTTGGTCAGCGAGATAGTCATGGTTTCTGACTATGGACATCGGATGTCGTTGATAAGCGGGATCACGTCATTAGAATAATGGCGTGATGGACAAGACAATCCTAAGCATAGCACAAAGATCGTGTAGTTCGTTTTGCTAGAGCTTTTCCAATGTCAAGTATCTCTTCCTTAGACCGTGAGATCGTGTAACTCCGGATACCGTAGGAGTGCTTTGGGTGTGTCAAGCGTCTGGCGTAAGCGGGTGACTATAAAGGTGCACTGGTATCTCCGAAAGTGTCTGTTGGGTTGACACGGATCGAGATAGGGATTTGTCACTCCGTGTTACGGAGAGGTATCACTGGGCCCACTCGGTAGTGCATCATCATATTGAGCTCAAAGTGATCAAGTGTCCGGTCACGGGATCATGCATTCTGATGCGAGTAAAGTGACTTGCCGGTAACGAGACTAAACGAGGTATTGGGATACCGACGATCGAGTCTCGGGCAAGTAACATACCGTCTGACAAAGGGAATAGAATACGGGGTTGCTTGAACCCTTGACATCGTGGTTCATCCGATGACAACATCGAGGAACATGTGGGAGCCAACATGGGTATCCAGATCCCGCTGTTGGTTATTGACCTGAGATCGTCTCGGTCATGTCTGCGTGTCTCCCGAACCCGTAGGGTCTACACACTTAAGGTTCGGTGACGCTAGGGTTAATAGGAAGACAAGTATGTGATTACGAATGTTGTTGAGTCCGGATGAGATCCCGGACGTCACGAGGAGTTCGGAATGGTCCGGAGGTAAAGATTTATATATGGAAAGTGGTTAAGCGGACTCGGAAAGTTTGGGGTATACGGTAATGTCTGGGGCCACGGGAGAGTTCGGAGGTCCACCGGAGGGGCCACCCCTCCGGGGGCCACATGGGCTAAGTGGAGAGGGATCCAGCCCTGGTGGGCTGGGCGCACCTCCCACCTAGGCCCATGCGGCTAGGGCATGGGGAGGGAAACCCTAAAGGGGCCCCCAGCTTGGGGGCAAGCCACCTCCCTCCTCCCTTTGGCCGCCGCCCCATCTAGGGTTTCCCTAGATGGCGGCCCCCCTTGCCCTCTCCTCCTATAAATAGAGGGGTGGGGGAGGCTGCACACACCATTGAAGGCGCAGCCCTCCCTCCCAACACCTCTCTTTCTCCACGCAAGCTTGGCGAAGCCTCTGGGAGAACTGCCAGACCAACTGCACCACGCCGTCGTGCTGCCATTGGAGTTGTCTTCCTCAACCTCTCCTTCATCCTTGCTGGATCAAGACGGAGGAGACGCCATCGTCCCGTACGTGTGTTGAACGCGGAGGTGCTGTCCGTTCAGCACTTGGTCATCGGTGATCGGAATCACGTTGGGAACGTCTTCGTCATCACCACTCCCTCGAACGCTTCCGTACTCGATCTACAAGTGGTATGTAGATGCAAACTCTCTCTCATCACTCGTTGCTTAGATGAACTCATAGATAGATCTTGGTGAAACCGTAGAAAATTTTTAATTTTCTGCAACGTTCCCCAACAGTGGCATCATGAGCTAGGTCTATGCGTAGTTCTCTTTGCACGAGTAGAACACAATTTAGTTGTGGGCGTGGATCTTGTCAATTTACTTGCCGCTACTAGTCTTATCTTGCTTCCGCGGTATTGTGGGATGAAGCGGCCGGACCAACCTTACGTGCGCTTACGTGAGACCGGTTCCACCGACTAACATGCACTAGTTGCATAAGGTGGCTGGCGGGTGTCTGTCTCTCCTACTTTAGTTGGAGCGGATTCGATGAAAAGGGTCCTTATGAAGGGTAAATAGAAGTTGACAAGATCACGTTGTGGTTATTCGTAGGTAAGAAAACGTTCTTGCTAGAACCCAATTGCAGCCACGTAAAAGATGCAACAACAATTAGAGGACGTCTAACTTGTTTTTGCAGCAATTGTCATGTGATGTGATATGGCCAAGTTGTGATGAATGATGAATGACATATTGTGATGTATGAGATCATGTTCTTGTAATAGGAATCACGACTTGCATGTCGATGAGTATGAAAACCGGCAGGAGCCATAGGAGTTGTCTTTATTTTGTATGACCTGCGTGTCATTGAAGAACGCCATGTAACCAACTTTACTTTATTGCTAAACGCGTTAGCCATAGAAGTAGAAGTAGTCGTTGGCGTGACAACTTCATGGAGGCACAATGATGGAGATCATGGTGTCATGCCGGTGACAAGATGATCATGGAGCCCCGAAGATGGAGATCAATGGAGTTTTATGATATTGGCCATATCATGTCACTACTATATATAATTGCATGTGATGTTTATTATGTTTATACATCTTGTTTACTTAGAACGACGGTAGTAAATAAGATGATCCCTTACAACAATTTCAAGAAGTGTTCCCCCTAAGCGTGCACCGTTGCTAAAGTTCGTCGCTTCTAAGCACCACGTGATGATCGGGTGTGATGGATTCTTACGTTCACATACAACGGGTGTAAGACAGATTTACACACGCAAAACACTTAGGGTTAACTTGCGAGCCTAGCATGTACAGACATGGCCTCGGAACAAGGAGACCGAAAGGTCAAACACGAGTCGTATAGAAGATACGATCAACATGAGAATGTTCACCGACGATGACTAGTCCGTCTCACGTGATGATCGGACACGGCCTAGTCGACTCGGATCGTGTATCACTTAGATGACTAGAGGATGTCTAATCTGAGTGGGAGTTCATTGTAATAATTTGATTAGATGAACTTAATTATCATGAACTTAGTCTAAAACTTTTGAATGATATGTCTTGTAGATCAAATGGCCAACGCTCATGTCAACTTGAACTTCAACGCATTCCTAGAAAACCAAGCTGAAAGATGGCGGCAGAACTATACGGACTGGGTCCGAACTTGAGATCATCCTCATAGCTGCCAGAAACAATATGTCCTAGAAGGACCGCTAGGTGGCGCTCCGTCGCAGAACCAAGACATTATGAATGCTTGGCAGTCTCGTCTTGATGATTACTCCCTCGTTCATGCGGCATGCTTTACAGACTTAGAACCGGAGCTCCAAAAGCGTTTTGAGCATCACGGAGCATATGAGATGTTCGAGGAGCTGAAACTTGTTTTCCAAGCTCACGCCGGTCGAGAGATATGACATCTCCGACAAGTTCTATAGTTGTAAGATGGAGGAAAACAGTTACGTCGGTGAGCACATTACGAAGATGTGCAGGTTGCACAACCGTATGACCCAACTGAATATTAACCTCCCCGATGAGGCGGTCATTGACAGAATCCTCGATCGCTCCCACCAAGCTACAAGAGCTTTGTGATGAACTACAACATGCAGGGGATGGTAAAGACCATTCTGAAGTATTCTCTATGTGAAGTCACCGAGGTTGAAATCAAGAAAGAACATCAAGTGTTGATGGTCAATAAGACCACTAAGTTTAAGAAGGGCAAGGGCAAGAAGAACTTCAAGAAGGACGGCAAGGAGGTTGCGCGCCCGTAAGCAAGTTACCGGAAGAAGTCAAAGAATGGACCCAAGCACGAGACCGAGTGTTTTTATTGCAAGGAAGGGTCACTAGAAGCGGAACTGCCCCAAATACTTAGCGGACAAGAAGGCCGGCAACACCAAAGGTATATTTGATATACATGTAATTGATGTGTACCTTACCGATTACTCGTAGTAACTCCCCGGTATTTGATACGGTGCCGTTGCTCATATTTGTAACTCACGGCAGGAGCTGCGGAATAAGCGGAGGCTGGCGAAGGGCGAGGTGACGATGCGCGTCGGGAATGGTTCAGTCGATGTGATCGCCGTCGCACGCTACCTCTTCATTTACCCACGGGATTAGTTATAAACCTTAATAATTGTTATTTGGTGCCAAGTTTGAGCATGAATATTGTATCCGGATCTCGTTTAATGCGAGATGGCTACTCATTTAAATCCGAGAATAATGGTTGTTCTATTTATATGAGAGATATGTTTTATGGTCATGCTCGATGGTCAATGGTTTATTCTTAATGAATCTCGGCGTAGTATTACACATGTTCATAGCGTGAATACCAAAAGATGTAAAGTTGATAACGATAGTCCCACATACTTGTGGCTCGCCGCCTTGGTCACATTGGTGTCAAGCGCATGAAGAAGCTCCATCTTGATGGACTTTTGGAGTCTTTAGATTATGAATCATTTGACACATGCGAACCATGCCTCATGGGCAAGATGACCAAGACTCCGTTCTCGGAACAATGGGCGAGCAACCAACTTGTTGGAAATCATACATACCGATGTGTGCGGTCCAATGAGCGTTGAGGCTCATGGAGGATATCGTTATGTTCTCACTCTCACAGATGACTTAAGTAGATATGGGTATGTCTACTTGATGAAACACAAGTCTGAGACCTTTGAAAAGTTCAACGAATTTCAGAGTGAAGTAGAGAATCAACGTGACCGAAAGATAAAATTCTTACGATCAGATCATGGAGGAGAATATTTAAGTCACGAATTTGGTACACACTTAAGAAAATGTGGAATTGTTTCACAACTAACGCTACTGGAACACCTCGGTAATGGTGTGTCCGAATGTCGTGTCGCACTCTATTGGATATGGTGCGGTCTATGATGTCTCTTCTGATTTACCGCTATCATTTTGGGGATACGCTCTAGAGACAGCTACATTCACTTTAAATAGGGCACCGTCTAAGTCCGTTGAGGCGACACCGTATGAATTATGGTTTGGGAAGAAACCTAAGTATCGTTTCTAAAAGTTTGGGGATGCGATGCTTATGTCAAGAAACTTCAACTGAAAAGCTCGAACCCAAGTCGGAAAAATGCTCTTCATAGGATACCCTAAGGAAACCATAGGGTATACCTTCTACTTAAGATCCGAGGGCAAGATCTTTGTTGCCAAGAACTGATCCTTTTCGGAAAAGAGTTTCTCTCGAAAGAAGTAAGTGGGAGGAAAGTAGAACTTCGATGAAGTACTACCTCTTGAGCAGGATAGTAGTGCAGCTCGGGAAAATGTTCTGTGATGCCTACACCAAGCGAAGAGGAAATTCATGATGATGATCAAGGTACTTGGATCAAGTTGCTCTTGAACTTCAGAGGTCCACTAGGACACGTTCCGCACTGCAGTGGTACGGCAACCTGTCTTGGAAATCATGTTGTTAGACAACAATGAACCTTGAACTATGAAGAAGCGATGGCGGGCCCAGATTCCAACAAATGGCTAGAAGCCATGAAATCCGAGATAGAATCCATGTATGAAAACAAAGTGTGGACTTTGGTGACTTGCCCGATGATCGGCGAGCGATAGAAAACAAATGGATCTTTAAGAGGAAGGCGGACGCGGATGGTAATGTCACCATCTATAAAGCTCGACTTGTCGCTAAGGGTTATCGGCAAGTTCAAGGGATTGACTACGATGAAACTTTCTCTCCGTAGCGAAGCTTAAGTCCGTCCGAATCATGTTAGCAATTGCCGCATACTATGATTATGAGATATGGCAGATGGGCGTCAAAACAGCGTTCCTTAACGGATATCTTAAGGAAGAGCTGTATATGATGCAGCCGGAGGGTTTTGTCGATCCTAAGAACGCTAACAAAGTATGCAAGCTCAGCGATCCATTTATGGGCTGGTGCAAGCATCTCGGAGTTGGAACATTCGCTTTGATGAGATGATCAAAGCGTTTGGGTTTATCTTGATCTTATGGAGAAGCCTGCGTTTACAAGAAAGTGAGTGGGAGCTCAGTAGCATTTCTCATATTATATGTAGATGACATACTTCGATGGGAAATGATATAGAATTCTTGGACAACATTAAGGCCTACTTGAATAAGTGTTTTTCAATGAAGGACCTTGGAGAAGCTGCTTATATATTAGGCATCACGATCTATAGAGATAGATCGAGACACCTCATAGGTCTTTCACAAAGCACATACCTTGATAAGATTTTGAAGAAGTTCAAAATGGATCAGTCAAGAAGGGTTCTTGCTGTATTGCAAGGTGTGAGATTGAGCTCAGCTCAATGCCCGACCACGGCAAAAGATAAAGAAGAGATGAGTGTCATCCCTATGCCTCAGCCATAGGATCTATTATGTATGCCATCTGTGTACCGGACCTGATGTAAACCTTGCCGTAAGTTTGGTAGGAAGGTACCAAAGTAATCCCGCAAGGAACTTTGGACAGCGGTAAAAATATCTGAAGTACGAAAAGGACAAAGTACATGTTTCTCGTTTATGGAGGTGACGAAGAGCTCGTCAGAGCAGGTTACGTCGGCGCTAGCTTCGACACAGATCCGATGACTCTAAGTCACAAACCGGATCGTGTATATGTTGAATGGTGGAGCGAAGCTGGTGCAGCTGCAGCAGAGCGTCGTGGCGGGATCTACATGTGAAGCGGAGTACATGGCAGCCTCGGAGGCAGCGCATGAAGCAATTTGGGTGAAGGAGTTCATCACCGACCTAGGAGTCATACCCAATGCGTCGGGCCGATCAAACTCTTCTCGTGACAACACTGGAGCTATTGCCCTTGCCAAGGAGCCAGGTTTCACAAGAAGACAAGGCACATCAGCGTCGCTTCAACTCCATCCGTGAAAATTTCAGGATGGAGACATAGAAATTTGTAAAGTGCATACGGATCTGAATGTCGCAGATCCGCTGACTAAACCTCTTCATGGGCAAAACATGATCAACACGAGAACTCTATGGGTGTTCGATTCATCACAATGTAACTAGATTATTGACTCTAGTGCAAGTGGGAGACTGTTGGAAATATGCCCTAGAGGCAATAATAAAAGCATTATTATTATATTTCCTTGTTCATGATAATTGTCTTTTATTCATGCTATAAGCTGTGTTATCCGGAAATCGTAATACACGTGTGAATACATAGACTACAATACGTCCTAGTAAGCCTCTAGTAGACTAGCTCGTTGGTCAACAGATAGTCATGGTTTCTGACTATGGACATCGGATGTCGTTGACAGCGGGATCACGTCATTAGGAGAATGACGTGATGGACAAGACAATCCTAAGCATAGCACAAAGATCGTGTAGTTCGTTTTGCTAGAGCTTTTCCAATGTCAAGTATCTCTTCCTTAGACCGTGAGATCGTGTAACTCCCGGATACCGTAGGAGTGCTTTGGGTGTATCAAGCGTCTGGCGTGGCGGGTGACTATAAAGGTGCACTACGGTATCTCCGAAAGTGTCATTGGGTTGACATGGATCAAGGCGATTTGTCACTCCGTGTTACGGAGAGGTATCTTGGGCCCACTCGGTAGTGCATCATCATATTGAGCTCAAAGTGATCAAGTGTCCGTCACGGGATCATGCATTCTGATGCGAGTAAAGTGACTTGCCGTGCTTGAGACTAAGCGAGGTATTGGGATACCGACGATCGAGTCTCGGGCAAGTAACATACCGTCGACAAAGGGAATAGAATACGGGGTTGCTTGAACCCTTGACATCGTGGTTCATCCGATGACAACATCGAGGAACATGTAGGAGCCAACATGGGTATCCAGATCCGCTGTTGGTTATTGACTGAGATCGTCTCGGTCATGTGCGTGTCTCCCCAACCCGTAGGGTCTACACATAAGGTTCGGTGGCGCTAGGGTTAATAGGAAGACAAGTATGTGATTACGAATGTTGTTGAGTCCCAGATGAGATCCCGGACGTCACGAGGAGTTCGGAATGGTCGGAGGTAAAGATTTATATATGGAAAGTGGTTAAGCGGACTTGGAAAGTTTGGGGTATCTGGATAATGTCTGGGGCCACGGAGAGTTCGGAGGTCCACCGGGGGGGCCACCCCTTCGGGGGGCCACATGGGCTAAGTGGTAGAGGAGCCAGCCCCTGGTGGGCTGGGCGCACCTCCCACCTAGGCCCATGCGGCTAGGGCATGGGAGGGAAACCCTAAAGGGGCGCCCCTAGCTTGGGGGCAAGCCACCCTCCCTCCTCCCTTTGGTCGCCGCCCCATCTAGGGTTTCCCCTAGATGGCCGCCCCCCTTGCCCTCTCCTCCTATAAATAGAGGGGTGGGGGAGGCTGCACACACCATTGAAGGCGCAGCCCTCCCTCCCAACACCTCTCTTTCTCCACATAAGCTTGGCGAAGCCTGCGCGGAGAACTGCCGTACCAACCGCACCACGCCGTCGTGCTGCCATTGGAGTTGTCTTCCTCAACCTCTCCTTCATCCTTGCTGGATCAAGACGGAGGAGACGCCATCGTCCCGTACGTGTGTTGAACGCGGAGGTGCTGTCCGTTCAGCACTTGGTCATCGGTGATCGGAATCACGTTGGGAACGTCTTCGTCATCACCACTCCCTCGAACGCTTCCGTACTCGATCTACAAGTGGTATGTAGATGCAAACTCTCTCTCATCACTCATTGCTTAGATGAACTCATAGATAGATCTTGGTGAAACCGTAGAAAAATTTTAATTTTCTGCAACGTTCCCCAATAGTCGGTCCCCATGGCACTTTGGGTGTGCATGGCTCTGGTGGGGACCGGATGGTTCGGTCGCCTCTCTGTAGATGGGACCGAACCAGTCGGTCCCCCCTGCTCAGTAGTGCGCATGGTACTGAGTAGCGGCCGGATGGTTCGGTCACTTCACGCGACGTGGGACCGAACCAGTCGGTCCTCTACAAAGTTGGTGTGCACGGTACTGAGCAGCGACCGGATGGTTCGGTCGTGGTGCTCAGGCACCGACCAAACCAGTCGGTCCCCTGTCAGTAGCCGTTGGAAGTTCAGTGGAAGGCAGCGACCGAATGGTTCGGTCGAGCTCCAAAGGGGGGACCGAATCAGTCGGTCGCTCTGCGTCAGCACCAACGGCTAGCTTGTTTTGAAGGGGCTATTTAAGCCATCTCTTCTCCAACTTTGAGACCCTCTTGCCACACTATTTTCCCAGTAGAATCTGATGGTTTGGAGAGCAAGAGGAGCACTAGAAGATTGAGATATTCATTATGTGACGCCCCCGATTTAATCGTACACTAATCATGCACGCAAATGTGTACGATCAAGATCAGGGACTCACGGGAAGATATCACAACACAACTCTATAAATAAAATAAGTCATACAAGCATCATAATACAAGCCAGGGGCCTCGAGGGCTCGAATTCAAGTGCTCGATCATAGTCGAGTCAGCGGAAGCAACAATATCTGAGTCTGGACATAAGTTAAACAAGTTGCCATAAGATGGCTAGCACAAACCGGGATCTGAGATCGAAGAGGAGCAGGCCTCCTGCAGGATCCTCCTAGGCTACTCCTGGTCGTCGTCGTGGGCTGCACGTAGTAGTAGGCACCTCAGAGTAGTAGTCGTCATCGACGGTGGCGTCGCTCCTGGCTCCATAGTCGATTGCAGCAATCGAGTAGAGGTAGGGGAAAAGGGGAACAAGGCAACCGTGAGTACTCATCCAAAGTACTCGCAAGCAAGGAGCTACACTACATATGGATGGATATATGTGTAAAGGGCCATATCGATTGGACTGAGCTGCGGAATGCCGAATAAGAGGGGATAGCTAGTCTTAACGAAGACTAAACCACGGACACTGTCTTGCAACAGGTAGGAGGGACAATCTGAAGTCCTCAAGTAACATTACATAGCAATAATCCTACCGGTGATCCCTCCTCATATCCACGAGAGAGCGAACACGGTTGTATCCGCACTTGGAAGGGTGTGTTTTATCCGATATCCGGTTCTAGTTGTCATAAGCTCAAGGTACAACTCCAAGTCGTCACATTACGAAGATCACGGCTATCCGAATAGATTAACTTCCCTGCGGTGCACCATCTTACCCAAAGACGCTTGATCCCATTTGGCGGACACACTTTCTGGGTCATGCCCGGCGCGGAAGATCAACACGCCGCAGCCCCACCTAGGCACAACAGAGGCCAACACGCGGTCTAAACCTAAGCAGGGTGCAGGCCCATCATACGAGCACACACTGCTGCGTTTGCGTCTGTGCGGAAGCAGACCTAGCCCATGAGCATTCCGGTCCAATCCGGCGGCCGCTCGTCCGCCGACGTCTGAAGTGCCGGGCCGATACCACGACGCCGGGATACCCATAACTACTCCAGC
Source organism: Aegilops longissima (assembly GCA_021605205.1). Taxonomy (NCBI): domain Eukaryota; kingdom Viridiplantae; phylum Streptophyta; class Magnoliopsida; order Poales; family Poaceae; genus Aegilops; species Aegilops longissima. Next base: position 98,332,360 of record CM038676.1, on the reverse strand, counting down.
GTAGATGGTTAGTGCGTATAAGCTCGTAGCCAACTCAGATCAAATACCAAGACCTCGTTAAGCGTGTTAAGTAACCATGACGCCGAACAGGCCAGCCCACCTCTCTCCTAGGTGGTCTCAACCTGCCTGTCGCTCCGCCTCAAAGATCCACTCATGGGTGCTCCATCACCGACCCGACTTTAATCTCCACATGTATCATGTATAAGTATATAGTATATACCGTGATCAACTCTCGGTGATCACGGCCCGATAATATAGCATGGCGACGGACAAGAATGTAGGGCCACAGATGAAAGTACTAGCATCCTATACTAAGCATATAGGATTGCGGTAAGGTAACAATGAAGTTACAAGGACGAGGCTATGCAGAAGTATAGGAGTATCTGAAAACAGTAACATGCTATACTACTCTAATGCAAGCAGTATAGAGAAGAGTAGGCGATATCTGGTGATCAAGGGGGCTTGCTGGTTGCTCGGCAAGAGAGAGGGTCGTCAACACCGTAGTCGAGGCGGCCAGCAGCAGGCGTCGGTCTCGTAGTCTACTGGAGAGAAAGGGGAAGAAACAATGAATACCAAGTAAGCAGATGCATATCGATGCATGACATGTCAAGAAGCGATGCTAGGCGTGTCCTAACGTGGTATGAGGAAGTCTTGGTTAGGGGAAAACATCAGGAAAGTATTCCGGTGTTTAGGTTTTCGGGCAAAGGAGCCGGAGGGGGAAAGTTGCAGGTTCGATAGGTTAGGGGTGTGTGGCGGACGAACGGACTGCGTATCCGGATTCGTCTCGTCGTTCTGAGCAACTTTCATGTTGAAAATATTTTAATCCGAGTTAGGGATTAAAAGATATGAATTTTTTAAGATTTATTAATTTCCAATTTAATTAATTAATTAATTAATTCGATAAATGTATTTATGACGTCAGCATGATGTCATGCTGACGTCAGCAGTCAACAGGGTTGACTAAGTCAACCACGACATGTGGGACCGTTAGTCATACCTTTGTTAACTAATTAACTTAGTTAAGTTTAATTATGATGAGTTAATTAGGTTAATTAGTTATTAGGTTTAATTAATCGGATTAATTAAATTAATTAATTACTTAATTAATTAATTAATTAATTAGTTTTATTCATTTTATTTATTATTTATTTAATTTTCATTATTCTTTTCCTTTTTATTTTTAAAAGCGTTGCAGTGGGACCCTTTGTCATAGTCGAGGGGTGGACGGTCGGCTCTGTGGCAAAGTCAACAGAGCGAGAGGGGGCTGGGCCCATCGATGATGTGGCGGGGCCCAGTGTACGTCGGCGGGGGGCGGAGTTGGCCGGTGGCTACTGCATGGCGGGGGCGCCGAGCTCGCCGGACTCGTTCCGGCGGCCTAACGAAGCGTGGTGGCGCGAACCGAACGTCACGGAGGACGGCGGTTCGATGGCGGTGGTGGCACGGCAGGCTCGGCGGAACGGCACCGGCAGCAGCGGCGGAGGCGGGAGGAGGTTCGGTCTCCGTCGGGCGTGCTACTGAGGTCGGGAGGGGTTTTGTGGCCGAGCCACCCTGAGGCTCGGCCCGTGACCGTTAGTCATTTGGCGCCGGCAGACAGGATCCACGGCGGGAGGGGCATTGGTGGGCGGCGGAGGGCGCCCTTCAGGCGGGAGGAGGAGAGGAGGTGGGGGCAGGCGTGGCGCGGTGGCCATGGTGGGCGGAGCGCAGCGACGGGAGGTCCGGCGTGGCGTCGTTCGGGAGAGGAGAGGGAGCGAGAGGGAGAGCTCTTTGGGGGACGCTTGGGTCTACGAGGCGGGCTCGGAGGAGCTCGGAGGCGACCGTGAGGAGGGGGGGGGAGGCGGCCGCCGGCGTCTTGGGAGGACCCGGTGAGGCGGGGGGTCGGGACGACCCAGCGGCAGTGCCTCTGGCGATGGGGCGACAGTGGGGAGGGATCCGGCAGGCGAGGCGAGGGAGAAAGGCGCCATGATCGGGCGGCGGGGATCGTCGGCGTCGGGGGAGCGACGAGGTGGCTCGGCCCCGATCTGGATCGGGGGGGGGAGAAAGGGGATCGGGGAGGGGGAGTGAGGCTAGGGTTCCAGCCGCTCGGGAGGGGGTTAAGTGGGGCGGTTGGGCCGGCCCATGGTGTGGCCGATGGGCAGGTGGGGGGCTTGGCCCGGTTGGGCTGTTGGGTTCCCCCACACACACTTTTTGTTTTATTTTTTCTTTTCTTATTTTCTTCTTTTCTGTTTTAGTTTATTTAAAATACCAAAACACTTTACAAAAATGTATGCACCCCACCATAATTAGGTTTGTTATTTTTGACAACCCCCGAACATTTTAGTTTTAGTTTTTGAAAACTTTTATCGTTTGCTTTTGTTTTGAATCTGTTTTAGACCGGGTTCGAATCAACGTGAGTTTAGTCACAGTAACCGAGGTGATTACTGTTGCTTAATCATCCGGGTGTTACACATTAGTGCTAGAGTAGTAACAAGTGTGCATCCACCTTTCTCTTGGTCTTTCCTTGGTAACGTGAAGATTGAAGCTTGTTACTCTTGGTGATCGGCATCACCTAGACGGTTGGGTGATGATCTTGGAAGCTCACAAGGAGATTGTGTGAAGCTCCAAGCAAGACTGTGAACGGCTTGGAATCCGCCGTCCCGGAGTGGGAAATGGATTACCGCTAGAGAGCACTTGGTCCTTGCGTGGATCAAGGGGGAGCTACACCCTTGCGCGGGTGCTCCAACGGGGACTAGTGGGGAGTGCCGACTCCTCGATACCTCGGGAAAACATCGGATTGTCATCTTTCCTTTACTTTCCCGCATTTACATTCTAGCATTTCATTTGAGCAAGTTATTTTCGAGCATTTACTTTCATAGATCTTGCCATTGCTAGGATAGAGCCTTGGAATTATGTTGCAAAACTTTTTTCTACTAGATAGGCTCACGTAGGCACATGGGGTGAATTGGCTTAGTTGCTAGGTTTTGTTTTAAAGTTAATTTTTGAAGAGAAGCCTAATTCACCCCCCTCTTAGGCATCTTGATCCTTACAAGTGGTATCAGAGCCAGGTTGCTCAAAAGGATAGGCTTCACCGCCTAGAGCAAGATGTCTAGTGACGGGCCACCTCCCATGTTCGATGGCACCGACTTTTCTTATTGGAAAGTTCGGATGGAGGCATATTTAGATGCCATGGACAATGGGATACTTAGAGCCGCTACCGAGGGTTTTCCCGAAGTTGAAGGCATCCCACCTTCTCCCGAACAAGAGAAGTGGAATGCCAAGGTAAAGAACACGCTCCTTCGTTCCCTAGGAAAAGAAGTGTTTCAACAAGTCCGGAGTGCTAAGACTCCAAAGATATTATGGGACAAGTTGATAGAGATTCACATGGGGAACCAAGGATGAGCGTGAGGAAAGATATAAAGTGCTCATGGATAAAATCAATTGCTTTAAGATGCTTCCTCATGAAAATGCAAATCAAATGTACTCACGCTTGAATTGTCTTGTAGAGGAGCTTCATGATCTTGATATCTCCAAGATGAGTGAAACCGATATTATTCGAAGATTTCTTGGAGCTCTTGATGAGAAGAAGTACGCCATCATCACCTCCATACTCTACAACAAGAGACTCAAGGACTACACCATGCAAAGAGTACTGGGCAAAATTAACATACATGAATCTATGATGAAGCTCAAGGGTGATGATGATTCTCCTTCCCCTTCCAAGAAGAAAGATATTGCTCTCAAGACAACCAAAGAGAAGAAGGAGAAGAAGAAAGCTATTGTAATTGATGATTCAAGTGATGATGAAGATGACAATAGTGAAGGGCTTGATGAAGTTGCTCTCCTTGTGAAGCAAACCACCAAGATGCTTCGTAAGCTTGACAAGAAAGGGGTTAAGTTTAATCCCAAGAACAAGAAGTTCTCCGTGCATAAGAAGAAATATTTGAAGCATATGGATTGCTACAATTGTGGAGAATTGGGTCATCTAGCTCATCAATGCCCTCTCCCCGACAAGAGGAAGCACAAGAACAACAAAAATGAAGATAGTGATGATGAGAAGGAAAAGAAGCCCACCAACAAGTTCAAAAGCAAGAAAAAGAACTTCAATAGATACAAGAAGGGTGGCAAAGCTTATGTTGGCCAATGGATCACCGATGATGAAGAATCTTCGGATGAATCTTCTTCAAGTGATAGTGAAAATGAAGGAGTTGCCGGTCTTACCATTGGTGCTTCTCTTCCTCCTCCGCCAAGCGTCATCTCTACATCAAGCACACACCTTTGCCTTATGGCCAAAGGAAGTCACAAGGTACATGATAGTGATGATAGTGATAGCGATGATGATGATTCACCTTCTTATGATGATCTAGTTAACATAGTCAAGAAACATACTAGCATCATTAGAAGAACAAACAAGCAAGTAGATGAACTTGAGCTTGAAAAGAAAAATGCTATTGCTAGAGGTGACAAGTATGAAAATAGATGTAGTGAGTTGAAGATTGAAAATGAAAATCTCATTGCAAAATATGATGCTCTAAATGTAAAGTTCAAGGAACTCACTACCTCCTATAGTCATCTAGAGCAAAACTTTGATACAATCTCCAATGAGTTGGATGCAAAGCCCAAGGTTGAATATGTTGAGAAGTGCATTGAGAAGATAGTTGAACGAGTGGTTGAAAAGGTTGACAAAATTGATTGTGGCATTCAATGTGATGACTTGGTTGTTGATCCCCCAATGAACAACCATCAAGAGGCTAATCCCCAATGAAGCCATCAATTTGTGTCAAGTGCAAAGGCAAGCAAGTTATAGGTGAATCCCCCAATGTCAAGCTAAGCAAAGATCACCAAGAATTGATTCATGAAAACAAGCTTGCCATGATTGAAATCCAAAAGCTCAAGAGACAAGTTGAGAACCTCAAGTCCGGATATGTGACTCTCACAAATGGCCAAGACAAGTTTGCTAACATGATGAGTTCAATGGCCATGAAGTATGACACAAAAGGACTTGGTTCATATACCAGGAAGATTGATCTAGCCAAGACCATGCCCAAGGTCAAGACTCCTCCCAAGCCCAAAGTGAAGCATTGCACCGAGTGTCTACAAGAAGGTCACTTTGCTCATGATTGCAAGACTCCACCTCCAACCAAGTTGAAAGACCAACTTAGACCTAAGGCATTCAATGCATATTATGGTGTCTCAAAGACCTCAAGTGGGAAGGTGGTAGTGAGATTCTTTGGAGCTAATGACTCAACTAGACCTAAGCAAATTTGGGTACCAAAGAACCTAGTGACAAACTTGAAAGAGCCACATGTAGCCAAGATAGCTTCTTCCTGAACATCTAGCACTCAAACTTCCAACAAGGTTTGGGTTGCTAAACCTCAAGCTTGATTGTGCTTGTGTGTAGGTGAACTACAAGACCGGTGGACACCATTGGGTAATGGATAGTGGATGCACTCAACATATGACCGGTGATCCCCGGATGTTCACCTCTTTAGAAGATAGTCATGGACATGAAAAGATTACATTTGGTGACAATTCTAAAGGAAAAGTGGAAGGTTTGGGCAAGATAGCAATATCAAATGATAAGTCGCTTTCAAATGTGCTCTTGGTGGACACTCTAAGCTTCAATTTGTTGTCGGTTGGTCAATTGTGTGATTTGGGCTACAAGTGTGTCTTCACAAAGGATGGAGTGGTTGTATCTAAGTTAGACGGTGATGATGCTATTTTCAAAGGTTTTAGATACAAAAACCTTTACTTGGTGGATTTCAATTCTCAAGATGGAAGTATGCATACATGCTTATTCACCAAGACTTCAAAGGGTTGGCTATGGCATAGAAGGCTAGCACACATTGGCATGAACACTCTTAACAAGCTAGCAAAGAAAGATCTAGTAGTGGGCTTAAAGGATATCAAGTTTGAAAAAGACAAGTTGTGTAGTGCATGTCAAGCCGGGAAGCAAGTTGCTAACACTCATCCTACAAAGGCTTATGTCTCAACCTCTAGGCCACTTGAGCTATTACACATGGATTTATTTGGGCCAACAACTTATGCTAGCATTGGAGGAAATCTATATTGCTTTGTGGTTGTGGATGATTTCTCTAGATATACATGGGTATTCTTTTTGCAAGAGAAATCCGAAGTATCAAGCATATTCAAAAAGCTTGCCAAGAAAGCTCAAAATGAATATCAAGTACCCTTGATCAAGATTAGAAGTGACAATGGCACCGAGTTTGTCAACTCCAAGATAGAGGATTATTGTGATGAAATGGGGATTAAGCATGAGCTCTCCGCTACTTATACACCCAAACAAAATGGAGTTGTTGAAAGAAAGAATAGAACATTGATCACTATGGCTAGAACAATGCTTGATGAATATAATGTGCATGAGAAGTTTTGGGCCGAAGCCGTCAACACCGCTTGCTATGCATCAAATAGGCTTTTCCCTCACCGTCTTTTGAAGATGACCCCATATGAGTTGATAGTTGGGAGAAAGCCAAATATTTCTTACTTCCGAGTGTTTGGATGCAAATGCTACATCTACAAGAAGCTCCAACATCTTGGAAAGTTTCAAAGGCGTTGTGATGAAGGATTTCTTCTTGGGTATTCATTGAAGTCCAAAGCTTATCGGGTATTCAATCTTGTCACCGGAATGGTGGAAGAAACATATGATGTGGAATTTGATGAATCAAATGGGTCTCAAGCAGAAATTGAGAATTGTGATGATGTGGGAGGTGAACCATTGAGAGAAGCCATGAAGAACATGCAAATTGGTGAACTCAAGTCTAAAGATGAAGGAAATGAAGAAGATGTACAAGTCATTGATCCTCCATCTACATCCATGGCTCCTCAAGCTAGCAATGAAGACAAGGATGATACACCTCTCCCACATGAAGATGTTCAAGTATCACAACATCAAGATGAAGAGCAAGCTCAAGATATTAATGCCCCAAATCCTTCTCTAGACACCAATACTATGAAGCGTATGACAAAATCAAAAGATCATTCACGAGACCTTATCATTGGGAGTCCATCAAAGGGTGTTCAAACAAGATCAAAGCATAGATGACTTTTAACAAAGGCAAAGCATATGGCACTTTTGGCAAACAAGGAGAACATGGCATTGTTTTGTGAAACATTCTCCTTCATATCAAGTATTGAACCAACCAAGATAGAAGAAGCCCTCCAAGATCCAAATTGGATTAATGCTATGCATGAAGAACTCAACAATTTCATACGCAATGAAGTGTGGACCTTAGAAGAGAGACCTAAGGGTGCAAGGGTTATTGGAACTAAATGGGTGTTTTGGAACAAGCAAGATGATCTAGGCAATGTTGTGAGAAACAAGGCAAGACTTGTAGCACAAGGGTTTACACAAGTAGAGGGACTTGATTGTGGAGAAACATTTGCTCCGGTGGCAAGACTTGAAGCAATTCGCATGCTACTAGCTTATGCATCCAATCATGAAATGAAGCTTTATCAAATAGATGTGAAGAGTGCTTTCCTAAATGGCTATATAAATAAGCTAGTGTATGTTGAGCAACCACTGGGATTTGAAGACCCTAAACATCCTAATCATGTGTACAGATTGTCCAAAGCACTCTATGGACTTAAGCAAGCACCTAGAGCTTGGTATGAGAGGCTAAGGGACTTTCTCATTGAAAAGGGTTTCAAGATTGGAAAGGTTGATACAACACTATTCACCAAGTTGGAAGATGATGAGCTCTTTGTATGTCAAATATATGTTGATGATATTATCTTCGGTTCTTCAAATAAAGATTCTTGCAAGAAATTTGGTGAAATGATGTCAAAGGAATTCGAGATGTCCATGATTGGGGAGCTTTCTTTTTTCCTTGGATTTTAAATCAAGCAAATTGATGAAGGGACTTTTGTGTGTCAAGAAAAATATACCAAGGACCTTCTCAAGCGATTCAAAATGGAAAATTGCAAGCCTATTGAAACTCCTATGCCAACAAATGGTCATCTTGCTCTAGATGAGGGAGGTAAACCGGTAGACCAAACTCTTTATCGTCAAGTTATCGGTTCCTTACTTTATCTTACTGCATCTAGGCCCGACATCATGTTTAGTGTTTGCATGTGTGCTCGCTTCCAAGCAAACCCCAAGGAAGCACACATGAAGGCCGTGAAATGCATTCTAAGGTATCTTAGACATACACCATGCATAGGGCTTTGGTATCCTAATGGAGCTAGTTTTCAACTCGTTGGCTATTCCGATTCGGATTATGCGGGTTGCAAGGTTGATAGGAAAAGTACCTCCGGTGGATGTCATTTGCTAGGCTAATGCTTGGTTTCATGGTCTTCAAAGAAGCAAAATTGTGTAGCCCTTTCCTCAACCGAAGCTGAGTACATAGCGGCCGGTTCTTGTTGTGCACAAATCCTTTACATGAAACAATCTCTTTTAGACTATGGTGTAGTTCTAAAAGAAATACCTTTGTTGTGTGACAATGAGAGTGCTATAAAACTTGCCAATAATCCCATCCTTCACAAAAGATCCAAGCACATTGATATCCACCATCACTTCCTTAGGGATCATGTGGAAAAGAAAGATATAGTTTTTGAAGGAGTAAGGACGGAGGATCAATTAGCGGATATCTTCACGAAACCCCTTGACAAGAGCACCTTTTGTAGGTTGAGAAGTGAGCTTAATGTGCTTGATACCCGCAACTTCATGTGATATATGTATATATGTTGCTTGTATTGCATTTGTATCATGTCATTCATATGCATTAGGGCCCTTGTCTAACTTGTGCAAGATAACGATGCTCGCATTGTGAAGAAGCTTGCATGAGGTTCAAACTTGACAAGTAGATTTGCTTCTATGTTTTTAATTACTTGTCTTGCATGCATGCTTGCATTTGTGTTGTTTTACCGTTTCGTTTGGCTAAGCCTTGTGGCACATATTTAGGGGGAGCTCCATTTGGTCTAATCAAATCTTGCAAGCTCTCTTTAAATGTGTAAGGTCACGCCTTAGCTTTGGCTTGGTTTTCTATCGCAAAAACTATGTTAGCCACGTAGGCAATAATGAAAAATGCTTTGAAATGAGTGTTTGAGAGAGGATCACTTGTCCCTGTCTAAAGTTCATATTTATTCGCATCTCTTTGGAACCTCAGACTTGGGATAAGAAAAATCAGCGAAAAATTCCTTGAAAAATCCCTTCAGAAGAGGACCGACGCATTTGATCGACGCTCTCCAGAAGGACCGAACCAGTCGGTCATCCTCCTGTCAACTGCGCACGTCTCTATGTTCGGACCGACTCATTCGGTCGCCTCCCTCCCGTGGGACCGAACCAGTCGGTCGCCTGTGCTTCGAGCGACATAGCTCTGCACATGACTGATTCATTATGTCGGCAACCTAACGAACCGACCGAACCAGTCGGTCGTTTAGGGTTTCGCAGATCTGACCCGCCCATTCAAATCATCAGATCTGAGCCGTCCGTTCGGTTTTAACCTTACCGCCCGTTGCTCCCTTGGGTCCCACACGTCAGCTGCGCCTCTCCCACTCACCAATTGCCCGCGCCGCCAGACGCCTTGCGTCGCCGATCGCCGCCGCCGCCGCCGCCACCAGCGCTGCCCGAGAAGGTCCGCCCGCTCTGCGCCGCCGCTTCGCCAGCGCCGCCGCCTCTCTAGCGCCGCTCGCATCGCGCCGCCGCCTACCACAACCCGCACAACAGCTCCGCCACCGAACCGAGCTAGGGTTAGCGCCGCCGTCGCCATTGCCACCACAAGCAGCTCCGTGCGTCGCCCGTGAGGGATCCCTTCTTGCCGTGTTCTCGTTTCCCGTGGCTATTGGTCACCATTCTTCCTCTGGCAAGGTATACATCCTTTGATTTCAAGATTGAAGTGCCAATTCAAAACTCCATGAGTAATTGTGGTCATTTTCTTGGTATTTTGACTATCAATTGCTTATTGCTCCGTTTGAATACATCCTTCTTTAGGCGTGTATTGATCTCGGAGTTTCTTCGCTTTTGGCGATCTTCCGGCACTTTCATCTCATCGATTCGACAAGTCAAGGTGAAAATGGCATATTCTCCTCCATTCGTATCTAAATTGCTAGCTTGCCATTTAAACATTGATGAGTATTAGCTTTCTCATGGTTAATTACTCGAAAAACTTGTCGATACATAAATGTTTTGGACTTAATAGCCAATGCTCTCTAGTTTCATGATGAATTATCTCTTATATTCTTTGTCATGATGCAATTGAGCTACATTTTCAAAAATTCATCTTAAGATAGACGTTTCCAAGCTCTTATTCATTCATGCTCATAAGGATTCTATCTCATAGCTATATACCTTTATATATATATGCGTGCAGGTGTCAGATCTCAGTGCAGGGTCAGCTTTCAATGGCAGTTGCTTGAGGCAAAGCCTCAAGTGCTTGTTGGACATCAAGGCAAAGCCTTGACGAGGACCTTGACAGCTTCAGGGGGAGCAGTGACAGTTGACAGTTTGACAGGGCACTATCTTCAGTTGGACGTGCCGGGTTCTCTTGTTTGATTTGATATGGCAAGTGTTCAGGGCAGCAGTGGAGGTGCAGAAGGTGGTGATCCACCTAGAGATCCTTCTCCACCAAGGAATCAAGCAAAAGGAAAAGCAAAAGCAGTGGCCACCAAAAAGAGAAAGACTCGTGATAAGGACAACTGGGACATAGCACATGCAGTTGCCAGAGCAGCAGAGGTAGTAGAGAGAGGAGGCAGAGGTGCAGCCTTCAGAATTGTGGATCAGACAGGATCCCCAGCAGCTCCAGAGGGTCCTCCACAGCCTCAGCCATGTCGTTCTGGGCGTAACACTCGACAGGCTAGACCTCCTACAGCTACAGCTCCACCAGCCTCGACAGTTACACCTACTCCCGCACGTGGAGGCAGACGTCCTCGCACTCACCGTCTTAGGGTGATTGGTACCTCAGAGATCATGGCAGATCCAGCAGGCGAGGAGTCCACAGGAGAGGTTGAGCCAGAGGAGGAGGATTCTAAGCCAGAGGAGACACCAGCTCCAGACACTCTCAGACGTGCCTCAGCCAGAGTGGTTTGGAAATTGGAAGTACAGGCTCCGGAAGCACAAGAGGTGGTTCCCTCCCACTCGTACCACACCAGAGGGTTCTATGTGCTGGACAGAGACACAGATGGCCTTCTACAGGGCATTTGCCACTCAGGGCATCAACATGTTCAGCCACAGGGTAATTCAGGTTGACACTCTAGCCAGAGCTGCAGGCATGACACTTGAGGAGTTTCTGCCGTATATCAGATACCTTCCAGGGCTTGAGCAGATTCTTACGTGCCCAGGGCACTATCACCGTGAGTGGGTCCGTATCTTCATCTCCACAGTCTGGATTGACCCCGAGCACAGGTACATTGAGTACATGTTCAATGGAAACAGATTCAGGGTTGGCTGCCAGGCATTGGCCAATATCTTTGGAGCTAGAGCCGAGGGTGACAGGATTCATTAGTTAGCATATCTAGGTGTTGACCCTCCTCGCAGAGCGTATTCCAGTAACATACATGCTCCAGATCATGAGACAGCTGCAGCCATCTACCGTCCTCCCTTCGGGCCAGCTTCAGAGAGACACCCTTCAGCCCTTACAACCTTGGCTTACACTCTTCTCGACGCACTCCGTCGTTCTTTACTGCCAAGGACAGGTAATAGGGAGACAGTGACAGCTCTTCAGCAGTGGCTGCTTGCTTACATCATCCAGAGGCTCCAGTTTGACTTGGTGGACTTTATTATGAGTGAGCTCGAGGATGTGCTATATGATGGTATGCGAGTGGGTCGGTTCTTTCCATATGCTCATATCATATCGACCATCGTCACCACCAGGAGTCAGCAGGAGGGCCAGCTCGAGGAACTCAGGAGCAAAGAGTCTTGTTTTCCAGTATACAGGCCAGCTATGCCTAATGACAAACGCCGAGGTCAGAGAGCTATTCGTGCAGCACGACAGGGCTTGACACCAGAGCAGCAGGCTGAGATAGATGCTCAGGACAAGGCACTGAGACAGGCAGAGTTTGAGGCAGGCCTCGAGGGCACATACGCCATCAGCAGCAGTGAGAGTGACTATGAGCCTGATGATTCCGATGTTGAGTTTGTGCCACCAGTGCGAGGTACACATGATGCAGAGGCTGGAGGATCCGGATCAGTTCCCATTACAGTAGCTCAGCCTATTTCTCAGGCTCCTCCAGCACCGATACCTCCACCTGCTCCCACTACTGACCCAGCGATGCAGCAGACACTCCACACTCTCACACAGGTCCTGTCAGCTCTTCAGCAGACATCTCACAGGCAGGACCAGACTTTACAGCTGATTCAGTAGCAGCAGGAGCTCCAGGCCAGGCAGCTAGCCATCCAGAACGTGCAGATTGCCGAGCAGGCTCGCAGACATGATGAACAGATGCAGTTCTGGGCTGAGCAGATGAGACGACAGCAAGATGTGACAAACTATCAGCTCAGTTACCTCTACAGGCTTCAGGGTGTTGCCGCTCCACCTCCTTACCCTGGACCTCCGCTTGATTCAGCGCCTCAGCAGCCAGGAGCTTTACCTAGTCCGATCAGGCCAATGGCATCTCTTGGATCTTCTCCATTGCCTGTTCCGCCGACTGGCATGACGTGTGTTACCCCAGGACTTGTTGATATCCCGACGACTTTTGGTACACCGTCTTCAGCTTTTGTCAGTCAGTTTGTGAGCACACCGGCAGTGACAGCTATTCAGACAGAGACTCTACCTCGCACAGTCACTGAGACGGTTCCGGAGTCCGCCACCTTGTCAGAGATACTTGGTGTGACA